>CM076581.1:795997538-796197637 GCA_034641835.2 Pinus albicaulis
ACAATCACTTGATATAAAAGAGAGTGTTTACTCAAAAAACACTTTTCGCGGAAAATTATACTCTTTAGGTATGTTATTAATGATAAGGTGTGTTGGAAGGCGAAGGCATTATGACTTGTCTATCATTGATCTAAATAAAATGAGAAACAACACCATTCTAATCTTTATGTACAACCCTAACAAACAGGGTATTGTTGAAATGTTTCAATAGTTGTTTCAAAAAGTGAAGTTCATAAATGAAAAACAATTATTACAAACATTGAGTAGAGTACAGTGATGTAAAACACATCTTTGTAGTTTTTGAAAGTATGCTAGTGTCTATGTGTATTATGCATGGTTACTAGCATAAATGGGGCAATTGTATAAGAGAATATGAGAGATGAAATTAAAAGGAAGGCCAACCAGTTATATGGGATCATAACTTTGAAATATATGTATAATACATGCCTAACATATTCACCCCCATTGATAATGCCTTCACAATTCTTTACTTGATGCATGTACCTTGATCCACATCTTGTAGATTTTAAGGCCTAGTAGTCCTCTCTTTGTAAATGTCTTACATTACATTGTTATACATTTGACAGTTAAATGTTAAAATTATGTTTATTTCTATTTGTGAAGAGTTACCCTCCTCAAAAACACATTAATGAATTTAGTTGACCTAGTGCAATGACACACGGGGGGGGTGGAATTCAAACAAAAGAAATACAATGAAATGAATTTTTTAAATCAGTGGTTGCAAGAATAAGTATACTAGATTTACTGACGCTCGAAAATTTTGTTCATATTACTGTTAGAATTTACCGGAGAAATAATAAATTTACCGAGAGAAAAAAAAACCATAAAATATCTAGAAACAAATCATAAACATAAACCAAGATGTTTATCTTGGAAAACCCCCAAATTTGGGGCAAAACCCAACCAATGAAATTTCATTAAGCATTGGCCAAAGCCCTGGCCAATCCAGCCAAGTGAGCCTTCACTTCTCACCGCTAAGCCTACATTACAATGAAGTATTCCCAGCCTTTTATAGGCTCCATTACATGCAATACCATGGGCTGAAAACCATGGGTGCACAATACCATGTGCCCCAAAACCACTATTATTTACCCTAGTCAACATTGACTCTATCCCGAGTCAAGTTTACCTAACAATTCCCCCCTTAAACTTGACTTGGGGTTTCGTGACTAAATCCAGCCAAAATTGCTAAGTGAGACAACCCGGCTCACTCTAGCTTTTCCCCCCTCAAATATTTATTTATTTATTTATTTATTATTATTATTATTTTTTTTTTTTTTTTTTAGTTACCTAGGTAATTGTTAACTTGACATCCCCCTATCACCTAGATCTAACCCAAACTTTACCAGTGATTACCCAGGGGTACGCATGCCATACCAGGTCTTACAGCAGTATGCCCATTTACATGTAATAAATTAACTCCATTATAATAATAATATTTTTTTTTTGTTTCATTGTTACTATCTTTGTACGTATGAAATCAATGTCCATATAAAAAGAACCCATCTACTGGATTACATGGGTCACTAGCCTCTGTAACCACCAGTCCTCTAGGAGTTCTCTTCAGATACATGGTTCATCAATTAATTAATCCACGTGCACATATCCTCTCTCATTTTGACAGAATTTTCTCTCCTAGCGCAGCGAAATCCAATGGCTCTGATACCATTTGTTAGAATTTACCAGAGAAATAATAAATTTACCGAGAGGAACAAAAAAACATAAAATAGCTAGAAACAAATCATAAACATAAACCAAGATGTTTATTCCAGAAATCCCCAAAATCTGGGGCAAAACCAAACCAATGAAATTTCATTAAGCATTGGCCAATCCGGCCAAGTGAGCCTTCACCGCTCACCTCCAGGCCTACATTACAATGAAGTATTCCCAGCCTTTTATAGGCTCCATTACATGCAATACCATGGGCTAAAAACCATGGGTGCACAATACCATGTGCCCCAAAACCACTACTATTTACCCTAGTCAACATTGACTCTATCCCGAGTCAAGTTTAACTAACAATTACATGATGTAAATTTGATAAGAAAAGAAAACAATCATGTATAAAATTTATACTTCATAACTTACTTTACATACTTTGACAAAATTCCAATGCCTCAAGATAGTGATTTCCCACACTCAATTAATTGTCTCTATTATTCATTGTTAATAGACTTGTAAGGCTGACATGAACATCACTCCATAAACTCCTCTACAAATCGTGCCTTGTTCCCTCTTGACTTATTATTCTGAGATTTTATTTTCTTCCAGTGTTGAACTAGCAAAACTCAAGGCTCAAAAACTCGGAGTAGGTTATTCCTCTATTTTTAAAATATAAACTTTTCACAGTTCCATTTTTGAAATCCATGGCACCATGGCGGTTTCGAACTCGACTTCCACTCCACAATCTTGTGTCATGCATCCATCATTGGCATCCTCTGTGCAAAAATGATGTCCATATGCCCACATAGATGGGAACAAATGCACCTGTAAAAAGGTGAAAAAAACACATTGTCTTGTGTCTAATAACTTGAACATAATTAAAAATGTAAAATATATAGATGTTACAATTCAAAGGTGTGGTATGAAGTTAAAACCATATAGAAAGATATTATAATTATTGAGTTTTTGCACCCAATCCCTATGTTTAGTGCATCCTCTTCAACACGTGGGTAACAGCCAGATGCACCATATTTCTCTCTGACTTGATCAGCAACCCAACTGTTAGGGCATGTCATTGGCATATTTTATTTTAAATGATCAGGATAGGGCACACTTCTACCACTCAACCGTTTGAATTGTTTCATGTCACTGTCCCATTTCCTCCTCTTCTCTTCGTACAACGCGACCCACGACTGTATCGCTTCCATATTGTAAAGAATGAATTGTTGACAGCTTCAATTTTTGAATTCGTTGATGAAAACAAACCAACACACACACACACATATAGTACGTATGAGATCAAAATATGCATTAATATGAATTTCAGTGTGAATAATTGTTGTGTGGTATTTTGAAAAATGATAAGCTTGCACTTACTCTTTATCATGCACCTCTTTCCATTCGTTTCAAGAAGCTCCCCTTCTCTTTTGTCTTCATCCCTTTCATCGTCCCAAATTGACACACCTAGTGTGTTGTCGATCTTCTTGATTTACTCACTGGAATAATAGAAAGACTGATACGATATATACCCCTTTGCCATAGACCCCTCAGGTTTTTCCCTTTTTCGAACAAAACCTTTCACTTTCTTCATGTACCTATCGAATAAAAACATCCAACGACAAGAAATGACCCCAACTAATTCAATCTCATCTACTAGGTGAATTATAAGATGAACCTGAAGGTACATGAAACTCGTCTATAGTTCCTTCTCAAACATACAAACAATCTCAGTTATCAGCTCTTGATGCCACCGTGGAATTTTATCCATATGAATCTCCTTTGATGTGATCCAACATACAAATGCAACTAATTTAGATATGGCACGTCATAGGTCTTGGGGGAAGTCATGGTTCACACACCCACACACGAGCAAAGGATAATGACATTGCACATTAAATAGTACATTATGAAAAAATTAATTATAAAATATCCCATTACATAAATAATAATAATAATAATAATAATATCATGTTTTTTACATACATACTCTTAGAAGGTTCAAATGGTAATGTGTTTTTAACCCCAAAAACCAGTCTTCCACAGCGAAACAACGTCGTAGTGAAGACCCATATAAAGAAGGCACCCTCACAATCATTATAACTTCCTTTGCCAAATAAATATCATCTGTATTTAAAATCCATGGGATGTCACCTTCTTTGAAAGACCAAGAGGGACCATCCTCTCGTCTAGTTTCTTGTCTTGGCTAATGTTTCTTTTTAGTTTCTGAAAAAATAAGATTTCTCCTAACAGCTAATATTTCACTTTATTTCGATGATATGTGCCTCCATAAAGAAGATGAAATTTTTTTAAATATATGCATGGGATCTAGTAAGTGGGAAATCTTAAGATGCTCCCAATATGGGAGCTCATAAAAGACAAATTTCCTTTTCATCCCAATGGAAAATTTCTCAACATAGGTGTCAAAGAATTATGGATCATAGAACATAGGCTCCCCATTTGAATCGAACATTTCTGCAAACTCCTTCTTCTTCTCTCTCTCATATGCTCTAAGCCATTCAATTGGTGTCATTATTGCAATCCTTTGGGTTTTCTCTAGTTTACCACTGAAAGTGGATGTTGCTCTTCTGTAAGGGTGTTCTTCTAGGAGTAATACCTTGGAGAAGTCATACAGTGGCTTTTGTAGGTGGTCGAACAACCTAGCCTTCAGAGAAGGTCCGTCAAATTTACATCCATGATGCCCTTTTGTAAAATACCTGCGAAATTATTGTATACAGGCTATCACATTAGCGACTATGAAGACCTAAACAATTGCAACAAATTAAATTAATATGTGAAATAATATTGTTACTAAATAAATCATAATATACCATAGCAAACTCCTGAGCCTGGATAATCATGTATGGTGTAATCACATATGCCATACAACATAAAAATCCTCTCTTTTGTGTTGGGTCTTGATAGCTCATACACATATATATCCCTTCTGATAATTCCTTCAATTCATCTACAAATGGTTGTAAGTAGACATCCATATTCTTCAATTGTCTTCTACCAAGGGCCATGAGAGCCAACATAAGATGTTCATTCTTCACAAACAACCATTGCGGGATATTTTTATTTATCACTACTACAGGCCAAACATATTAGTTGGTGTTTTATAGGGAATATGGGTTGACGCCATCCATGGCTATGCTGATTTGTATACTTTGTACTTCATCCTTGAATTTTTTAGGCCATGTACCCTCTATATGTTTCATGCCTATTGATTTTTTTGGGATTCGCATAACTCCTGACTCACTTCTGTGTGAGGCATACCATCCTTACAACATAGTTAATTATTTGCAATGAAAGAGTCTTTGAATCCTTGGGATTATAGGCATGTGCCTAAATATCTTATGAGGAGGACCATATGATTTAATCGTTTTTTTAGTTACAGTACCTATCATGCTCACATTTCAGACATATCTCTTTGTCTACATATTCTCCTATATATATAATATAATCATTCGCACATGCATGATATGATATGTACTCAACACCCAATATTTTCAACAACGAATTTTCCTCTTCGCAGCTACTCGACAAGACATTATCACTCAGAGGAACCTTATCTTTGAATAACGTACATTTGGTGGGAAATGTAATTGTACAATGTCAATATTTGACATTCATAAGATCGACCATTTTTAAGTTTGATTATGTGACAAAATATAAGGAACTTGATCAATCATGCAGGTCAATTACCTCAATATTTTTTAGAAACATGCATTCGACATGCCAAACTTTCCTTTAAATTTGTACAACGACATCATTGTCCCGAGTTAAGAAAACTTTTACTTGTCGCCAGGTCCAAAGAGAGGGGTGGTGGAATCAAATTCCAGGCTTTTGAATAAGGTATTAGTGATATGAGCATAATCCCATACCTCATCATTCTAGAATGCATCTAACAACATTGCCTCCATGGAAATTTTATCTCGTAAGTAATCATTTGTGACCAACCTCTATTTGATTGCCTCCATTTCCAACTTGTGTTGAAGAACTATTATTTTTGTATTCATTCCTAATTGGTGAATCTGGACATAGTGGAAATTTAATAGGCGCTTGATTCAACCATTCTTTGTATGCTTCCTTCTTTGAGTATTGCTATTAATGCAACCTTCTCTTGAGTTTACATTCTAGTGGGGTGCACCAGAAGATGGTTGGTGGGTCACTCATCATCACTAGAATCCTAATTTCAAAAAATTTGAACGTCGTTAGTATAATATCAATTATATTAGTAAGAACATCAATGCAATTGGTTTGTTTAAATTACATTATACCAAATAATTATTACCATCACTGATCTAGGATTGCGGTTGGAATATGTCATGTTCCAATTGGAAGGGTGAAGGGGCTATCTATTTTCATATACCAACTGCTTGTGATATGTTGCTCTTGATAAGAGCTTCTGATGTTTTTGAAATGGATGAATATTTTTTGCATCTGAACTTGATTATGAATCAGGATCCTGCAGATTTGGATACTTTTTTATTCAAATTAACATGGATTAAAAAAATAAAATCAATTAGATATTCGAAATATAAATAAAATCTAAACTTACTAGAGATGGAAAGGGAAAACTCTTTGATCAACAATATGGAACGAGATGGAATTTGAAGGATTGGCCATTTGGTATTATTGATATTTTGTCCCTGCATTTGAGAAAAATCAGAACAAAATTTTGTATGAATGTCTAAAATTAATCTCGATAACCATATAACCACAATCTAAATTTCAATATAGTTTTCAAACCATTTTTCAAGAATAAGGCGACTTTAAGCGGAAAATGTATATTATGAACTATTGCAATTCATGTGGATGCATCCCAAAGGATAATTTGAGATTAATATGCCATTTTATGTGTAATAAAATTTCAGATAACTTTTAAATCCAATTGGTGCGCTTATCAGAACAAAACACACTGATGTGTTTAAAAAAATTACAACACTAGGGCATTCAAATAATACCCACACCAGTTTCTGGCATTCTGAAAAAATGTATGTGTGTGTGTGTTATCATATCAGTGCTCTTCTACAAAAATGCGTTGATGCATTTAAAAAAAACAATACTACTATGCACATGTTTCTGTATTTTAGAAATTAAAAATGAATTCGACCAACTTGGTGCTCTTATGAAAATTAGAGCACCTGTTCTTTTAAATAGAAACCGCATTATTGCATTAAAAAATTAATCGCATTGTTTCGAGATTTCAAAAATAAAAAAAAATGTATCATGACGATGCGTTGAAAAAATTTGGTGCCCCAGCAATCTCGGTGCAATTTTTTTATAAACGCACCAGTGCGCTTGACTATCAAACACACTGATGTGTAGAGAAATTGAAAAAAAAATGTGATTTTTTTTATTTCATTGAAAAACGAGTGGCAATTGATTTTTTGAAATATAATTTCATAAAGTCTTTTAAATATTGAAAATTTATTCACCATTTCATTTTTATCCCCAAATTTTCAAGGCAGTGATTTACGAGAGAGACATACCAAGAGCACTCTATAGTACCAGAATACTTTGGAGTAGCATAACTACTCAGAAGATCAAAATTTGAAAGGTATTGTGATTCAGTCAAAAACCTGCATAGTAAAAATTTTAAATTTTATTGTTTATTTTACTAATAAAAAAATTTACAATTTTTGTTAGGGTTTAATTAAAAGAGAGATCATTTTCAATAGAGACATATTGCGAGCATTGTGGAGCTGCAAAATATTTTGGATCCGCAAAAATATCAGAAGTTGAATGGTATGGTGATTCACTCAAAACCTTGGATAGAAAAAATCTTAAATTTTACTATTAAATTTTTTTACAATTTCTGTTAGATTTTTTCACAATTCAAAAATAAATAAATAAATAAATAAAATAAAAATAAAATAAAATAAAAAAATTAATAATATATATATATATATATATATATATATATATATTGAAAACCTTGTATAATAAAAAAATTACTATAGATTTTACTGATAAAAAAATTTACGATCTTTGTTCCTATTTAAATTTAATCAAAATTCAAAACAAAAAACAAAAAAAAATCAATACTTACCTTAAACCCTTGCTTCTTCCTGAAAATTTTCAACTTAGGGTTTAACTTCCTCTACAACTTTACAGTTAGAGTTTTTCAATTTAGGAATTTTAGATTTAATGGGTTTGTGTACTTATTATATATAGGGTGTTTGACATGTAAAGTAGGGGAATCACTTATTGAATTAGATCCAAACCCTGTAGTCCCTCTCTATTTTTTTTAAAACAACTATATGTGTTGTGGTGCGCCCTTTGTAATATAACACACTGGTGCTCCCTGTGTAATATAATGCATAGATATATCATGACACTTCTGCTCATGTCTAGTTTGTTCATTGTTTCTCCCAGTGTAATATAACACGTTGGCGTGCCTCTTCCAAATAACACCTTTAAATCATTGTTGTGTGTTTAGCCTTACAAATCACACCATCATAATTTAAAATTAATTTTAAAAAATAATTTTCCATGATGGTGCTGAACAATTAAACGTTTCATGCGTTGATTCTTATAAACGCACAGGTTACCAGAGATTTTTTTTGCTAAAAATTATTTGATTTATTTGTAAAATATATTTAATGACTTCTGTATTGAATGGTACGAATTGTATATTGATAAAAAAATGTTTGAGAAGGTATAAAGTAATAGAAATACTGATCGAACCAATGATAGCACATAAAAAAAAAATAGGGAAGGCAAGTTCTTTGTAAATTCTTTACAAAATGAATATGTTTGAAATATTTGTAAGTTTAACTAATATGTATTAGTAGGTGTGTTTCATGCAGAGCCACAAAATGAACAAGGTCGATAAGATTATTTCTAATCTAAGTGCATAAGAGCATAAAATTCTGATAAAAATATTGCAGAATGATTAATCATGTGAATGAAAAATTACTATTCAATATGAGTTTTTTTTTTAATTTTCATTAATAATATACTTAAGAATATTAGATAAATTTTTCAAACAATATATTAATTCATATATGTTTAATGTTCTATAGGGAGAAGCATCACATAAAATGCTCTGCGCGCTTGACCTAGCCGCGCAGCTTCTGTGCTTGAGGTCGCAGGCCAGCCATGGCCCCTCCGGATGATTCTATGGAGGGGGCCGATGCTCAAACAACATTCTCAGCCCTGGTTAAATCACTTCCGCTTCAACGCCCTCATCCATCCCTTTCTAAGTTTGTCAAGAAGCTAGATGGTCTGCAAGAGGTCGTTCTGCCTCCTGCTCTGCCGAGAATGGCTGCTTTCTCACTTGCTGAACGGGGGCTCATCGAGCAATTCACTATCTTATGGCCATCCCCCAAAACTGTTCAATGTTGGATCGAGAAAAACTAGGTGGACAAAGTAAGTGGAAAATTTTCCATTCGCTTCTGTGGGAAAGGATATTACACATTTCATTTTGAATCAAGAGCAGACAAGGACTTAATCTTCAGAAACGGACTTTATTTTATGGACTCTAGAGGGTTGTACTTGAACAAATGGACTCCAGACTTTGATCCCGAGCTGGATGTCCCTAGTGCTGTCCCGGTCTGGGTCCGGCTTCCGCATCTCTTGCTCCATTGCTGGGGAGATGATTCGGTTCGAGCCATTGGCAATGCTGTTGGAAAGTACATCGATCGGAGCGAGCCCAAGGACAATATGCAAGCCTGTGCGCGCATATGTGTTGAATTTGATCTTGGCAAGGGTCTCCCAGAGGCAATCAAGCTAAAGGTGGATGACTGGACACACATTCAGCAACTAGATTACGAAAAAATCCCATTCAAATGCAAGGTATGTCACGAGTATGGCCATTTTTCCAATCGCTGCTCTAAAATTGTTAATGATGAAAATGCTCAATCTAAGAAACAATGGGAAACTGTCAAGAGAAAAAAGACTGCTGCTGCCCTGTTAGCTAAAGCTCCTCCCAAATCAGCTCCCCTTAAACCTAATCCCTCCTCCTTGTCGACTCCTCCGCCCTTCCCCCCCAAGATATCCTTAGAGTCAACTAATCCCTTCTCCTCCATTTCCCTTGATGATGATCCCCCCATCCCTCTACCTCCATCTCAGGATGGCTCTCTTGCTCCCACTCCCCCTTCAATCCCTTCTCCTTCATTCTCCCATGACCCTCCTACATCAAGATCAACCAGAAGCTCTTCTAAAGAACACGGTGCTAATCTGGACACACACAAAAAACAAGGACCAAGCAGGAGATCCACCAAACAGCAGAGAGAAGAAAACGCCCAAAAAGATATTTCCATGGGCACCCAAAACCCCATAGAAATTTACATTTTGGGGCAAAACAGCAAGGAAGCGGCACATAAAGATTAGGAGGGCGAGCAACTCTTCATACTCCTCTCACCCAATGATGAAAGCCCTATCCTGGAACAACAGGGGATTAGGGCACCCCTCTAAAATCACAGCTCTAAATGATTTGATAACTCAGGAAAAACTAGGAATACTAATGTTACAGTAAACAAAGAAAGGATACCAAGAAATGAGAGGGATTATTGATCGTCTTAAGCATTATGAAGGAAGCATCTGCAAATCTAGGGGAGCTTCAGGGGGAATCGCCACCTTTTGGAACCACACCGCTTGGAAGAACACAACTGATACAATCAACCAATTCTAGATTAAAGTCATTCTGGAGAATCTAATGAACCAAAAAAATTTCATCTACAATATCTATGCTCCAAATCACTACAGGGACAAATCGCAGTGTTGGAATTCTCTCAAAACTTACATAGATGAAGAAGAAAGCAGCAACATCATTCTTGGAGGAGATCTCAATCTCATACTCCACACCAACGAAAAGAGGGGGGGATGTTTTACACACGACCCCTGTAGAACGCAGTTGGAAACTATTATGCAGGATCACGATCTCATAGATGTTGTCCCCAAAAATCGAAGGTTCACCTGGAATAATCATAGGTTGGGCAAAGACAATATAATGGAGCGGCTAGACAGGATTTTGGTGAATGTCTCCCTCCTTTCCTCCTACTCCATGGCATACTCTGTTGTTCTCCCCTTCTCAGCATCAGATCATTACCCCACAGTGCTAGTTCTTGAAGCTCACTGTTCTCTAGGTCCCATTTCGTTTAAGTACAGCCCGCTATGGAGCAATTTGCCCATTGTTGATCAGATTGTTAAACACACATGGTGCCAGCACATTGAAGGATCGTCGGGTTTCATTTGGGGAAGCAAACTAAAAAGGACCAAAAGCGCCTTAAAATAGTGGGCAATAAATCACTATAAGGAGCCAGAGAAAGTTAAAGCAGAAATCAAAAACAAATTAGAGCAGTTCCACAGCATGATAGAGGAACAAGGACTCTCCCAAGAATCCAAAGCTCATGAATGTGACCTTTATTTCTAGCTATATCGTGCCAATCGTATGGAGGAGCAGAAATGGAGAATCAAGTCACGCCAACTGTGGCTGCAAGGAGGGGACAAAAACTCCACCTTTTTCCATAAGCAGACTACAGTCAGAAAAATCAGGAATAATGTCACCTCCATCACTGATGACGAAGGCCAACTTCAAACTTCCCAAGATGCTATTAAAAAGGCTACCTCAAAACATTACAGCGTACTCTTAACTGAAACCAAAGAAGCTGAAGATTATTCAAATCTGCTTCAATATCTTCCAACAAAAATTAGTGCTGAAATCAATGCAGATCTCACCAAAGAAATAGAAGAAGAAGAAATACAAAGAGCCATTTTGGCACTTCAGCCAGACAAGGCCCCTGGACAGATGGCTTCCCCGTCAGCTTTTATAGATCTCACTGGGGGACTATCAAAAAATACCTTATCAAAATGATAAAATGGGCCCAACGCAAGAACAAAATCGGAGGCTTCACCAACGCCACCCACCTTGCCCTTCTCCCTAAAGAAAACTGACCCTCATCCTTCTCCCATTTTCAGCCCATTTCTCTCTACAACTCCTCATACAAAATCTTGACTAAAATCATAGCCACCCACCTCAAACCTATCCTCCCCTCACTCATCTCTGAGAATCAAGGAGGCTTCTTGGCCAATAGACAAATTTCTGACTCCATTCTGCTTGTGCAAGAGGCTATTCATTCCAACCAAGTTAGAAAAGAAAAAGGTTTCATTTTAAAACTGGACTTAGCCAACGCATTCGACCGAGTTAGACACTCTTTCCTCTTTGCTGTTCTAAATAAAATGGGATTTGCCTCGCCTTTCATCGACCTTGTCCAAGTATGCATCTCTGTCCCTTGGATCCCCCCCCCTCATCAATGGCAGACCAGGGCCATCCTTCCAATCTTCTCGAGGATTACGTCAAGGCTGCCCCCTTTCCCCCTATCTTTTCATCTTGATGGCTGAATCCTTCAGCAAGGCTCTAGATTACAAACGTTGCACCGGTCTTATCACCGGCATTAAATTTGGGAATGGAGTCAAAAACATAAACCACTCTCAATTTGCTAATGACACCTTGTTAATGGGAGGATCCTCCAACATTATAGCTAGACGTTTCAAAACACTCTTAGACAGATATATGAGTTACTACGGAAGCATGATCAATTACCTTAAGAGTTACATTTATGGCTGGAACACAACTGCTCAAACTCTTCAAAGCATTGCTAGCATCTTCGGGGTTTCTTGCAAGTTGGATTGGGGGCATTTCTCTTATCTGGGCATGCTAGTGAGTGTGGGTTCTCTGAAAGCTGATGTTTGGGACACCATCATCGACAAAATGAAAAGGAAACTACAGCAATGGGGCTCCTTCTGGCTTAATCCAGCAGGGCGCCTAATCCTTCTGAAATCAGGTCTCTCCTCTCTGCTCTTGTATCAATTCACACTCCTGCAAGCTCCAGCCAGTTTTCATCACAAAGTGGAAGCCATCCTCTATCACTTTCTCTGGCAAGGGGGAAGAACTGAAAGAAAGAAATACAACCTCATAAATTGGAAACAAGTTATTCAACCTCAAGAACATGGAGGGCTGGGGATTAGATCACCACAACTCCTAAACCTAGCCTTTGGTGGCAAGATAGTCTAGAGACTCATTAATGGAGACTCTGCTTGGTGGAAGAATGTGCTGGAAGCCAAATATCTAAACTCTCCGAGGCAGCTTCTATTAGATCATGATATACCTCTCAGAGCCTGCACCAAGATCTGGGGGCTGTGTAAAAAAGCAATCCCCATCCTTTCTTCAAACATTTCTAAGGTCCCCAAGGGGGGAAACAGCATTAGAATAGGGGCTAATAAAATAATGGGCCAGCAACCTATCAGCAGTAGGCCTAGAACCCAACAGATTCTCTCCTACCTTGGCAACAAGGGGATCCACAGTTTGAGCCAGATATCCAAATGGGACATTCACACTCATCTTTGGACAGGATGGCATTTCCCTGAAATACCTTATGAGCTACAATCGAGCCTGGATAATCTGCAAACTCAACTCCATGGTATCGCCCCCACCAAACAAAACGATGACGATTATTTTTGTTGGGACCCTTCAGGCACCAGTTATACAGTCAAAGCTGCCTACCATAAAATTTGTAACAGTGATCGCCCCATGCCCATTTGGACTCAATGGAAAATTTCTTGGAAATCAGAGACTCTCCCAAAAATTAAATTCTTCATATGGGTTCTTCTAAAAGGGAAAGTGCTAACTTCTGATAATCTGAAAAAACTTGGTATTTTTGGTCCATCACGCTACCCAAACTGTCAAGCAGCTGAGGAAAATATTCAGCACCTTTTCATAAATTTCTCCTTCGCCATTGCATGTTGGAAAGAAGCCTTCCTGAAGGACCAACTCTCTTGGGGTTCCCACAACACCATTTCCGAACTCTTACACTTATGGAAGAAGAATTATCCCTGGCAACGCAAGAAGAACAATGTGGCAAGAAGAGTCTGGAACGCTCTTCCTTACTCTATGCTATGGCGCATATGGCTAGCACGAAATCAAACAATCTTCAAAGAAAAAAAAATCGACTTCAGGAAGTTATACAGCAAGGCAAGAGGACTCGCTCTGGAAACAATAGTTTTCAATTGTCAAAGGAACATTGACACAACTGATCTCTTCGTTGAAGAACGGAATTATATAGGATGTATGTTAGATCAAAGTAACAGGGGCCAATACAACGGCCATAACAGAAATGACACCAGCAGTAAACAAAACTCTAGCAACAGTTGGAAAATCATAATGAAGGATAAGGAATTTGCACTCTGGATAAGAAACTGTAACACACACTATCTATTCTTTGACGGAGCCTCCAAGTCTAATCCTGGTAAGGCTGGGGAGGGCAGAATTATTTGTAACGCCAACGGAGACATCATCCTTGCATACAAATGGGGATTAGGCCCCCTTTCCAATAATAGAGCTGAAGCCCTTGCTCTATACCAAGGTCTCATTCAGCTCCAAATTCTTGGCATCCGCACAGCAACAGTGATCGTATATTCGGCAATCATCATCAGCTTAATGGTCTGCAATCGGACAGCCACCAATTTAGCAATTCAGCAAATAATAAATAGATGTCATGTGCTCACCCAGAAAATGCAAGAAACTCGATTCATTCACGTCCTTCGCTCCCTCAATAAGGAGGCTGATGCACGTGCAAACAGAGCCTGCTCCAAACCTCTTGGAAGTCTCAGAAGCAACGCCTTCGATTCTCTCTGCTTCCTGCCATGAATAGGAAAAATCCCCTTAGATTGCCTGCAGAGGCATCCGTTGCAATCACACCCAAGAGTTCGATGACATCCAGGAATATACTATTGGAAACAATGAACCCAGATTCAGCACGACATATGCAGGATTTACAGGCCTTGAAGGTTACTCAATGCAGGATTTACAGGTTCTGAAGGCAACTACTTTTTAGCATGTTTTACAAATGTAGTCTTTTACTGTCACAGTTTGTCCGAATTTACACTAGATTAGCCTTCTCAACAGTCAAGCATAATCGAAGTGCAGGGGAACCTGGCCTTGCTGATGTTCCCCTCTATCTTATTTCACAAGCATATTAGCCTGTAACAATGGAGCCCAGACTCCCAAATTTTTCTTTTTGAATACAAACAGCACCCGATTATGTCAAAAAAAGAAAATGTTCTAAAGGGAGAAACAATGAAGGAAAATATCAATGTCTTTCTAAGAAAAGAAAAATTATAGAACATGTAAATGATGATGAATTGGTCCTTAGCTCATCTGGAGTGGTGTTAGAGGTTATTGAAAGGGGGGATTTACAGAACTATGAGGGATATAGTGGACGGAACATATAGACGTACTTTCCACTTACAATACAAAAATAAATCCAATGATTTTAAGAACCAAATTATATCTAAACTACAGGAAGCGTCTCCCAAACAATGGTCAATGAGACATGTCAGATTTGCAATAGAAAAAACATACAATAACAAAAAAGAATAGTTCAAAAGGTAATATTCCTAATTATAAAAAATGATTTTATAGAATTATATGTATATATTACTACAAACCATCAATTTATTAATATCGATTTTGTTATATTTATTTTTCATATATCATTATAAAAATAGTTTATTACTTTTTTCAAGAAGATTATGAAAATCCCAAATGATCAACACCTTGATATGTGAAACATGCTAATAGGAATGTCCAAAAAAGTGTATAAGGAGATGGTCAAAGAAATGGACATAATTGCATCACAAGATGAGTCATCTTAACAACAATGTGCGTAACAACCCTAGTTTAAAATCCATGTAATAAAGATAATAAAGTAAAAATAAGACCAAGGTCATGGGACATGTATTCTAAGTTGAATATTGGACAAAACATCATAGTGGGTGTTCATTTGGTTTATTATGGCTAAGGAAATTGGCAAAGACAATGGCAAAGTCATTGGAAAGGAAAAGAGACATTTATTGATATTTTATTTATGGAAATAATGGAAATTAGGAGAAAAGGAAGGTGAAAGGTCATAGGTTGCATGTGAAGAGGAAATTGAAGAAAATAGAGACCTCATTAATAAAATGACTTCTCGGGATCATTTAACGGCTTTTTACAATTTCCATTTTGTCAGTTAAGTTTCTGAGCTCTCTCTCTCATACTCTTGCACACTTAGAGCATTCTTGGAGCATTCTAGCATTGGAGAAAGGAAGGAAAACAAAGTAAAGGGAAGCAAATATCAATCAAGGAAGAGTTAGATCAAGTGGTTGCAACAATATTACTTGTGGGTATCGAGTTGAATTCTTGATTTCCTTGTTAGTTTTGGCATGCATGGTATATGCATGTGTGTATTTGGTTCTCTTATTATCATTGGCATGGGTTTTTCTAGGTGTGACAACAGTTTTCATCCTTGTCTTTCCAATTCTGGATAGTCATGGTGTGATGGGGTTCTTTCATTTGGTTGAGCTGGATTTTTGGATGGTTTTGGAACCGGGTGAGGTGGTCTCGGGAAAATTCCCAAGGACCTAGGAATACCTTGACCAGTAATGGTGGGATACACGATAAATCCCGATGGTGGAGACGGGATATTCCTTAAGGTATTGGTGAATAAATCTAGAGGCATCCATTCTTGTTTAGGGCCTAGTGATCCCTTGACCATTTTTGGCGAGATTACGGTAACTCTTGGTAGTGTATGTTTATTGTTTGGTCCAGTAATCCCTTGATCGGTAACGGCGGGATACACAGTAAAGTGTGGTTGTATAGATGAGGTTTCAGGCCTAGGAATCCCTTGACCAGTAATGGTGCGATACATGGTAAAGATTTAGAAGCCATATTTGGTTTTGTTGAGTCTTGCATTCTTGCTTGGAATATAGCATAGGGGTGATTGGCTGAAAGAAAGATTTGGTTCAGTCCAATCTATGGTCGGGTGGTACGTGGAAGTCCCTAACTTAATTGGCATTTGCATATGTTAATAAGACCTCTTTTCCGTCCAATACTTCATGAGTATTTATACTTTTTATGATGTGGCTTTGATGGTCGTTCTATCGTTCTTATTATTTTTTTATATGTTGGTTATAAGTATGGTTTTATGACAGATTCTAGTTATGTCTCTCATCATGTTTTGATTAGTAAATGAATGGTTAATGAATGTATAACCTAATAGATGATGACTCAATTATTGTGAGAGGGCCTCAAACCTTCTTAATGATTCCCAGATAATTATGAGATCCCTATGTTCAGATATGTAATTATGACCTGTAGATTTCATGTTCATGATGTGTTTGATGGAATGTCTATCATGACTAGGAATTACTAGGTCAAGTTCTTGTCTAAGTTTTGTAATGGAAGGCTTTATATTTGTTTCATTCATTATTTTGGAAAGTTTTATCAGGTTCTAGGCAGTGATCTAGAGTCTATCCTTGAAAATGTGGCACATATTTGTAGTAGCAGGCACAAAATTGTGAAATTGAGACCGCAATTTCTCCCTTGTAGGCTTATGCATGCGACTAGAGGATTTCATCCACATGGATGCACACTTGTGCATGTGACTAGGAGTTCAGGTCAATGAAAAACAAAGGTAGATCAGGGTATGGGCGCCTGGAAGGGTGGTTTAGCCCTTGGGGGTCCTGTAGGAGTTGAAGGAAGTCAATAAGGTTTTGGTTTGTCAATTCCACTTCCTTAAGGTGATCTAGGAGGTTGAATCATATCATAGTAACTCTTTGTCACATGTTTACCCCAATAGGCATGTTAACTTAGGTAAATGTTCGAGGAGGGTGTTACAACGTGCTTCAAATGTATGTAATCATGATTGACTTTATACATATAAAAAATAATTTAGCATTAAATATTAATTTTCAAATATTTTCTTACACAAAAAAAAAAAACAAGATGGAACTCATTCAGCACATAAAGTAGGATGACAAGGAAGAAAAGGTTGATTTCAAAGTTTTTGAGTAATTGTTAATATTTCCTTATGACAACTCAAGGTTTAATTTTGTCTATTTTAAGTTGTTTTACAGCAACCATCCTTGAATGTCTTCAAATAGGTGCTAACATACAAAGAAGAGCCATCGAAAGAATTGATTGAGATTGGGTTAAATAAGGGTTGTGAGTATATGTTGGCATATCAAAAATTAATTGTGTAATTTGTAAGTATCTATGTTGTTTTACTTCTTCAAGTTTATAATTAATAAAACAAAAACAAACAAACAAAAACCTTTGTATTAAACCTATGATTTATAATGGTGTTTAGAACATGTAGGAAACAAAGTATGGAACTACGCCAACAGAAGACTTGTTGCAACAAGGCATGAGAGTTGGTTTTGAAACCATGTGCATAGTTTATGAGTCATTTCTTGTTTTTTTTTTCTAATTTAGTCTACTTCTATTATATCATACACAGCAAAACATTACAATGCTCGTCCTCTGGTTTTGGCAAGCCAATTCCAGAGGGAAGTATCAGAAAATTAACTACAAAGTAAGGACTGCCCCAGGTGGGGAAACCATCCCATAAGTAGAGAGTATTAGAAGTTTCCCAAGATGGGAAACTAGCTTGTCTAGTTTTGAGACTAATAATGAAACATAACAGAAAAAAGTTCCAAAACACTTGCAAACTAGATAACGCCAGAAGAAAGCTGGAGTAAGAGGTGAGCACCCAGCAATTGGACTTAAGGTAGGTCGTCATTCTTCTCAAGACAATTGGAAACTTCTTCCATGATCCTGCAAGCATAAAGATACTCGTCCTATTCCCTGTTAGGCTCGTGGACAGAAGAAGAAGGGAGAAGCAACACCTAGGCAGCTAGCGAATTGGAGGACGCTGCATGTAAGCTAGTGCCATCGTCCTTGCCATCCTCATCACTACTTGAGCCACGACCTCTGCAAGAACCTGTGCCACTGCTGGAACGATGACTACTGTTGGAAGCGCTCTGCACATGCAGGGCTTTCATCTTGCGGGGAATGGAGATAGGTGCAGACTGAATTGTGGATTTTCGAGGGCTCTTTTTAGGATGAAGATCAGAGGATTTAGGTGGGGGAATTAGGAGATGAAGGGGCAGCTGAGCGGAGAGGTTGACAGGGTCAAGAAGACTCAGCTCCTCCCAATCCATGGAGAGGTTCACCTCCCTACCAATGGCAAAGAAGGAAGGGGGTCTGGAGGGGAGGCCATGCCCACCAATGCGGCAGCATCTCATTCAGTGTCACCTTGGCATGTTGAGCGAGTGAGAGGAAACTCGAGACAGGGAGGGGATTCTCTCAGGTGCAGCAAAGGATCACCGGCAATGAGACCTCGCAGAGAGGCAACTGCAATGAGACTGAACATAGTAGAGAGTTGAGTGCGTGACAGAAACGCAGGAGGCAAACATATAGAGCTGGATGGAGAGACGAATGGAGGCGGGATGAGCTCGGAGGGCAGATTTAAGAGCCATGGGTGCAGGTCGAGGCTGATTTAACGAGCAGTAGCCAAAGGACGTCACGTGAAAGCTGGAGAGGGTGGTAATTAAGGGAGCCATGCTCCATCATTTATCATCGGGCGGGCAACCATGTGCAGGCACGTGGGGCGGACAAGTGCACTACCACATGGCATCCAAGTGGCCCATCTTCTCATTGCTAAGCACCCGCATCCGGGGATGAGTCGTTTCTTGTTATGGCACATTGTTATTCGATTTACATTGATGTATATTATTTATTTCAATTTTCATTATTTTCACCAATGTAGATACACTCATGACACTTTATTTTTATGTTTACAGATGGAATAGGATCAAGAAGACGAAAACAATTGATGTAATCAACGAAACATTCCTCCAAATAACACAACTCATGGAAGTATTTCAAGCACTAATAGCATCTATAGCGAAGAATGATGGTCTAATTAGATATCAATGCAACATGTTATCTTTTTTTAAATAATTGTCTGTGAAAATTAGACATTTTTTTTAATGTAATGGACATAGTGTCCCAATTGAAATACAATGGGCTACCAATAACAATCCCATTTTGTACGACAAAGAGTCTCTTATTGATATATAATAAAATACAAATTAATTTATTCTATTGTGTTATCCAATGTTGTTGTGAAATGTTACACCACTGATTAAAAATATGGGTGATTAAATATTATAATGAAGAGATGTGAAATATGATAATATAATAAATTAACCCATGTTGGACATTGGATAAACCAACACTCTCCGTGTGTTTCGCGACATGGACTAACCGCCTCTCGTGGATCCTTATCTCTGGCGATGCGATCGTTGACTAACACCTGCGGTTTTTGATCTAACGGCAATCGTGATTCCCAACAAGTGGTATCAGAGCGTAGGTTACGAGTTCGATCCACACTCGGCTCGCGTTGGGGGGGAGATTGTTGGACATTGGATAAACCAACACTCCCCGTGTGTTTCGCGACATGGACTAACTGCCTCTCGTGGATCCTTATCTCTGGCGATGCGATCGTTGACTAACACCTGTAGGTTTTGGTCTAACGGAAATCGTGATTCCCAACAATACAAATATCCTATACAAATGCACTAATCAAATTTTAATTTATATGAATATTTTTATAAGATATATGTCGATTTTTTTATAAATAATGGATTTTAAAAATTACAATAATTGCACTGCCACAGGTTAATGTTTCCAAAAAAGAGAAAATCTCACTCAAAAATTAGTGGGTCTATAACATAAAAACGCACCGGTGCATTATTTTATATAAAATCACTGTGATGGCATTGTTTTGCATGACCAATTCCTTTTCGGCCAGAGCTCTTGTTTCTTCAAGCACCAATATTGTTTGAGACTAGCGCCCTGATGCACTGTAATTCTTAATTCACCAGTGATTTCATCAAACTAACACCCCGGTCCTACAAAACATTATTTCTATTGATCATAGTCCGTTTCACATAGAATTTCACAAGCAATTTGGCATAGTGCTCTCAAATTCCCCTTTGCAGCCTTGGAGAACCATTCTCAAAGCCTATTGTTATCATTTCCCGCCTCTAAAATACACTGTCAAAGGCTGTAAATGCGTATTTGAAAATATTTGAGGCATAGCCCCTTCATCCATAGCCCCTCTTATCTTTTTCTTCATGTAACCCTGTTGCTAGACCAGGCGCTAGTTCGACAGGCGCTTATCCGATGCATATCGGGCGCAACCTGAGCCGTTGATCTATGCAGATCGAACGGCGTTTACTCGACTCTGCCGCGCCCGTAGCCTACCTGTTCACCGTCTGATCAAATCACAGATCAACGGTTCGCTGCACGTCTGCCTTGGTGGTCCCCGCGCCCGAGAACGCTGTTCCAAAACTGCCCGGTATTCATCGCACCGCCTTTGGGCGGAAGGCGGTAATTCCCGATGGGCCAGCGATTCCATAGGTTGTCTGCCACGCGTCCCAGCGTACGACCCCAATACCGCTCTCCATCGTGCATTATCTTTCGGACAGAGACGCGCAGCGATATTCATCACCGCCATCAGATCTGGGAGCCTTCATCCGACGATCACCGCGCTCCGGAGCTGCACGATGTTTAGTCTAAGCCCATCGTACTCCTGGCCCACCGTCTCATTGCCCTCCGATGCGTTTTTAACCGTCGATCTCGCTTGGAGATCGAACGGTCCAGATCATCTACACACTCCGCCATTGTTTCCGTCTGTCCGCATCATCATTCCACTTGCTTTCTGTCATACATCCGTCCACCCCTCATAATATATGCATTCAAAGGTCATATTCAAAGGTTTTTCACGAGATTTTTTCCTGTGTAAATGTTTATCAACTCACCCATCATCGTCACGCTGCATTTTTCCACCACCTTACTTTGTCTCACCATATCACAGTTTACACGACTGTTTCCATTAACCTTGCCATCATCCCCACTGTGTTCATCTTCTCGTGTATGGTTTTCTTTAATGAGTTTGTGAATTTTGCAGGTGTGCAGCAATGGAGAAATATTATGACTCGCTGTCTTAATTGTCATGATAAAACACACATCAATGGACCAATTTTAGAGCAGAATTATGAAGAAAAGTCCCCGAAAGCCAAATTGACAAGACTCAAATTTAAGAGGCAGGGTTCAAATTATTAAACCCTGCATGGACATTCAAAGCGCAGATTTTTGCATATGAAGACATTAATGATGCAGCAAAGAATATCGGCAGAAGATCAAGGTATTCAGTGTTCGGCGTTGCAGTTTTTAAATCCAAATTCAAAATTAGAAGGCAGAGGGTACAGTGCACAAGAAACAATATCCTCCAGGTTTTATTTCAGCAGGACTTTCTCTCACGAAAGGACAAAATGCTCCCATAGTTTTATCTCTTTAGCGTGTTCCTGAAGAGACCCTCCCCAAATGCATTTATTTCAGAAAGCAGACATCAGAGTACAAACAACACAGCACAGTCATTCAACAGCATGGGCGCTAATGTTTCCACCATTTTGCCTTAATTATGTAAATTAAATGTTCATCACCTACCTCTTTTACTAGGTTTTAGTTTCTCCTATAAAAACCAGGAAAAAACGCATTGTAAGGGTTCCAGATTTCTATCAGAAAATTATGCAGTGAAAGGTTTTTTGTATACAGTTTGTAAAACTCTTGTATGAAGGCTCAGAGCCCATAGGGTCTCAGTGAGGAGGAGTTCTGTCTGTCAAAGAGGATTCTGGTCTTTGGTATTTCACAGTCTGTAACTCTCTTTTATATGTTATTTAATATATCATTTCATCTCATCCATCTTTCCTATATCATGTTTTGGAATGTGAGTGGCTCACTGATTTATGGTAAGGATTCATCCTAGTTGATGCCCATACTCAGATCAGTCAAGCGCTTTAAATATGTCTCATGCATGATATTATGTTTCATTACTCATCTAAACCGTGTTTCTGCTATATTAGTTGCTTTGGGAGGGTGCTTTTAAAATGCTATTATCATGTATGGATTCTTATATTGGTAAGCCCATGCATGGTGGTATTGTATATCTGGGTATCAGCTCAAGGCTAACTAGTATCATCTTAATATTTCTTTCACTACATACACCTTCTGATAATTTATGTCTGTGAAGTATTTCTGAATCGGCCCGCTTTGCAGAAAACTGTCTCTGAATTGTGTGTTGCTTTTGTATTAGAGTTATGCATCTTGCCTCTGCAGTATCTCTTTTCCTGTGTCAGTTTCTGAGGGTTTGGTCCCATTCTATTTCATTTACCTGTTTACAGGAGATAGCATGTGAGCTGAAGCTGACAACTTCATACATTATATTATATGCTCCTTGTTATGCTAAGATGTCCTAGGCACTGGTCTATCACAACTCTAGGCTGTCTCTAGGAGCGACAACAATTTCTATCCTGGTGCATTATGAAAACTAACAACACCGATGTGTTTATACAAACGATACGCATTAGCGCTGCAAGTTTTTAAAAAAAGCATTGGTACAACAATTATTTTTTGCGTGCCCCAGTGTCGTTCCTTATAAGAACGCCTTGGGGATTTTTTTATATATTAGCACCGGTTCGATATATATTACGCACTAGTGTTCTTTTAATTCAATGCCTCAGTGATTTTAGTTATTTATGTTTCCTGGTGCTTTTATATATGTAGTGCATTGGTGCCACTTGTTCCATGAAGCGCACCGCAAAAAAAAAGCATCCGCTAAAACCTCTGACGGCCCAAATTTTTTAATTTGTGATATTCTGTTCAAAACTCTGCTAAAACATCTTTTATCGCAAACGGATGTGTTTAGTGGATGGTTTTTTGACAATTTTTACGAATTTTATAACAATAAAAACGTTTGTTATAACCTCCGCCAGAAGGTATTTTCCTTGTAGTGAGAGGTAATATTTCTCATCAAAGGAAAGAATATTTTTGGAGGCGTAAGTGTTTCAGGGAAAATCACCCTAGAGGTTCGTTGGGTTACAACCTCCACATAGTAGGGGCATGCTACTTAAGAAGGACTCACACAACCATGCATGTTCAGAAAAACTAAATAGAGTAGAATGAGGAAGTTACCCGTAGGTCCTACGGTTGAAGCAGATCCCGCAGGGTTCAAACCCCCAGCAACCGTCCTTCCTTGTTAACCTGAAAGACAAGAAGAAACAAGCACGAAGAACTGGTTGTACAGCATATATCTACTCTAAATGTTAGTGAAATCCATATAAAACATCAGATGAACCATAATGAATGCTTAAATAACAATTTTCTCATATATGTAAGCAGACACTAACACGTATATTTCGGGAACAAGATGGTACTTCTGTATTATAAATAGCATGTACAAAAATAACGAGTGGAGAGATCACCTGAATCCTTCCACGATCTTCGAGCAGACCGTCGTCCGGATCCGTCCCGCCCTTGCCTCGCTAAGACTCCTTCCAAACTGGTGCATACGAGATGACATATAGGGAGATGAGCATCTCAAGGAAACAAGGGTTTCCTGTAATGAACTGGGAAAGTGCAGGAGGCACGGGGAATCGGACTTGGATAGGGAATACCAACAGAGTATAATATCAATAAATTCTCTCTCTCCCTTAGGCCATACACATGAGGGGTTTTTATACTCCCTCCAAGTAGTTTCAACAGTTGGAAACAGTTGGCCACGTGCTGGGGTGGTTGAACTACCTGAGTAACCATCAACCCAGCCAGAAAATAGGGAATAATTATATATTTTTTCATAATTTTAATGGCATACGCGGAAAAGTGCAGCTGGACTCGCGTATACACGCGGAAAAGTACGGGCATAGTCGCGTATGGGGATTTTTACACTGTTTTGAAGTGAATTTGTCCAAGTCTGTAGGAATGGGTGCCCAAAACCATCAAAGCAATCATGAATCATGTGAAGGTGAGAAATGATGCTATAACAGTAAGAGAGAGGTAATATTTCTTGTCATAGGGAAGAATATTTTTGGAGTGATGTATTAGACCAAATAAATGTTAAGTGTGATGTGTTGCATGGGTTAATTTTTTTGGGAGTTGTGATGGGATGACAAGTATAAGGGAAGGTAGGAGATGCATAGAAATTTGAAAACCCTACTTCCTTAATGATGACTAGGGGATAAAGTATGTGACAAAAGAGCTCATTATGTCACCTATATTCAATTTTAATGCTAAAAACTTGTTAGAGTGGGCTCATGTCATGGTTTTTAGGCATTGTTCATTGTGGTTGATGTTCAGAAGGTTTAATTAGGTCATAATTCCATTGTTACTCACTTGATCATGTTTAGGCCTCAAAACACATTTCTTGTCCATAAAACCTATTAATGGCACATGTATCCCACTTAGAGGCTAAACAACTCCTATAAAGTTTACGGATGTTGGTTTGAGGACTTTTCAAGGCTCTTGAGATTAAGAAGCTTTAATAAGATCTTAAGGAATTTGCTATTATATTCATTTGTTGATGGTTAAGTTATCCTATAAGGTTTGATTGAATTTTTTTCATTATTATATGTTTATGAAATCCCTGGGACCAAAACATTGATCCATATGGCGGTTTGAAGATGAAATCATGGTGCTTAGGCTTGAGAAGTTATGTTTAGGGCCCGAGGTTTTTATTTCCATCCCCTAACCTTTGTGAATGGTTTTTTTTTCCCGGCCACAACCATGCTTAAGGATTTAAAATCCATTTATAGTGCACAAAACATCTTAATGGAATGCATATCCAACTCTGATGTCAAATAACCCATTATGAGGGATCATATTATAGTTTCTAGCTATTGTTAATGGGACTCGAGCTAAAATAATGTTCAATGAGCGATTAAGGACCATGTTTCCCCTGTTTACCATGTTTAAGTGTCAAGAAACACTTTTAGTCAAAAAAAAATATTCATGGCACTCGTATCCCACTTAAAGGCCTACAAAGAGCCCCTACTAAGAGCCCATGTGTTAGTATGAGGAATCATTCAAGGATATTGAGTCCAAGAAGATTTGGTGATATCATAAGACACTTTTTTTCCACCCTTATTTCATGGTTAAGGGAATGTGACCCATCCTTGATGCACAAAACACCCTAATGGCATTCATATCAAACTCTATTGCAATAAAATGCCTAAAGAGGTCCTATATCATGGCTTGCATATATTTTCCATGGTGATTGAGCATATGAAGTGATATTTATAGCCTAAAGTCCAAGGGTTTTCCTTCCCTTACAATGATGCTTGAGCTAGAAAATTTTCATTTAGGGCTTAAGCCTCTTGGTTCACCCCTAAACATGTTTAGGCCTTAAGACTCATTTTCAATGCACAAAACCTACTCGTCGAATTCATATCCCACTTGGATGTTAAATAACCCTAACCATGGCCCCAAGAATTATTTCTAGATAGGGGTCGAGAAGAATTTATAATGGGAATCAAAAGCAATTGATTTTAGACCTAAAAGCATGACTTGGGAAAAAACACCCATTATTGGTGTACCAAGCATTTTAATAAGTCTTATGTCCCATTCTTGAAATATGTATTGCATACAAAGGACCTTCTAAAGCAATTTTTAAGGTCAATTTTTAAACCATGGCAATAAAAAAATGTGCAAATTAAAAACATGCACATGTTAATAACACATGCATGCTCTTATTGGAATATAAAAAATGGCACAAAACACAACTTTATTTCCTATGAAAAGTGAGGTCAATGCAAGTATTAGCTTTTCCCAAGAAAGACTATTACTTCTATTTTTTATCTTTCTTTTTTTTTTTGTTTTAAATTGATGTGATTAGGAAGTCACATTTTATCCAATTTGTATTGTTTTCAATCCTTGTGAACTTAGGAAATAGAATTAATGGAGTAAGAAAGTCTAATAGGAAGGAGCAACCCCTTAGAAAAGCAAATAAAGTAACAAAACGATAAAGTTGGGTATGGAAAAACATACACACCATCTATCACTACCTCATTTTTTTGCAAAATACATGTCATGGCGATATACCAAAAGTGATGTGTATGCATCCAATGGAGGTCATTCAAATTATAACATCAAGTAAACTTCCAACCAATGTTACAAGTTGGAGAAGTAATAGAAATTTTGGTAGACATTTAGTATACAAAGGGAAATTCAAAATTTACATTTTGTGTAACCTTTGAGTAAAGAGGATCTTATGGTGCACATTGCTTTAGAACAATTAAATGTTCATCATATTGACCATGAGCATGTCTAGTGCGCTAACAATATTGACCACTCAGATTGTCATCATAATGGGTTTAATACTTCAAGTAGACTTACCTTACCTTACCTTACATATCTAGTGCACAGTGAAGAATTCCTAGACATAATGAGAAAGTGGTTCCTGGAAAAATGTTGTTACAAAGATTTGAAATGTTTGATGTTTTGATTGAACCCTTAATGTGGATGGAGTGTCCTAGTGATCCATAAATGTAAGTTATCTAAATGTACTATTGATTGGTAGTGCAACGAAATCGTTAAATAATATTTTGAATTGAAAATTGATGCATATAAATGTTAGTTATTTTTGTTTTGTTAAAATTACACAATTTAATTGCTATTAATTCGCAGTGCAACAAAATTTTTAAAGAACATTTTTAATTGAAAAATGATGTATATAAATGTTATCAATTTTTATTTTGTTAAAACTACACAATTTAATTGTTATTAAAAAGATTTTAGGGATAAGAATGATTGAATTTTATGGGCCTCGAGTATGCCCTAAAATTGCTTCTGCTTGGCTAAGAACTCATCTTCCTCGGACGTAAGGAAACAAGTTAACGACCCAAGACCTAGAGCATCTAGCAGGAGTGAAATTTTGCCCCCTTACGGACCACTAGTGGGTTGTTCCAGGTGGCGTGGTTTTCCTTGAATAACGGTGTTGAGTCAACCTGCATTTGCGGATAACAGCCAAAAATGGTTATCCTCAGTGTTGGTTTGACCACTAAGTTATGATAGATTTTCCCACCGTGTAAAAAAAAGATTAAAATTTAAACATCAATATTCAAGTTTTTAAAAGTTTTCATGATGCTTTAAATACAATTGAAAAAAAATATTTATTCATTGTAATAAAATCTCTCATTAAAATCAATTATATACACTATTACAATGGAATATCTCTAAAAAGCACACATCTAACATTTTTGAAGTAATTACTAAAACCATTAAAAATTATTCTATTAGAAGATAAAGCCTTGAGCTTGTATTAGTACAAGTTTACAAATTGGTTAATTTGCAACTGTAAAAAATAATATGTATGTAAAATATTATTTTTGAGGAAATGACCAATATTGTTATATTTTCATTTCTTTATAATATGACTATAATGAGTTGATTTGATTTGTTAGCTTGTAGTGTATTTATTATTTTTAGTCAATTTTTTTACAATATACTGACAAATTTAATGAGTTATTAATTGTGCTTAGAGTTATGTGGTTTGAGTTTTGAGACAATTCGAGAATGTCCACAGTAAGGTTCATTTTAAAAATCAACATCTCAAATCCTTAAGGGGTTCATTTTGAAAACAAGAAATCAATGTAGGATTTTAAACATAAACTCAAGATATATGTGTAAGCAAAATACTAAACTAGCTCCTACTAAACCAGAGAGGAGGGATTCATCTTCAAAACAAGAAGTCAATGTAGAATTTTAAACATAAGAAAAATACGAAATTAAGTGTGTTATGTGCGCAAGAATCTAAAGTCCAGTTTGTACATCTCGTCATAGATGATGACAGTGAAGAAAAGTTCTTCACCTGCCACCGCCTAACAGGAATTAAAAAGCCCAGATATGACTTCCAGTCACCGCCTCTAATGGGGAGCACCATTAACCATGAAAAAGTAGAGAAGACATTCGGTTTCGTACTCTAGACTTTGACTTTTAACAAGACAGAGGAGAGCAATCGACATTCTGTCGAATCTTGCGGACTAGTTTTGATGACTAACTTTGGAGGCCCATATGCAAATGCAAGCTCCTTTACTTTATTCATCTTGGTGTTGCTCAGCATTGAAACTGAAGCTGCTGCACCATCTAAATACGCGAGCAGTTGGACTTTCAGTGGGATTGGCCACCACCTTCCCTTTCTTTCAGCTTTAAAATCCGTCATCCGATGGATTATCGAATCCACGTCGCAGCGAAGCTTTAAACGGTGAAGAAACATCACCCAAGAACGGGGTTGGAACTTCAAAACTAAAGCATTGGTCAAATTTGTTGGTCTTTTTAACTCAGTGTCAGTGCCGATCATTTTGACGAAGAATGTTGACAGGGTTATTTTTATATCTGATGTTAGTTTTTCCAAATACGAAGAATGTAGAAATGTAAAAAATTAATAATATTTAAGGAGTAATTTGTCTACCAAACGCTTCCGAGGCAGGGACTAGGTTCTGCTCTTTTAATATTTGTACTTCAGTTTTAAAAACTCACAAAATAAGTTAGAAATTTTGATAAAATTATGAAAAAAAATCGGTATAAATTTTTGAAAATTTAGGGTACGGGTGTCAAACTTCAAGATTTTGGGTGCCCATGAATTTTTATGGTGCTGAATCTATTTTTACTATCAAAAAACAATTTAAACACTCCAACTACCTGAAAAAAAGTTATTGCGTCAATAGACAACTCCAATATTTGATGTAAGAGAAAAATGATATGATGCCCTAAGAACTTGAGAATTTGTTGAGATAAACATATTTTTTGGATTGGATAAACTTGGAGTTTTGCGAGGTTGTATCAAGTTCCTATGACAGCTTTGTGGGGGTGGTAACAAACACACTTAAGGGTTTGAATATACTATCACATTATGATGTAGTGATGAGGGTGGAAACAATGTTACTAGATGCATTAATGATTAAATTTATTTTATCTAATATGATTTTATCATGGTGAGAATTCAAGTTTGTGGTGAGAATTCAAGTTTGCAAAGATATTAGATTTTTTTGAAGGCAAAAAAGAAATGCTATTTAGAAATAGACATGTTATTGAGGCAAATGAATCGAAAGTAGAGGTAGAATCATGTTTGACATAAGATAAACATAAATAGAAGCATGGCATAAGAGATTATTGAAATTTCTATAAGTCATAGTTTAAATATAGTTTAAATAATGATGAAGCCCTTTAAAAGTAGAGGAATTGCTAAAGGAAGAGTAGAATGAGTTAATGAAAATTGCTTAAGTTTAAAGTGTAAGGAGTAAAAGGCTTCGAGTGTTTAGAAAATTTTAATGTTAGTGAAAGACAAAAGGGTAAAACAACATTTCTCAAATACATGGGAGCATGGATGGATCTATTGTTGAACACAACATTAAGGAATTTTCATAAGAGCATGGAAAAAACTTTGTGTTCCAAAAGGTATTGTTAAAGTTGGAAAGACAATTTGAATAAATAGTAAACAACAATGAAAGGTTATCTACACAATTAAATGTGAAATTGGAATTGGAGGCTAGCGTTGTTTCCTTTATTGTTGATGGAGATACTATTTAAAACCTTGAGTGCAAGGAGATGATTCATAAGTTAAATTTGAAATGTGTCCTTCAATCAAAATGGATTGGTACAAGCTCACTTGGATGTAGAAGGGACACCATGTTGGAATAATGTCTGGAAAACTTTCACATGGAGAATTTACCATAACAAAGCTTTAGTTCTATGTGGCATTTCATATCAATGGTTCATACTTTGTACCATTATTTGTAGCATTGAATTCCAATTTGAAATACAAAGGTACATTTTCATTTTTTAGAAGATATAAGCATTATTCCAGGTCCATTTGCCTCTTTTGAATAGGCTCCATCAAAGTGTGTTTTCCAAATGGGATCTTTCACTCTTTTTGGCTCGTGGATTCAAGATGGTTTGTAAACTACTACTTCCTTACTTATTTCTTCATCTACACTTAACATGAAACAACCAAAATCATTTCAACATTGTATAAAGGAGAATTGCCAGTATCCTATTCCTTATTGACAGCTTTTTTGAACCTTGATTCCATGTACAACTCCTTTCTTCCCCACCAAATACTAGGATTGTTGCATATGTCAAATCTAACTTGATAGTACCTCTTAATTTGGCTCCCCATCACCTAGACGGAAGCATTCCAAACCTAGAAGGTATATTAATTACAAACACATTCATAACTAAACTTTCAACATAAATTTGAGCTATAGAAACCACCATATCTTTCATTAATCCAATACACTTAACTCAGTTTGAATCAAATGAGTACAAGTATATGTATGACTTGGTGACTTGCAAACCCAATTGCTCTATTACAAACATTGGCATTAAATTATGAGATGCTTGTGAGTTAAGCATACATTTATGCAACATGAGATCATGAATAACAAGAGTAATGTAGAATGGTGGAGTTGTAGGATCTTGCTCTTCGACATGTAAACCAAACATTACTGTAGGTTTTTCCTCCTGTAGATTTGAAACATCTCATTGACTATTTACCTAAGGAAATTGCATGGATTTTTCTATTTGCTTTTGATAAATTGGATGTTTTGTTAATTCTGCCAAAGGCATAGAAATTTCAATTTTCTCGAACTCCTTTTCCAGAATAAAAATAGGAGAAGTTTTATATGTCTCCATATGTTCCTATGGTTCTTTGTTTGACTGAGTTTACTGTTTAGCCTGTGATGTTCCTTCAGTACTCTTTGAAACAGTATGCTCTAGCTCCTTATCCTTGTTCTTAGTCTGTTCACCAGCAATCTTGTTTTGCTAATTTGGTTATTCTTAAGTATTAGGATTTGTTTTAGGCCTTAATTCATACTTTTTATGCAACTTAGCTTGCATGAGGTTTGAAAACTTATTACAATAAGAGGCAATATCTTATTCTAAGCCGGGAAATTTAGAATCTTCACCTTGGCTCCCAAACCACTGCTCATCTTCATCATAGATTGTTGAATATTGATTTTTCTAAAAAATTAGAACTTTCTTACATATTCTCTTCATTTTCATCATCTATCAACAAGGGGAGTGGTACTTGATCATTTATACCTTTCTTTTCCCTTTGTAGAATTTGAGGGCCGAAAGGACTCCAAACTGTTGATTAAAATTAATGTTTCCCTCTTCTTGATTCTGTCTTAGAGAATTTTTACTATCCAATTCCATCTTGACAAGTTTATTACATTGATTTATAATCATTTTTTCCATCTCTTCTAACTTATGATTGTGTGTATGTTGCATTAGTCTAGAGAGTCCAACTTCTTCCTTTCCTTTCTTCTTCTCTACAAATTCAGCTTTAACTTTAATTTTCCCAACAATTGCAATATTTGCTTAAATTTTTATAGCATCGGTTTGGATGTATTAGGTCTCCTTTCTCTTATCATCAGTGCCAAATTATAATTAAATGCACATGAAAAAACAACTTTGGCAGATGCTTCAAAAGGTTTGATCTCATTAGGTATTTTATGATAAAGCTTATTAAGCTTCTTTATGAAATCAGTTACATCCTCAACATTTCTCCTCTTGATATGATTAAACTCTATTAGAAAATAAAGATGTTCTTTCTTTTCTCCTCATTGTGTTAGAAAATCCCTTTCCATTTCCTCCCATGTGTTAATATAATCTCGAGGAAGATGCTTAAAACACTTTATTGCTACTTCTTCATAAAAATAGACTTAGCCCCGCATCTCCATATTCTACATAAAAATTCTCAACAAACAAACAAAATGCAGAGATATGATCTTTTGTAGTAACATCATCTTCCCCATTAAATCTTGTTAATAGCTTCAAATAGTCCCGAGGCACTGCATTTAACTCTAGAGGAAGATTCAAGGGAAGGTACCTATTTGCCAAGAAATCAAGAACAACCATGACTAAAGAGTTGTTGGTTAAAGGAGAATTTCATGTTATTGTAATTGTGGAAGAAGAGGTCAAAGAAGTTGAAAGATAAGGATCAGAAGGAGGAATAATATCAACTAACTTTATAATAAATTTTATTTATTCTTCTTCGGACATGGGGGGGGAGCAGTTCTTTAAGAACACTCAACTTTGGACTTGGGTTATGAGATTGAAGAGGAATTTTTTTCTAAAAACCCCTACTTTTCAAGAAAGAGGTTTGTTTTAAGAGGAACTCCTTCCTTAAGATAATGCAGATTTCTAGGAGATAGTTGAGGTATACTGTGTTTTAGTAAATCTTCAGGATTTTTAGGGTTTGGATCTGAATTACATTGCTTAAGAGTATATAAATTTGGAATACCACTTCCTTAAGCTTGTTTTTCTCTCCAGACCCTCTTAGTCGACAACCTTTCTAGAATATTAAGGACTTCTGGAGTCGTTTATTGATGAGGATTGAAATGAGTAAGAGGCTTTTCAAACATCAAGATTATTGATAATACCCTCTTGGTGATTGTTATCAACCAACTGACCTTTCTTTGCTCACCAACAAAGAAAATATTTCATAAAAACCAAGGAAAATTTTCTTAACCTTCATTCCCCGACAATGACGCCAATTAGTTGTTGTAACTCTAGACACAACTCCTAGATGTAGTGAATTAGTGTCCATGCATCTTTATCTCCATGAAAATTTTAAATTGCTCATTGGAAACAGACTCTTAATAAGTACAATGTGTTGGAAAATGGATAGTGGCAGTTATTTATCTTAATTTTCCTTAACCTTAATATTTGCTTATGAATCTTAATTATCTTATTTATGTCCTTTGGTTAGATATTTTCATCAAAAAAAATCAAGAATAATAACAACAACAATAGAGGACATGTATATTAGGCTCTCGGCCAGGGAAAATCTCCTCCAAGGGGAAAACTCGAAAACTCGTCTCTTCTTAGAATCTTCTTCAAATGAAATACAAAGACCCAAACCTTAGCCCAACTCCTTCTCCTAGTACCAAGTCAGACCTTCTTCAATTCCTTCCTTTATTTTGCACTAAACTGCTACAAGCTACATCTTCGACCTATCAGCTTCGATAATGATACTCAGCCTGCAACTTCGACCCTGCAATTTTGGTCTTGAAACTTCCAAGGAAACCCTAGATCAACCTCCTCTTGAGACATTCCTGGAGCAAGACAACTCCTTTTAAGGTCAACAAGGTATAGATCGATTATCCTTCCTTCCAGCTACAAGATGTTGCACCTCGTCTTACTACAACTCGATCCTAGAATTTTGGCCTATTCTTGCAACCCAAAAACCCTAGAATTTTGTACGTGTGAGAGAGATAGAGCCCAAAACAATATATCTTCATCCTTCTTCCTTACTCTCCTTTTCTTCTTCTCCCAACTATATATCAAACTTATTCTTGATAGATCGAACTTGTGAAGTGAGTGTGTCCAAATGAGGTCGAACTGCTCCTTGATATAGTCTTCTCAATGGGTCAAATTCCCTCCTTTAGGCTGACTTGATGTTGCCAGGGCTGAATTATACTTTTGGATCTTTTTAGTACTTTCTAGACTCAAAAGTAATTCTTTTTATGATTACATTTTTCCCGGAAGGGTCTTATAAACATTATGTTGACTCCTTTGACTCAAGACAATAAATCCTAAGACCTAACAAATCCTAAAAGCATGAAGAACATGCTTTTACCTAGGAGACCATCAATAATGAGCATGAAACCCATGCTTTAATAATAATAAATTTTTATTTTCTTTTCTTGTTTGTTACATAGGTTACATATTGAAATTATTACAACAATAATTATGAAGACTAAAACTAGTTACATTTCTCAACGCTACCTCTTAACTATGGAGGTATTCATAATTGTACAACAAGTACAACATCATATCTGAAACTAAAAATTTATCACAAGAAGAGTTGGATTGATAAGCCATACAGTAAAATTCATCATCATGACCAACACTATCTCTGGGGCCTAACTAGAAAATCTCTTCTTTAATCAATAGCATTTTGCGGGGAGGCCTTACATGTGATACCGCACTACCTCTACAAGGTACATACCCCATCTGGATGTCTACAAGGTATTTCCTTTTATGACTATTCTTATATTGGATCTCCAAACCTGAGTCCTCAAAGAATATCAATCCTCTTTGACCACTCTTCTTTTGGATATTTGTCACATCCTCAAAGAGTGTCGGTACCTTTCCTTTCTTGGATGTTTTATCCTCAAGGAAACAACAAATGATTATCCAATCCTCTGTCATTCTCTCTTCATCACCTCAATAGGAGAATGCACTTGTGATGTCCAACATCACTCCCTCTCAGCAAGAGAGGACATCCCTATTCTCCTTTAATCTTGAGAATAGAACCTTACTCCTATATAAGGACACTCCTTTACTCCCTCTCAAAATTGGAGGAGTTGTAGACTTCCTTTCTATTCGGGAAGTCATCATCACAAGGCTTATAGCTTTTATTTATAATAGTATCAGCTACTATTTCTTCACATATTCTCGACTCCATCTTTCTTTTGCATCATCGAGCTTTCTTTCTTTAAAGGTATCATGGAGCCACCTCCTCTCTTCAATCTTGTGACAAGTTCTAGGCCAATATTCTTGCTCATCACTTTCTTCTTTGATATGAAGGCATTACATTGATCCTTCCCTAACTTCAAGCTGATTGTAGCTTATTATTGAAAGTGGTCTTCTTTTGACCTCCAATTTATCTTCTTTCACTACTACCTTTTAATCCCAATATGTCCAAATCTTAAATTCACAGTTTCTAGGTACTAGATATCGAGCTTCCCTCAATATCCTTTATCCATACAATTGAACTTGCCTCAACTTCCATCATATATTCCTGCAACATTATTCTAGGTAAAAAACTAATATGTTGACCAGATAACCAATTATAATGAAATCATACTTACCTCATCACGATGACCTTCTAATTCCATCAACACCCTCATGGTATCTCTCCATATGACTCTTGCATCAGAGTGCCCAAGGATCCAACCTGATTACCAAGTTACAAATTTTTCTTATGGAGACTACATTGGATGTTAATCACTATTATATATATTCTAGAGAAAGTCTTAAATTTTGTATACATCCTTAAGTAAGTCAAATTTTATTCTTTTCAACCATCATATATCCATATACCTAAGCATATTTTATGACCAACTTTCTTTCCACAAGATTCTACACATATGAATCTTATCCAAATTTTTATGTCCAACATGCATTCCTATGCTTTCATCTGGTCATCTAGTTATCCATATATCTCACAAAGATCCTGAATCCTGAACCATTGCATTCTTTCATCCATTTACTATCATTGATTCCACATTGAATGTCTACTAACCTTTTTCATAGTGCTTCTTCCAAGAACCTTTCATAATTATGATTATTTTAGGATCATAATGATCCATCTAAGCAAGATGACTTCTTCTAACTTAACGTTAGATAATTTCTAGGTGATCAATATGAAAAATGGTTTATTTATCCATCTATCTATATGATATCTACAAATAAACTTAATCGTGTAAATTCTAGACATGCTAATACCATATGCTTCTTTCTATGATGTTATGAAAAAAATATTATCCTAAAATAAAGATTAATCTTCATCAAGAACATGATATTGGGTGAACCTTCTTTAATAGTAAAGATCCTTCACTTCTTCCTTCTTTTCCTTCTTCTTAGGTTATCCCACTGCTTCAGCTACATAAGCTTCACTCATTTCCTTTCTCTTGTTGTTATGTAGGCTTGGTCCCTGTTAAAGTGTCTAAACTCATTTCACTTGAAGCATTGAACCTTGGACATGCATTTCTTCTTGGACTTATCAAACTTTCCCTTATTCAACTTCTTGACCCGGGCTAGAAATGCTTGATATTTCTCATCAGATCAATTATCATCCTTAACCTTTATCCTTGATTCTTCCAATATGCACTAAGCCCAAAACTCATCAAAGGGAGTTGAATCATTTTTGGAGTAGATGCTTGTTGCAAAGCTGCTCCATTCTGGTGGCAATGCATTTAGTACACAAATGTTTACTTCATAATAAATATTTGGTTCCCCAAGTCCTTGCATATGGTCTCTTTTTTGATAGAATCTTATGAGAGAGGATGCCACATCCACATCCTTTGATCTCTTCATTCTATACAACTTGTTCCTCAACGACATATTTTGTCTTGACATACTTACTGAGTACAAATTCACTAGCTTGTCATACATATCCTTGAAAGTCTTAGGATTTGCTATATCCCTTGACTTATGGAGTGTTAAAACTCTAAGTAAGTGGCAATGGTAATTGTTTTTTATTGTCTCATTTGAATGCAAAGTGAATAACAATGTTGAATTATGGAAAATGAGAATCATAAGAATGTAGTCAATTACAAATAGTTTATAGTTTTAAGAAGCAAACATTTTAGGTAAGTGAACATTTTATTTAAAATGAAAATTCAAGTATTATATTTATAGTTGAATTACTGTAACACATAAATAAATGCACATTGTCAATATTTTTGTTATGATTACACTGAAATAAATATACACTATTTATCTAATTACTTTGAAATTAATGCACATCATACATCTAGTTACATCAAATCAGAAATCAACATCTATAGTGAAGTTGATTCATCTAGTGCAAGCAATAAATAGAATTAAAAATTAACATGTACACTGAGATCAATGCATCTAGTGCAAGAAATCAGATAGGATATTTTTTCCAAGGAAACAAAACATAATTCTATTAAAGTTTGTAACGAAATTACATTCAACATATACATTGACTATGTGTATTTCTTTCATCAGTTCCTGTTTTACAAAAAGATCCCAGGAGGGCTTGTTCCATCATGAAAGACTAAATAAGTCCCATGGTCAATGACCATAGAAACGTGGATCACCACAAGAAAACAAAAACAACAGAAACCTAAATTATATTTCACATAGAGCCACTAATATGGTTAGACCACAATCAAAAAATTTATCTGCCAACGCTCTCTTAGTGAGAGGCATCATAAAAAAACCATATTGTCGAGAGGACAAATACTTGTGAGTAATAAATTGTATCCGTTGAGTGGAATATGTCATGTGCCTACTCATGCTAGATAATCATGAATAACAAGTAGGAAAAACTGCCCAAATTCTAACATGGGCCTTGATTGGCTTGTGGGTAATCCTTGTACGATTTATGATAAAACTCAAAATGGTCTTAACCATGAATCTCTGTCACATGCCATAAACCCCTATCCATAAGAAGGAATTACTCAGAAAGCTCATCTTCTTCGTTGTTTCTTTCCCTAAAGATGTTCTTGCAAGATAATTATACAAACTTTAGACATATCCAATTGATATCATCCACAATGTTACCCAAATATATATTTATGCGTTGTTGAATCCCATTAACCCAGTTTATCACCAACATTGAATCACCAAATATCTAAAGATTTTCATGTCCTTTTTCAATTAAAAAAGCTAATAGATATCTACAAGTTATGGATTCAACCTATTTATTGGATACATTTCCTATACCAAATTTTACCAAATAATAATGTTAATAAAAAAGATAAAATATAAATCCCACACCTACCAAATTTCCATTATCCTAGGATGCCCCATCGAAAAATATCTAGGGAATAGATTTGTTAATATTATCTTCATTGATGTTTCTGAATGGAGTAGCTTCTTTGGTTTGTGAAAAGTGGTTGAGAATAGATACACTCTCAGCAACTATTTTACTTGGGATCGAGGATAGCCCATGGAATATCCCCCTTTTCATAGTTGTCCACATCCCCGAGTTGATTATTAGAGGGGGAGCTTGGATAAGCTGACTCTCTTGGTTTTGAACTCAAGATAGCAAAGAAGCTACAAAGTCTATTTCTCCCCATCTGATTTTGAAACCCAACATCTACTTATAATCCTTCTCTATGGGTTGAGAGAAGGGACATGAAGCAAACACATGGTCAATTGTTTCATTTTCTCTCTTACATAAAGCACACCAACTAGGTACCACAACCTACCTTCTTTGCATGATTTCCCAAATCGAAACTTTCTTATCCATTATGCACCAAGTTAGCAATTTTTACTTTGGAGGGAAATTTTTTTTCCAAACAGCCCTCCACCACCATTCTAGCACCTCCATTTGTGCCTATGACATTAGATGAATGTAGTCCATTTTTGGTGTGTAGGTGCCATGTGGGGTTAAGAAACAAACCATTTCATCATCTTTATCAATCAGCCTGATATGTGCCTTGGACAGTGCCTCTATATAAATCCTCTATTCGTCCCGAAATTCAAGGGGGAGATTCAAATCCTCAACTATTTTATATCCCTGCGACCATATGGTTGTGGAGATTGGATCTGGAATTTGGTGTAAATTGGTGAGGCCTTCATCTCACAAATGTATGACTAGATTTTGAGGGACTAAATTATCAACTCTACTTCCTCGCCATGGATCAAAGCCCAGTCTCACTTTCTGACCATTTTCTATTCTCGAGGCCCGTCCAGATGCAATCAAGTCAAAATAATTTAGAACCAACTACAACACAACTGAAATGTCACTTTTTGATTTATTGGGCAATCAGATCCAGCTCTCCAACGAGAGAGGTATCATGTACTTCTATTAAACTACCTCTGTCAATAAACTGGAAGTGGTTACTAGCCTCCAGCCTAATTTTGTTGCGAGAGCCTTAGAGAAAAGAAAAATATTTCTTAAGCCCCATACTGCCAACATTTTTGGATTTATTATTCTTAACCATTTGATCTAAGGCAACCAGGATTTTGTTGCCTGGTTCCCCTCCCAAAGAAATTTGAAAAAAAATCTCCTCCGTTTTTCCAATATACCTCTGGTAATCTAGGCCAACTCCATCTAATACAATGTAATTACTTCAATGACCAATTTTTCCAAAACCAAGCGTCCAACTCGCGATAGCCATATATGGCTCCAACTTGAGAGTCTTTTTTCTAACTTTGACAGTATTTAGGACCAATATTTGATTTTATATATGTTAGGTTTTAGGTGAAAACCTAAGTATTTTAGTCTTGCATCAAATATACTCACCTCATATGGGAAGAGCCTTCTAATAATTGTTATCCCCCGCACAATCAAGTTATGAATAGTAACGTTTGATTATGAGATATTAACCACCATAGCAGTTGTGTTGCTAAAGAGTTCCAACATTTCATGAAGGCACTGAATGTCTCTAATATCCCCATTACAAAATATTAAAATATCATCCACAAATAAGAGATGAGTGATAGATAGAGTTTTAGTTGCACTTACTCCTTGGAAATCCCCTCTCCTCTTTGTTGCAACTGACATTCTACTTAGGCCTTATGCTACTAGTAGGAATAGGAGGGGCGACAAAGGGAAACCCTGTCTAAGGCCCCTTTCTGCTCTAAAGAAGGGGCATGTTGCTCCATTTATTAGAACCGCAAAGGACACTGACATCGTGTAGCTCATAACCCAATTTATGAAAGGTACCTCAAATCTTACGGGGGCGAGGATGAGGCAAATAAAAAGGCAATTAACACAATCATATGCCTTTGAAAGATCAAGGTTAATAATAGACCATTTGAAGTTTTTTTTTTATGTTGTGGGTGCCTTCTTGAGCTACCTCGATGGCCTCATGGATTTTCCTCCCATATAGGAATTAGAATTTCTCACTAGAAATAGATTTTGATAGGATGGGCTTCATTATATGAGCTATCACCTTTGAAATGATTTTGTAGATACAAATGGACAATGAGATGGGTCTTAAGTATTCAAACGAGGAGGGATTGTATTTTTTGGGAATTAGAGCAATAAGAGTTGAATTAAATTCCAGTAAAATATGCCCCTCCTCTCTAGATTCATTGATCACTTATAACAAATCTTCCCAAAGAATATCATAAAAGTCTGTAAAGAATTTAGTATTCCATCCATCAACTTTTGTCTTTTGGAAACTAGTAAGAATTGATTTGAGTTCCTCCTATGTGACTTCCTCTATTAGATTTATTCTTTCCTCCTCATCCAAAAAATGTGGAAAGAAGTTTTCAACCCTAATAATTTTTGTAATCGACACCCTATCAAGAGATTTGAAATGGTTTCTGAAGTGATATCTGCTCATCAATGCCAGTCCTTCAAACTCTGTAACCTCCCTTCCCTGGTGGTCTTTCATTTTCCTAATGGTGTTAATCATTTTGTGGATCTTGGCATAGGCCTCTAAAATTTGTATGTTTTTGTCCTCTTTTTTCCAGCCATATGGCCCCATTTTTCAGTCGCTATTATGCTTCCCTATTAGCTAGAATATCCTTCCTCTTAGAGATGAATCTTTGTAATTAATCCCCTGACTCCTAATATATGAATCCTTCATCATGAGGCTCAGCTACCTAACCCAGTTGGATTTCAATGGCGAAGAGCTCCTTCTCCTCCCTAGATTGTTTCTGAGCAGCACAATCCTTTGCTATAATTTAATTTGTTTCAAATATCCTAAAATTTTTGTGCAACAGATCTGCCAAAGTCCCTATCATAATGTCTCCAATTCTTATATACCGAATTCCTGAAATCTTCAACTTGTAGTTATCCAATATTAATTTTAAAAGGGTTTTCTAACTTCGAGTACCTACCGTTTATCTCTAATAATATGGGGGAATGATCAAATTGACCTCCTACTCTGATCCACCGCCAAATGAGACTGTATTTATTGAACAAGACCTTTTGCAGAAGAAATATATCTATACGTTTGGTCACCCTATCCTCCCCAAGACATTGGTTTCTTCAGGTAGGTTTGAGCTTAATAGGGTGAAGATCAATGGGATTTTACAAGGAAATAAGATGGGAGAAAATTTTTGAAAGAATATCAGGTATGGAACGATCCCCCCAAGACTCTACAACTCCTACTAAGAAGTTTAGGTCTCCCCCCAGAATTAATTTATATCGCTTTACAACCAACTTCTTTAAGAGGTCACACCAAAATTTCACTCGGCCTTCATCCGACCCACAGATGTTTAGGAAAATGAACCTAGACCCCAAGTCAATAGAGAAGTCATCCATACCAAGCCCTAAATGAATACTCCATGTGACCTCCATATGAATCTTCCTTGAATCCCCCCTTAGGGTCAAACTCCCAAATCACCCCCTAACATCCATGCCTATGAATATTGAATAAGGTAGGATGCTCTCAAGAATGGAAGTAACTTTGTCCCCATCCCCCATAGTTTCTTGTAAAAAAAACCATCTCAGGTCCTAAGGTCTAAACAAGTCTCTTAAAGGCAATTTTTTTGGGGTTACTTGCTAAACCTATGCAGTTTAAAGACATGATGAGAAATTGGGCACCACACTATGGGCCTTCAAAGCTTTAAGGGCCCTATCCAAGGAGGATTGTTTGCTAGAAGCTATCTCTTCTATAGCCCTTTTCATTGCCAATGAAATATTATAATTTCTGCCTTTTCTCTTTCCAGGTCCATGGGGAACCAAATTGTGTCCTAAACCACTCCCAAGGGATCCCAAATTTTGTCCAATTTTTCTGGATGTAAGGGTGTATCTATATGTGTTAAAACCCCTTCCTTCCGAGGATATAGTGCTAGAGGATACAATCAGGTAGGAAAAACCATGAGAGGCTCCATGGAGATCACATGAGGCATGTTGTAGAGATAAATAAGTGAAAATATTTTGTAATACTCCAATCTTCTATTCGCAAATATTGTGATCCCACTCCATTCCCAATTAAGAAACAAGACAAGAGATAAAAGAAGCAGAGGGTGGAGGAAGATAATCACCCAGCATAGCACCTTAGGTATTTTTTTGAGTGCTTCCATCCATCTCACTTGTTGGGTGAATGTTGATGTCCATATATAATTGCTTGAGAGTTTGTGGACACCTCTATCCTTGCATCCTCGGGGGTTAGTTATTATGTCATAACCAGATCTTGTTGCATCTCTTTTGTACTCGTTGTTGGGAGACCTTGTTCTTGTGTGTTTGGACTCTCCCCTTCCACAATATTAACCCTAATATAATCCTTTGACGACTCACATGTGGTTGCTCCCACTCGCTGATTGTTGGCCCCTCAGGTCCACACTTCCACCGATTTCCTTTGTTTCTTGCTCGGACCATATTGGTTGACTTTAGGAATGGAAGGCATAACACAGTTGCTGGCAAGATGTCCATACCTGTGGAACCTATTGTACTAAAAGGGAATCCATTCATATTCTAGTTCCACTAGTCATTCCTTATCCTTCAATATTCATCGACTGATACAATTTTTCTCTGAGGTCTAGGCTAACTAGAATTATGACCATCGACCAATCATTTGATTCCTTAAATGAGTATTCTGTGCCAAGACATTTCCCCAAGGTATTACTAGTGTTCTGAAACTCTAAGTGTTCCACATGTGTGCCAGAAGACCTGAAAATTGAACCCAAATAGGCATGACATCCATTCTCTACCTATGTACATCAAATAAGGGATTTTGGGCCTTAAAACCGCAAGGGTGAAGTCTATAAACCATACCTCTTTTATGATCTTGGATGCATATTCTTAAGATTTTAATATCATATGGAACCACCCTTTCACTAGTCGTCGAAGCTCCAATACACGCGATACTTTCCCAATGATATTCAGGTCCCTCAAGGCCTCCAGGGTTTCCACACTGAAAACCCTACCATGCCCCCTTCCAACTATGGATTTCTACGAAAAGGTTTTTTCTTTAGACATCTCCATGTCATCTCCTATGCAAAGACTATATTGTATTCCCCCCTCTCACTCTTCAGAACCCTCTATTTCTTTTTCTTTTTCGTGTCTTTTCTTCCCCCACTTCCTTGTTTTGGTTTTACCCTTCCTCCCTCTTCTCTACAATTTGTCTGCTCTCCCTCTCCCGGAACTCCCTATGTAGAAGTGGATTCTAGAATTGCCTTTATTAAATTCCCAACGTGAATCTTTGGTATCCCACTCAGAGTTTTCTCCTGGATAATGGAAAGGTCTACCTTTGAAGTCCAGAAGGTGACATTCATAATGGTTTCCTCCTCCTCGTTCCCCCCATGCTTACCACCAGTCACCTTTTCAATTCCCATATTCTTCGAGCAAAATATGTCGATCAGGTCTCCCCCTAGTGGTGATTCAAAAAACCCTATGGGTGGAAAGGGTTCAGGGCTTCAACCTCCTATATTCCTGGACTCTTTTGGCCCCAACTTCGACCTTTGTAAGCTAGAAGAATGGATCAAGTGCCAAGGAAGACCTACTATGAAGGTATTTTCAAAATTTTTAGAGGACCATATAAACACCTCCCTTTCTTTGCTCCCAGCTACCTCCACAAGGTGTTCTATCACATGCAAGCCATATCTAGAAATAGGCTCTAGTCGTGGTCGTATATTCCAGCTCAGACATTGATTGTCTCCCTTTAGCTCTAGCAAAGCCAAAGTACGTCGGTAAGGTGAAGATAGACTCCTCATCACGGCTTTCCAACTTGAAATAAATTAATTCCTATAAATCCATAGCCTTCCACCTCAAATATAATTTTCCACCTCAAATCGTAGAGGTTATAGTACTCAAAAAATGTTAAGTAAAATTCAAGAGGATAATAGTAAAATAGGTATAAAACCCCACCGTAAATAGTGACCCTAGGAAAAAATTCCCTTCCTCGAAATTGTTGAAAACGACCACCCACAATGTTATCTCCCACAGCCTGTAACCGCCCCACAAACAATTCCTTCTAGTGTCCTTCTAACTTCCTTCCTTTTTCACCTTAGCTCTGATACCATGTTGGAAAATGGATAGTGGTAGATATTAATCTTATTTTTCCTTAACCTTGACATTTTCTCTTGAATCTTAATTATCTTCTTTATGTTCTTTAGTTAGATATTTTCATCAAACAATATCAAGAACAGTAACAATCAAAATAGAGGACACATTTGAAGTTGAATGAGGGGGGGGAGGACATCACATTGGGGGTCACTTGTGGTTAATTAATGGCTATGGAAATTGGAAATGGCATTGGCAATGGCATTGGAAAAGGAAAAGAGGCAATAAATGGCAATTTAATATGAGAAAAAAAAAAAGGAAAATATGAGAAAAGGAAGATGAAGAGACACAAATATGCATGCAAGGGAAATTAGAAAGAAATTAGAGGAAAATGAAAGAAAAAGTAAAAAAGAAAAGGAATAGACTATACATCAATGATAAAAAGGCATCTAAGAAAGAGTTGACAACATTTTCTCATCTTTTGATAAGTTTTCAGGAATCATACTCCAAAAGGGAGAACAAGCAAAGGACAAGAAATAGAAAGCAAGGGAGCTCAAGAGGGAGTTTGGACAACAACAAGTAAGGGAAGAAAATAGTTGTGAATTTGTAGGTGATAATGTGCATGTGTTATTTAACATGTTGGGATTTGATGCATGGTGCATACATTGGTTTATTGTGTATGTTTGTTGTCGTTGGCATGGGATTGCCTAGATTAACAATGATTTTCAGTCTTGCCTTACAATTTCCTAGATAGCCATGGTGTTGTGGGTTATTTGTTTTGGTTTAAGCTCTGGATGGTCGGTAACATTTGCATCCTGGTGAGGTGATCTCAGGAAAATTCCCAAGGGTCAAGGTTGGAGATGGGATTCTCTTGGAACTCTTAACGAATGGGTAGAGACATGAAAATTCCTCTAGGTACGGTGAAGAAAGTTGGAGGCATCCAAGCTTGTTTGGTTTTGGTGATTTATATACCGGTTTAGGTGAAATGACTTTGGTTTATGGTTGAGGTGGTTTAGCCTCTATAAGCCTTGAATGGTTTTGTTTTAGTTTATCCCACATGATCCCACATTCATGCTTGGAATATGGCATGGGGATGATTGGATGAAATAAAGATTTGGTTCAGCTCAATTTATGGTTGGGTGGTACATGGAAGTCCCTGGCTTGATTGGATTTATGCATATGGTGTTATGTGTTATTCCTTATTAATATCTATGAGCACATGTATTGGTTATTGTGTTGATTTTATGACTCATTTTTCATGGCTTAATTTTGGTAAAATGTTGGTTACATGCATGGTATACTCTTGGTATATGATGTGCTCTTGTTATGGATCTTGTTAATGGCTTGACAAGTTATTGAATGGCTATGTGAATGCATGGGATAATTAATGTTATTGTAGCTAGCTAGAGATGGAAGTAAGCCTTCTGGATGATTCTCTGATGAAACTAATGATATAGTGAACAAATATGCATTCATGACTTGTAGGTGTTATGTTTACCAAGTGTTTCTAGAAATGATTATAATACATTTGACAAGTTTGAGCATGAAAAAAGCCAAGAATAGTGCATGAGGACTTGTACATGTTAATTACATATTTCTAGAAGAATTTGAGCAATTGGATGGTTTTTGGCTTAAGTTTTTGGAGCCAAAATTTGAAACTAGGAATCCTATGCCCCAGCCACACTGAAGTTGGGTCATCGATGTGGCTCCAACCACTGGGAGAATGGGTCATTCGTGTAACTGGAAACCTATAGCTGCATTAACTACCTTTTTTGCATGCACTTGGACTGTGAGCTAGGTCAAGGAGTGGCCTAGACTCAAGGAAAATGCCACTAGTGGATTCAAGTTCTTAAGGGAATGCTCAAGTGCTCCTGAGTGTTGCATAGTGACTCTCAGCTCATGTTTACCCTAGCAATCTTGTAAAAATGGTTAAATCTGTGGTGTGGTGTTACAAATATATCGTGGATTGGATAAACCTGCAGCTTTTGTGGAGTTGTTTCAAGTTTGTATGATAGCAGGTTTGTTATAAGTTTGCAAAAATTGTTCCATTAAAAAAAAATTGCTAGGTATAATAAGGTCTGAAAAACAGTGCAAGTTAGATGATTGTGAAAAGAGAGGTTACATAAGAGAGTGGTTCAGGATTTGTAGCATATGGTTGAGGACAACGAAGAGAAATGATAATGAAATCATTGAGTTACTAAAGTGTTATGCCTTTATAGGATGGGTATCATGGTTGAAGCATATGTTAAAAGGGGAATGTGAGGGATGATGAATAAGAAGAGAAAAATTTATAATATATTTTTGTGTTGTGAGTGATGAAGAAGAAGTTTCATGAAAAGGAAAAATTTGATGAAGTCAAGGTTTTAACATAAAGAATGATAAAGGATTTTAGTGATGTAAGAGGGAGATTCTAATTAGAAACACCTAGCTATTCATGAAAATTGAACCCGTATAAATACATTTATTTTTAAATAATGGAGAATTTTGTTAACTTTAAGCAAGTCTAAGACCTCCAAAGAGTGAAGTCAACATGCATTGATAAAAACTTATGCATTCCTATGATTGGACAATTCTTTATGGGATTTCCCAAGGGGAAGGGGAAAATAAGTATGATGGGACAATTTATAATTGGATGGCCAAAAGGAAAGGGGGAGGGGAATACGGGGAATATATTTATTGAGATAGGAGAAAATCATATTTTGGTTGTTTCTTTAATTTGCTTAAACAATTACAAAACCTAAGATAAAATAAGATGGTGTTGAGCAAGCACACTTAAAGGTTTGAACAATAGACCATTAGATTCTGACATAGTGATGATGGTGGAGATGATGTTACTAGATAAATTAATGACTAAATATATTTTATCCAATATTATTTTATCATGGTGAGAATTTAGGTTTGTAAGGGCATATTAGCTTTCATTAAAGGCCAAATAAATACTATATAGAAATAATAATAATAAATATTGAGGCAAATGAATGGAGGGTAGAAGTAGAATCATGTTTGACTTGAGACAAATAAATAGAAGCATGGCATAGGAGACTATTGAAATTTCTATAAGTCGTAGTTTAAATAATGATGAATCCTCCTAAAAGTAGATGAATTACTAAAGGAAGAGGAGAATGAATCAATGAAAATTTCCTTAAGTGTAAAGTGCAAGGACTAAAAGCCTTTGAGTGTTTAGAGAAATTTAATGCTAGTGAAATACAAATGGGTAGAAAAACATTTCTCAGATACATGGGAGCATGGATGGATATATTGTTGATTACAACATTAAACAATTTTAAAAAGAGCGTGGAAAAAATTTTATGTTCCAAAAAATGTTGTTAAAGCTAGAAGGACAACCTCAATAAATAGTACAACAACAATGAAAGGTTATCTACATAGTTAAATGTGAAATTGAAATTGGAGGTTAGTGTTGTTTCCCTATTGTTGATGGAAATATTATTTAAAACCTTGTGTGCAAGGAGATGGTTCATAAGTTAAATTTGAAGTGCATCCTTTAGTCAAAATATATTGATGCAAAATCTCTTGGACGTACAAGGGACACCATGCTGGAATAATGTCTAGTAAACTTGTACATGGAGAATTTACCATAACCAAGCTCTAGCTCTATGTGATGTTGCATATCAATTGTTCATACTTTGTACCATTATTTTTAGTATCGAAATCTAATTTGAAATACAAAGGTATATTTTCATTTGCGTGACATCATGCCCTTTGAGGGCTCAAAATGCTCGCTTTATCAAAATTCTCCAAAAGTGCATTGGAAGGGCTAAATGATTCTCTAAGCATCATGATCAACCACTAGTTTTAGGAATGGATATCAAATCAAGCCTCAAAGCATCTCCATCTATCCAAAATCCAATTCTGGGTGCCTAGTGTCATCTTTATGGGTGTCATGAATATAATGTGGCGTACTCTCTCTCCAATGGTGTGGCTCCATTAGGTGGAACAAGTTCTCATCAACCATCCTAGGGGATAATCATCCGCATTGGACTCTGGACCAATTCATGCCCCTCAAGTAGTGATAATGCTAGCAAGGGGGCATGTTGGGTCCACAGGTACATCATAAAAAATCATAATCCTAAGTAAGATAAGCTCAACATTCTAGTGTCTGAGGGTGCATTGTGGTTCCCATAAAATTCCAAGATCATTTAAATTCACAATTCTTTGTTGAATAAGGGCAACACTACATTTGTAAGATCATCATGCTCTTCGAATTTGTAGTATGGCTTGGGAATCATGTGGAGTAGGAGTGGAACAGGGTTCCCTCAAGGCATCGACTGCTCAAAACTACTTGAAAAAACCATCTCGAACTCAAGTGAAAACATCCATTCATCAAAGACCATAACAGTAGATGCATCTAACTAGACCATGCTCAAGTGTTAAGGGCATAATAGTACTTTAAAACATGATCACCTTCAAATATCTAAGTAGACCAAGTCTCATAAAAGTGTTCCCTACCTTTGTAGGGGTGGTTAGTTAATAAAATCTATTAGGTGTTTCCAACCCCTAAGGGTAGTTGGAATTTCTGAGGTCAACCCTTCAATCCATAGGTGTTAGTGAGAATAGGTGGCAACAGAGGGGAAAGTCTTCATGGTTATGGGACCAACTAATGTGAGTTCGCATCCTAAGTGTATAGATGTAATGGAGGGAGTAATCACAGAGGCGTGATTTACCCCTCATTAGGGGAATTTTGAGGTCAAAATTGGGCCTCAAAACAAAAAATGTACTAGCAAAATTAACTTTAAAAGAACCAATAGGATTCAAGATGATGATCTCATCCATAAGGGAAAATATTTTGGAGGGAAAAAAAGAAAACTATTTTTCTTAATTGTATTTTAAAATTATCGCCTTATAGGTTTACTCAAATGTCAAGTGTAGACACCCATTGTCTACGGAATTAAATTCCACATCCAATGAATACCCACTGCAACACATGTTCTCCTTCCCATGTGGCATATTATATCAACAGGAATTTCAAACAAACTAGGTATTCCTTTATGGTTATTCTCCTTAGTCCCTTTTCCTAGTATCCAATATTTCCTTAGGAGTTAAAATCAATTACCCTTTCTTGTCCAACGGAGATAATTATGTGGAAGTTGTGACTTGTTTCCCTATCCCCTTCTTGGTGCACGATACATGAAACACATGATTAATCCTACTTTCATCAAATAATTCTAGCTCATAATCCACCTCTCCAATCTTCCATATGACTCTAGAGGGTCCATAAAATTGTGGCTTCAACTTTTTTATTTACTTCTCTTAAGAGAAGATTACTTGTATGGTTACAAGAGTAGGTAAACTAAATCCCCCTCTTGGAAATTTTTCTTGATCCTATTGTGGTATGCCTACATCCTCTGCTAATTATGTGCACTCTACAAGTTTTCTTTAAGGACTTTGAGAATGTCTTGGCTCTCCTACAACCAATACTTGGTCTTTGGCACCCTCTTTTCCCCGAAATCCAAATGAATAAGTGAAGGAGCATCATACCAATATAGTGCTATAAATTGTGTCATATCGATGGACATATGATAAGTAGTGTTGTAGCAATACTCCCCCCCCCCCCCCAAGTGCAACCATCAAATCCATGTATTTTTCTACCCCGCCATATAATTTTGCAAATAAAATTCCACCCATTTGTTTATGATTTATGCCTAACCATCTGTTTATGGACAATAACTAGTGCTTAGGGTCAAATTTGTCCCTGCCAATATAAACAATTCTTGTTAGAAGGTGTTGAAAAATCATCTATTGTTGTCACTAACAATATGTTTGGGTACTCCATGTAGCCTAAAAATCTTCCCAAAATTTAATTTTACTACTTGCCCCAATGTGTAGTCTGATGGGATGGATATGAAGTGCGAAAGCTTAGTTAGTATGTCCACTACCACGAGGATGCAATCTTTGCCTTGTACCCTTGGAAGCCCTAATGAAATCCATGGAAATACTCTCTCATTTCTGATCTGGGATGGACAATGGTTGTAACAATCTTGTTGGATGAGAATTCTCCACCTTGTTTTACTGGAAAGTAGTACACTCTGTCACATGCCTCCATATATCTTCCTTAAGTCCCTTCCATGAGAACCTTTCCCTAACCTATCGATATGTTTTGAAATATCATTGATGACCAACTAGAGGAGAATCATGATTAGACTTCATGATTTTTTCCTTTAACTTCGATCCAAAGACTAAATAAATCCCACTTTTTTAGAGAATGATGTCATTTACTACTTTGTACCTATCATCCTCGATCATTCCATCCATCAACTTGCATGAAAATTTATTTTTTGAGTACTATACTAGAAAAAGTGCCTTCAAATTGATAGCAATCTCCATGTGAGAACATGTTGTTGGTTTCCTGTAGAAGGCATCTGATACCACAAATTTCCCCTTGACATATTCAATGTTAAAATCATAAAATTGTACCTTACTAACCCATTTTTGTAGCCTCTTATTCAAATCTTTTTGTTCTAATAAGTACCTCAAATTGTTGTGGTTGTTTTTTACCACAAACTTTCCACCCACCAAATACCGCCTGAATTTTTCTAATAAGTGCATGATGGTAAGAATTTTCTTATCATAGATAAAATAAAGTTTCTCCATCTCCCTTATTTTTTTGTTTCAAAATTTATTGGGTATTTATCATCCATTAAAACAACCCCTATACCTTCCCTTGATTCATCACACTACAGTAGAAAGGGGCAAGAGAAGTTAGGAAGTGTTGGGACTAGGCAAGTGCTCATCACCTCCTTGCACCTCTCAAAGTATTTTTTGCCTCTTTAGCCCATCTCAAAGCTCCTTTTTTGGTTAAATATATTAGGGTTTCCACAATCTATGAATGTCCTCTGACAAATCTCCTATAGTAATTTCACATGCCCATAAATCCCTGTAGCTCCATGAGATTCTTAGGCGTTGGCCAATTAAGTATTTATTAAATATTTTCATAGTGTACTCATACTCGTTGCACATTGAAAATATTCCCTAGATAAAAAAATCCCCCAATATGCTCATACAAGTGTCTAAGGTGCTCCTCCCAAGTCCTACTATATATGAGGAGATCATAAAAAAATACTAATAGAAAATTTCCTAGCTGCTTCCTGAAAATATGGTTCATGCATGGCTGGAAGGTTGCAAATGCATTTGTTAAACCAAACGACATGACCAAAATTTCATGATGTCCATAATGAACATCTTGACATCCTACTCATATACCCTAATCTCAAGATATATGTACCTTGATCTGGTGATATCCTGATCGTAAATTGATATTTAACAAATGAATTGCTCCATGTAGTTCATATAATATCTCATTGATCCTGGGTATTGGGTAATTGTTTTTAATTATCTTCTTATTCAAGGCATTATTTTTGATACACATCCTGATGGACCCATCATGTTTTTTAACCAGCGCAACTGAAAAGGAAAATAAGCTCGAGCTAGGCCTTCTGTGCCCCATATCCAATAGCTCTTTGATAATCTTCCGAGTCTCTTCCTTATATCTCTTGGGGTACTTGAAAAGAGTCTTTATAACTAGATTTTCCCCTTCCCTTAGTTCTATAGTGTGCTCAAATCCCCTGTCAGGTGGTTTTCCTAATTGGATCTCTCCAAATACCTTATAATGATGCTAGCTCAATAATGCTTGGATATATGCTAAGTGATTCTTGTTGCCATAGGGATATTTTTATATTACCACCATGAATTATACAATCCATGCTATGTATCCATGTCAAAATATGGCCTCAATATTTTTTGTTGTTGTTGTCACTCCACCAGATTCCCAAGGTTGAGGAAGGAATCCCAACAGAGGTAACCACAAACCAAGCTTTTGACTTGGTATCTAGCCCTACCAAGTCGGAGAGGGATCTCTCCACAAAAATCACAGCCAAGAGGGCTGGATTAAAAAGGTTTTAGGCTAGCTATGAAATTCAGGGGTTTGATTTGTTTTGATTGGGGTTGGGCTCACTGGATGAGGATTAGGTCAAGGGGACTAAATTAGGGCAAATGAGATGGAATTGCAGTCCATTCGATGGGGCAAGGTAGGTAGAAGGCTCAACACTTAAAGGTGATTGGTGAGATGGTTTAAGACTGGTGAGGATCTAGGAAGAGCAAAGGGGATGAGTTCTTCATAAACTGAAGAAAATGGACATATTATGGAAAATTTCCCAAAACAGAGCATGAAAAACATGTATTCTGCCTTTCAACTTGAAATTTATCATATAATAGACATGAAAATTTTATGAGCTTACAAAACATTCATACAAATGATCACAGAGAAAAAAACTATGCCAAACATTCATACCACATGAATCCAAGGAAATAACTGCAATTTTTCATTAATATACAGGCCAAAACTGGTTCTTGATCCATACATAAGCATCCAAAATGATTCCAACCTTTGCATTCTCTGAAGAACTGAGCTAAATAGACCTCAAAACCACCTCCACTCATCCATATGGGTCGAATCCATGAGGTGAGGGAGATATTACACAAAAATTTTAATTGATAGCTAGAGTATAGGATGAGAAAAGTGACTGAATCCTATCTCTAATGAATTGATTCATTACACCTCAACAGATTGACTTACCTAATGTATTTACCCTAGATAAAAGTAAAAACATGATATTTACATTCATCTTGACCATTTACATAAGTAAATTCCTCATTTTCTAAAGTAAAATTCAAACTGGAGAGAAACTTCAAAAATTTCTGAAGACTGTGTAAAAATGCAATTTCCTTGTCAAACGCGCAGCGTCCGGGCAGAAAATTTGACCTATGTGCATGGCTGGTTTTGAGTGCCTTCCCGATGTCCAAATAAGCTCCATGATAGCTCATTGGAAAGCCCTTTGAGTCTATTTTCCAAAAATACCTCAATTTTTTAAAATGGTGCTCATTTTCCCTGTCAACAACCTGTTCTCCCAAGACTGGTAAACGCACAATGACCAGGCAGATTTGGAGGCAGAAACATGAAATTTTGATGGTTTTTTTAGCTTTTGATGGACCAGTTCTCCTCCAAAAACTCTAAAAATTTCTAGGGTTTATTTCCTCATCAATATGAACCTATTGGTTGTGGCCATTTGTCATTTGGAGGCCCCAAAAAAGAGCGTAGCATCCAGGTCGATGTGCCTTCGGAAAATTTTCTATGTGCAAAAATACTCAAAAACATAGAAATGAACAAAAGTGAAAAGTGTGCCAAAATTTTGTCAAAATTGTGAGGGTACTTGCTCATAAAGTGTTTGGGGCATGGAGTGACACCTTAGAAAGTATGTCTAACTTCTCTTTCTCTCCTTGCTTGGTCAAATTTTCAATTTTAGCATTGGTTCTTTTGAGCTTGGCCAATGCAATTCTCTCTTTCCATGCATGAAGTTTGACTCTTGTCCTCAACATGTCATTGTACTTATTTTCCTTCTCTAGCAACTTCTCCAAATTTATATTGGCTCTATCAAGCCATGGTTCCTTGTCCTTGCTAATTTCTAGTGCAAGCTGTTCATTTGGTGTGAGCTGGTCTGCTAGCTCAAATTCCCTTTCTCTCTCTAGGGCTAGAGCTCTTTTAGCCCTCTAGTCCTTGGTCTCTGTCTTGGAGGTTGATCCTCCTCATCATTAGGTTCACCAAACCTTTCCAATGTTTCCTCAAGCAGGGCTTTAGCCTTTTCTGCCTCTCTTTGTGCTTTGATATACTTCACCTCATTGATGGTCTGCTTGGTTTTCAGCTGCTGATTTTCTTGCTCAAGGAAGTCAATCATATATTTGGCCCTCTCAAGATTAATCTGAAGTTCATTAATATTTTCTTCTCCGCCTTTAATTGTTGCATTGGTGATTTTGTCTTCATCTCCTTCACTTAAGTCAATCAACTGAAATTCATGCTCTGTCTCATGTTTTCCCTCCTCATCATCAATGTTTGGCTCTATTACCTTTTCCTTACCTTTATCTACCTACTGTGTTGATGAAGAAGGAATGGCCCCTTTCACTCCAAGTGAAGCAAACACATGCCTATAGCCTCTCTGGTAAGTTTTGGGAAATTTCTCAACCTCAGCCAAACTAGCCCATGCTGCCTCAATATCTTCCTCACTGCTTGATGACTCCGAATCATGATGCGATGATGATGTAGGGTTATAGAAGGTGAAGAATAGGGCTAAATATGAGGTGAATGAGACTAACCTGGTAATGATGTATGAACAACAGGCTGAGATGGAGGGATAGATGCGGGAGGATGAGATGATGAAGGGGCATTTTGGTCATGCTGACTAGGTGGGGTAGTAAAAATCTCATTGGATATAAATGTGTCCCATGGAATGTTCAATTGATCAAGCTGATACATTACTATCATTTTGATGAGGGATTGATGAAAAAGACTCTGCATTTGATGACCATAATCTCTCTTTTGGGAAATATATGCCATTTTGTCAATGCTACAAGAGAGATAATAGGGTATGTGAAGCATTCTGACTCTAGTGAAGTGCATGAGGAGCCAGATATGATAGGAATAGATTCTAGAAAACCTTCCCTCACCGGTGAAGTATTTCATGATGATTTTCATCATGGGGACATATCTGTCAAGGAAATGAGAGAAAGGAAAATTTGTCTTTTTGTCATCCTTGTTGCTTGGTTTAAGATATGGCTCATAGTAGCAATGATTGAGGTTTCCTTGTTTAAACCATTTTTCTTCTACATTTTGTATCCCTCTAACAGCTGCAATGATATTAGTGGACATAATGAAATTAACCTCGGCAAGAGTGACATGTCTATTATGAATATTGGAAATGAAAAATCTTGTTAACATAGGATGATACTGGATCTTTTTCACTTTCTCGCAAAATTCAAAACAACCTACATGCTTAAAACATGACACAGTGAGACGAGATGCCATAAGCTCTCTAGTGGTTTTTGGTTCATGTCTAATAACTTTCCCTCCTTTTTTATATGGATTTTTCTTTGGTCTTTGTTCCTCACTAATACTTTTGTTCTCCTCTTCAGCCATAATTGAAGTTGAAACCCTAGGGTGATGGAATGAAATGGAGGAAATGTGAAGTGAAAGGAAGTGCTTTGGGAAATGGAGGGAATGGGAAAGTGAATGAGAACCTAGGTTAGTGAAAACCCTAGGATTTAGAGGTATTAGGAATGTTATTTCTTTAGGCAATGGTGATATGGAAAAATATATATGGGAATGGGAAGGGAAATATATAACAGTTTAGGGATTAGGTTTGAAATGAGAACTAGGGTTTCTTCCTTAGAAAAAGCTTCAAATGATTATAAAGCACAAAATGTATCAATAAGATAATATCTAGGGGTTACTCACTGATCAATGGAGCTTTGAAGAAAACCTATGCAGATATTTGGCATTGGGTGATGGAGTGGGAGGTTGTAAGACAGTTTTTGTCTTTCCGAGCAAACATGCAGAGTCCGGAGCAAACGCTCAGCGACCCATGAAAACGCGCAGCGATCCCTCTCAAACGCACAACATCCAGGTAAAATGGTCTGAGAAATTCGGGCAAACGCGTAGCGACCCTTCTCAAACGCGCAACGTCTCCCTCAAACGCGTAGCGACTGTCTCAAACGCGTAGCGACCTTGGAAATTTGCTTGTTTTCTCACTGAAAATGCGAATTTTCTCCTTTGTTGAGGATTTCTGAAGGATGAATGAAACAAATAGACTTCTCTTTGAGGTTTTGAATGGATTTATAATCTATTGGATTTGATTTATAATCTGGATTACCCACTAATATTCTTTGACCTTTCTAAATTTTTTTGCTTTGCAGATTGATTTAGCTAATGGAGCTTGACTTTCTTTGCTTCATCTTGGCAAGAATGATTGAATTGGAAACTAGGGAATAATTTATTACAAAGAAAAAAAAATTACATTTGAAAAAATGAAAAATAAATTACATATTTGATTTTATATCAAATTAACATTTTGATATAAAAATAATTGAAATAATTACAACTTGAAAAATAGAATAGTTACAAAGTGATGATCTTCTGTAGAGGAAGATAAAATTTCTTTGAGTCACTCTCATATGTTTGTTGAATTTATTTGGATGGAGTAATGCATTTTGGACCCTGAAAAACAAAACCCTAATGACCTAATGAAACTTTTAAGACCTGATCTTCATGACTGAATTTAACTGAGACAAGGCATCGTGAAATGAGCATTTTCATAGGTATTATTATGCTCAAGGGGACATGGGAGTAAGCCAGCAAACATGGTTCTCTGAAGGAGAGTGAAGTTTTATTGAGGAAAGCTACCATCTGCGAAAGAATTTTTTGCATGACCTAATGGAATGATATAAAAAATTTAGAATGAGACACCTAACATGAGAAATGAAGCAATGAAATCGATCACTGATGGTAGAATGTATATTATGACTCTAACAGTTGTCACAACCCTTTGAGAGCCATTAGTCATTCCCCTCAATAATACTATTTTTCCATAAACAATGACAAACTCCATTTCCATGGTTCGATAATATTTATAGCACCTTCCTACAGAAATAATCCATTGTACTCCAAAAACGAGATTGGTGTCACATAATTCCACTGCATAAAAGTCATCAATAAGGGAGTAGTTCCCCATCTTGAGTTTCATTTGTGATCCCTGGCCTTGTTTCAATACTTAATAGTGTAGTCATGAAGAGACATAATTTTGTGGAAATCTTCCCCCAATTCCTTATATTCCATTAGATATTCAAAAAAATTATCATCTCAACATGGTTGACCTTTTATTATATGCTTGCTACTCCAAAAATTTTGGCAGCAAAGGTATAGGTGTGAATTTTCTTGGTGGTGGAGGGAAAATACTGGAATTATTTATATGCTTTGCATGATGTCCTTCCTAACTGCTTGACCCTCCTTATTGTTTGTTCGAGCCTCCTCCATCGCTACCATTGGAGTTGGGTTGGTTTCCTTGGATGATTTTTTTTAGTGAGAGCCTACACTAAATATTGTTGCCGTTTGGCTATTGTTTGTACCAACTCCCAATTTCCTTGTACCAAGTCTTGTTTTCCCCTAGATTAATCGTTAAAGGAAAACATGATGCTTCCCCACGGTTTATATTCTTAATAATCCATTCTTTCTTCGTCCTTCTTTGATTCTATATAGGGGAATTCTCCTCCTTTCTTCTTTCTCATGCATTTCATAAACTCCATGTATTTTGGTTTCATAAATTGATACAAACTCTCAGGCTAGTAGGAGCATAAGCTCTTATACCACTGAAATATGCCTTTTACTTAATTTATAATTTCCTACCAAAAATTTCTTCAGAAATTTCATAGAAATAAATTTTCCTAAAAATTGATGAATTCAAACAATAAAGTGAGAAACCAAGGATTCACAAAATTTTGTAGAAAGTGACAAAGCCAAAACCCAACCATTTTTTATTAAAATATCTAGGAACATTTACATTAATTTATTTTGGAAAAACTTGGTACATTAGTCACTGGAAAATAATTAGGTCCACTCCTCGAACATTTTCTAGCTTGAAAATCTCGACTGCAATTACATTTGCAATTCTGGCTAGCTCCAACTCAAATTTCTCAAATCAATGCTTTAATTCTTGGGTGTGATTTTTATCTCCACAATTTATGCACTCTTATTTATTATAGCTTGATAAAATGAATTTGATCTCCTTATTTTGGCTACTTCATACCTATAATAATTTGACCCTCTTTCAACAATGTAAATAGACCCTCCAAATTCCACCACAGTTCAACCTCTATCTAACATAATTTGGCCCTCCTGATGTTATTGCAATTCAACCTTCCTTCAATGGTAATTCGGTCCTTAAAATGACACTAGAATTCGACCTCTCTTTAGGAGTGATTTAGGACCACCTCATGGATGTGCTTTGGTTGTAGAATTTGGCCCCTTCCTAGCGATGTGAGTTATTGCAAATTTGTATTTCAGACTCTGTAAATTGTTGTTATTTTTTCTTATTTTCTCCACTAAGTGTCATTGAAGAACATTAAATTATTCTCCCTACATACTAGCAAGGGCGGATGTTTCACCACTGAAGCTAATGACCATTAGCTAGGGTGCATAGTTCCACCATCGAAACTGGGTTCTACACAAGGGTTTCCCCTTACACATTAAGTTGCTCAAGCTCTTTGTTCAATTCTCAAATCATCAACTCATGTTTTTTCTTGAGCTCTCTTATATTTTGTAACCATTTCCTCCTCTTGGAAGACCATGGGTCGTTGGAAGTACCATGCGTTGTTGGAAGTACCATGGGCCACTTTAGTTTTACCATCCTTCTATTTAATTATTTAATATTAATAAAATGTTATTTTTTAATTATAATGTCATCAATAAATTAAATTAGTTGATCCCCTTTTTACTGACCATAGCCTACGAGAATCAGAATACATTACTAAGTTGATCCCTTATGCTATTATGGTTTTGAGAGGGGAATCACGAATAACTTGCAAAAAATATGATCTCACTAGGAGGATCTACTCCTTCAAGATGCCTCAATTGTTGCAACAACAATGCCACCAATATCTCACAAATATAGCTGAAGATTCCCACTAGGGGACTTGCCCAACATTTAAATTTGTATCTTCCTAGTGGGAGCTAAGGGTGAGATGAGAATCTCCTTTCTGCATGACTGTCTATCCCTAAATGGATCACTGCAACAATTTTATGATAATCAAACTATACCTGCAAGTTAGTGCATTAAGCATAGATTATATGTTGAAGCTAAGAAAAGAAAACATAGAAAAATCAATCCAACATACAAGGGAGTGTTTGGAAAAATGTGGTTTCTTATTTCATAGCATAATTGATACCATGGTCAACAACAATTGTTAGAGGAGAGGATAGCCTTGTAAAAAAAATTCTAACTACTATATAATGGCTAGCCAACGACTAGTTAGACTCTTCCTCTAGAAAATTATTATTATTATTATTTACTAGTTATTTCCCTTCAAGAAAATCCCTTAGAGATACATTCAAATGGTGTGATTAGTTGTTGCTTTAACAAGATCTTCTTATCATCCTGGACCTGCTATTCTCCACTCATCAATTACATTCCCGTGCTCATCAGCCATTCACAGTGGTGTGTCATTTCCCCATCCCTTGATTTCGAATGTGCTAGTTGATATTTCATTTTTCTTTGATTAGAGTTTGACATGGTTTCATTGCTTGATATCCTCATATGAAAATGACATTGAGGTTTTATCTTGTTGTATAGATGTCAACATTAGAGGGATTCTTCATCACTTTTAACTCAGTAAGAATGTCCCCATGTTACATTTTCCAATCACTAGGACATAATTACTTTTGGATAAGTGTGCCATTAAGCTAGACCACTAGGTACTATCATGGAATCAAGTTGGGTAGCATAACCATATCCTTTATATACTTAACACTTTCCATTTAACACCTTTTTATTCCATCCATAATTCCTCTAACATGTGGTCAACTCACTAAATATCATCTGAAGAGAGTCATCATATAAAAGAAGAAGAAGAAGAAGAAGAGAAAATTAAAAATGCAAGCACAAAAAGTCAAATCAAGCCAAATAAAGAGCTAAAGAGGTGAAGAGTGAAGTAAACTAAAAAAAGAAACTACTTCATCATGCCCCCCTCGGTCGAAAGTCCTAAGAGCAAAGCACCTATCCAAAAAAAGAGGACTTATAATCAAATAATAAAAAATAAAGGGAGGGGAAGTGTGTGTAGGTCGAAGTAGCAAATGCTCCCTTTTATAAATCTTTGCAAATAAAGAAGATTCCTAGTCATAGTTTAATCGACTAGTTGAACCAAAATCATCCCTCTATACTTTTTATGGCTTTGGAAGTTGACGCATATGTTATCCTTATGACCTCCTTCATTTAAAAAAAATTAAAATTAAAATTAAAATAAAAAAAAAAATTAAAAAATCCATCCACCTACTTGAACTTATAAGACTTAGGGAAATACTTTTTGTTCTAGCCCTAAGGCTTATGTAATGGAGGTAAAGTTGCCCCCTTGGTTAGTTTCTCGAGTAAATTAGTAACATTGGCTAAGTTACTTATTATATATATATATATATTGGTGTCTAATCATTAGTTGAAGTTGGACGTGTTGTTGAAGATATGGAGCCAAACATTGTCCATTTTATCAACCAACGTGAACAACTACATGATGTTCCATCATTTTACATCGGCGTTATTTAGAGCATTATTTCTAATGTATATAGTTTTGCTAGCACATACATTAAAAAATTTAATTGCTCCTGTGTAAAAAAAGGGGCGAGAGGAGAAGAAAAAATTGATGTAAAATGATTAGTTGGTTAAATGAACACAACTAGTTCTATTTTTCTAGAAGTTTTAAAAGTGTTTTAACTACTTTATTTTTTAAATTGATCTTCTAGGAAAGGGGAGATATTTTATTGTTATTTCATTTTTTACCACATCAAAAATTGGAAAAACTTTAATTACCACTTGTATTCTCTCATTGTATTTGATTTTATCATGGAATGGTAAATGCTAGATTAGAGGCCTCCTTATTATATAAATGGAAGACACTCTATCTCACTCAACATTAGAAGATTTTGAAGAAAAAATAAAACTAGCAATTGGCCATAACGGTGCAAAGATACAAGAGTAATTTTTGAGAAGATATATTGAAAAACAAAATTGCTAAATATTAAAAAAAAAAATAATAATAATAATAATAATTCTAATAGAATAAAAATGTATTTTCAAAATTTTGAAAATGTATTTTGAAAGTATAAATATTTCCAAAATTATAACTTAATTTCGATTACATCTATTTTAATATTATTTAATTATTGATTATTTTAAGAAAATATGTATCATTAATGGGAAATATTAGGTTATGGAGGATCTACTCACTTATTTGTTGGTTGAGAAACAATGGTATTCAACTAGATCTTTACATCTTTATTTTTGAAACCTTGAATTAAAATTACAACGTTGTTTTTAAATAACTCATGGGGCTTGTGGTCTTCACATTAATTTATAGAATTTTTTTTCTCTTTCAAAAAATAAATTTCATCTTGTTGGTCTCACAAAATACACTATTGTTGAATTTGGAAAATATGGTTATGAACACCACTATCCCCTTAACAAAATTGAATTTGTGATGTATAATCTCACCATCATGAAATTAAATTCTCTGATTCTCTTGAACTCTAAGATGAATTAAGTTGCTCCCTTCAATTAAGAATCTCATTAAGTTATATGAAGAATCTAAAAACATGGCATTAAAGTTTTGTGACATATATCCATCATTTTTTTTAATTGTTTTTGTTGACCTAATTAAGCATTTTAAATGTTAGGAGATTTTTTTTTATTAAATAGAACCACATTGTTAATTTTTGAATCTACATTGAATTAAAGGTATGATGGTACCACATATTATTGCTCTATTGTTGCCATTTAATGAAATAAAAGTTAAAATTAGAAAAACAAAAATATTTCAACCAAGGTCTATGTGACCACAATTTGGGGCTACCAGTTGCCATGATTAAGCCCTTCTCTGGCTGTGCCACGATGGTAAGATTGTGCAACCTTCCCAGATTTGGTTCTACATGGCTCATGAATATAATTGAGAGAGAGGGGGGTCATTGCCACCATTTGGGAGCTACCTTAAACTGCCACAATTGTTCCTTTTTTTTAGCAGTTCCACGATGGTCACACTGTGCAAGGTTCTATTCTATTTATTCTCTTATGAATAATGAACAAGCAGTTGGATCCAGAGCTAGTGCTACTAGGTAGGGTTGTTGAATGTCTGTCTAAAATGGTGAAAAAATGAGACTTGTACATAGCAACGACATTATTAAGACGACATTCATGCTAGTGCACCAGGGGGTTTTTCTAATGTTCCAGTGCACGACGAGGGAGGGCATTGCCCTTAACGTGGAGGAAATTTTACATTGCTACACCTTTGATAATGTCTCTAATTTTGGGCTTAGCGTCGACCCAATCTCACTAGCTATCGACCTCCCACGTATTACTTTTGCAGAGGTTTTTTTATCAGTCCATCTAGGGTTCCATGCGTTGGTTTGTTGTGTCATTGCTTTACATGAAGATGTTGAGGTTTCTCAATTTGGGGACAACATGATCCAGATTTATGCAGGAATGCAACAGAATACACATATAGCCATAGATACAGAGATGCAGCGGAAATAATGCTTCATTTTATTATAATCAAATGATTGAAATAAACTAGCTAGGGTGCTGGTAGCATATCTCTGAGAAGAGATGTGGTGGATAAAGGCCTCTGAACTGTGTTAGAGAACTGAAATTTGTTTACAGAAATAATGTAAATAAACAGCTAGGGTGTTGGTAGGCTTATCTCTGAGAAGATATGTGGCGGCTACAGGCCCCTGAACTGTGTTACAAAAAAAATGATTTAAACATGCTTACATGAATAATGGAAATGAGTGGGCAAGGGCACTGGTAGCACATATTTGAGAAGATATGTGGCGGATACAGGCCTCTCCACTGAGTTACAATGAGGCTCCAAGGCCTATTACAGACATAATGGAATAGATGAACTAGGGTACTGGCAGTGTATCCCTCAAAAGAGATGTGACAACTACAAGCCCCTAAACTGTGTTACAATGAGGCTCGAAGACCTATTTATTGTTGAGAAACAATGTAAAACCCGAAACGTCCAAAAACCTAACCCTAGGAGATGAAGCGCCAAAACTGTGGGTCCTGTTTGGGTAAATTGTTATTTCAACTTTCCAAGGACATAAATTTGGCATCCGATCTCTGTTTAATGCACTCAATAGCTCGTTAGAAATATCTATCTGATGACTACAACTTTTAAGTAAGAAACATTATTCTTTGACACATGTTGCTCCCCGTTTTCCAAAAAAATGTCGTTTATGGCCTCAAAACGGCTCCGGAAGTTCAAGACCCAAAAAACTGCTAAAAATAGTAAGTTGTGTTGAAACTTACAAATTGAAATAACTGATGGTGGGGGTTCAAATGGAATCGGTGGGTGGCCATCAATATCCACCTAGATCATTAAGGCCCCAAAACGGCTCCGAGAGTGCAGAACCCAAAAACCTGCTAAAAATAGTAAGCTGCTGGAAGTGAAAAACTGAAAGAATTGATGGTACAAGTCCAAATGGAATAGGTGGGTGGCCACCAATATCCACCTGGATCACAAAGCGACAAATTCCTAAGGATCATAGATTTTTGCATGATTATGTGGGAAATATCTATGTTATGAAGAGGAAAGAGATGCAGGTGCAACAAAATAATTCCACGAATGACCAGTCTTGTGGCCTTCGGCGTTTTGACTCTATTTATCTAGGTGTTTCTATAGGAGGATAAAGAAATGAAGGGTGGTATGTACTCTAAGGAGGATTTGAGATGCACCTACACAAGAATCATAATGGTGGGAAAGGACATAAAGACTATTGTGCTTGCCTGGTTCTTATAGATCCTACAATAAAACATGCACATTGAACATAATATTTGGATGGAGCTTAAGGGAATCATAAGCTGAGAATGAGACTATGACACGCGACTCGTAAAGCCACTCTGCCAACAAATTCAATGCGCTCTCCATCTGATGCTTACTGAGTTCTTGGCCTGGTGATGACCCTTTCCCTCCTGGCGACTTTAGCTTCTTCATGTTGTCATCCAACATTTCCAGGGCACCCAAATCCTCTTTGCCATAGAAGAGAATCAAGGGAGCAGAACCAACCTGAGCGCCACTGAGGGCAGAGGGGTCCATCATCATTAAATACAAGGGCGTTCGAGGAGTCAATTCTTCCTATGCAGGGCTTCTCTTCATATACCAAGCTATTTTTACAACAAACTGTCGATACAAGTATGCAATCTCCTGAAGAAAATGAGAGGAGCATAAGGAAGCTTTTAGCGGAACCTTGGATGGTGTAGGAGATACAAAACAAAATCCACTGAAATTACTTGGAAGGGTGTGGTATACAGAAGTATGTAAACTATCAATTCCTCACCAGAAATAAAACATGGGCATTGGAAAATTTGTACAGAGGCAATGAGGGAAAAAATGGCAAGGGTGAGGTGCACTTCTCGAAAAATTCCATGACATCTATAGGTTCCACGTGTAAATTTCTATTTGGATATAGAAGGACGAATATGGAGTGCAAGGTTTGGTTGGGTTGAACAGTGTTTGTCCAACCAACTCCATAGAGGGAACACATTCGGTGTAATTATCGCCAATTTTTAAAGAAACGTCTTTCCTTTGTTTTTATTTTATTTATCAAGATAATTCAAAGTAATGTATTTTTCAAGCAGATTGGTCATTTTAAGCATTTGCAAGTGATATATTTTTATTTTACTACACCAATTCAAATATTTAAGGAGAATCATGGTTGAAATTTCACGTTTATTTGTTTTCACATATAAATGCTTATTTTAAATTTTTTAAATTCCTTTAAAAATTTAACTCCTTGTTGTATTTTGCAGGTATATTATTTTCCTATTAAGGAAGAATTTGTAATACCATCATTTAGAGTGAACAAAGTGCAAATGCAGAAAGAGTAATATTAGACATTCATCAATCAAGTACTCGAATTCATCTAATTTACTTTAGGATTCGAAGGTGAGGTACTCTAATTCATCTAATCAAGGAGTATCCTGGAAAGAGATGAGCTCGACCCTCACAAATTTGGTTCAACGAGAGAGCTGGGAGGGAGTGTTCAGAGGGGTTTGTCTGTTCATTTTCTTTGAGCAGAGAGCGACAACGAGGGAGCTGCGAGGGAGTGTTTTGCAAAGGAGAGCTACGATGAGCTACGAGGGAGAGTGACAATGAGAGCTGCAAGGGTGCTGTGTGAGAGATGCAAGGGAGTTGTGAGGTGAGATTCGTGGTGAGAGCTGTAAGGTGAGAGTCATGATAGAGCCTGACCTCCAGTAGTTGGAGACTGGCAGACCCGACAGTGAGGGATGAGTGTTGAGCGTTGAGGGAGGGGCATGAGAGATGAGGGTTTTCATGTGGAGGAGAGAGGTCCACAGTGAGGGTAGTGTTGAGTTCCTTTTTCAGCTGAAGAAATAGGTCATACCCACAATTTTGTTTTCAACTTAAGGGACAAGTCAAACCCACATTTCCCTCATTTTCATATTATTTTTTGTGTCTTTTTTGTCTTCATTTCAAAACATCAAACTGGAGCTCTATAAAACCAAGCCCATTGAATATTTTTTAATGAGAAAATTTTAAAGGAAAAAATCATTTTAGTATGGAGCCAGGGGGTCCAGTGCAGAAAAGGCACTGGTTTTTTTGGAAAACAAGCATCCATGAATCTTCATATCAAACAGTTCAGAAACAGTAAACGGATTCCAAATGAAAATATCGGGTTTAATTTTAAGGGTGTCATCATAGGAGGGTTGGTGCACACCCTGGAACCGCACTTTCCACATCTCAGGAGGATATAGGGAGCCCTACCCCAACACTCTTACTAAGAATGTAAGCAGGACTTGGAGCCCCCTTTTTCCTGGGGTGCATCAGGATAATGCATTCGACACAAAGGAAAAGTTGATTTTTGTGAATGAGAAGCAGTACAAGGGTATTTTAAGGCGCATACAGGCCAAAAATAAAAATATGAGACAATCACAGAGAAAAAAAATCACTTGGATCCAACCGAAATCAGTTAAAAGTAATGCAAGTGTTACTACCAAGTTACAATCATCAATAGAGGAACAACTAGGGAAGAGGGTGGTCAACAGTAAAAATAAGGCAACCTTATCGACATATGAAGGTCTAGTCCAATGCAAGGTGAAAGAAAATTTACACCAGCAAATAGAGAAGAAAAAAACATGGACACACACATCCCCACAACCATTTCATTGTTATGGTCATCTGACCTCTATGTTTTTGAACTCATGAGCATGAAAAAAATAATTGAATTCATTGAGCTAAAAGGGAAATTCGTTGATCTTAAGTTAAAATAAATTTTGGAGGCCAATCAAAAACTTGAAAAGGAAAACAAGATCCTCAAAGAGAAGATAATAAACTATAAAGCAATATGGAAAGAGGGCAACAAGAATTGGTCACATTGAAATAGGAATTAGAGCAAGCGAAAGTGGTAGAGGAAAAATACACAGGGACAACTAACAAATAAATTCAGATGGAAGGGCTTCCCTCAACACTTTCAAATAGGGAAATGAAAGACAATAAAATAAGAGAACAAATAGAAGAGGCTAAACCATGGGCTCAAATAGTAAAGGAACAATTGGTTGAGCAAAAAGAAACCATAGAGAGACTAATCAAGAGACAAATTGATCACATGCTCAAAATTATGCTAAAAAATTAAAGTTTCCAGAATGGTGTGTGTTGTAGCGCAATATCACTCAGAAAAAGTCAGGAGAAGTTCTTGGCAATTTAAGGTTGTTGAGGAACAATTATTCGCAAATTGTTAAAAGAAGTGGTGAGATTGAGTGCAATCCCACTTGATCCAAACCTTCCAAAACCAGTTGTCAAGAAGCCTTCTCCAAAGGTGAAAGTGTCACAACCTCCACCTAGAAAGAGAGTGGGCTGTGTTGTCATTGAAATGAAGAGAGGGGATTGGCTTTGTCCAAAGTGTGATTTCATTCAACTTTGCAAAAAATCACAACTCCCTACAATGTGATTCGAAGCGTCCAAAAAGAGAGCTGAATCCAGGGGAATGGGAATGCCCAGAGTGCAAATTTTTGAATTATCAAAGAAATATGATGGGCTGATGATTCTCGGCAATCAGGGTACCCAGAAAGAATATTGGGGCAGCATTTTGACTTGCTTACCACTTCGAAAGGATGGACGCTTTGATGATGATCCTTTCGACTTTGATGACCTACTCATTCATGAAATTGAAAAGAGGAAAGACCATAACAAGACTAGAGGATGGAGAAAAGGGCACAATGACCATTGGAACAGTAGAGAGTCTCGTGGTCCATTTTGAAGCTCATCTAACTTTTAATATTGGAGTGCAAAAATAGCTGCATTTATGACAAAATGAAAATTCAAGAGGCTTCTTTTTATTTATTTTTCCTTTTCAATTTGACACACTGGAATAGAAGAAGATGATGAAAGGTTCCGTAGTTGTTGAAGGCGCCTAAATAATGTAAAAGTGCTCTCTCTATAGACGGAAAGACGCCTTGTGCTCAAAACGGTGGATAGGACGGCAAACAACAGTCCACATGTGCAAGTGAATGATTGTTTTAATAGCTTGAGACATTGATTTTAGCTTTGTCGAACAGATATTAGTTTTACCAAATTCGCTTCCACGATCTGGCCTTTGAAATTGCTACTTGTGATATACTATTTCATCCCCAGGGTGGAGATGGATACAGCAAGGATGATGAGCACCTGGCCTCAATGAGGGAGCTTATTGGCGTGATGCCCAAGGAAATTGCCCTGAGTGGTCGCCGTTCTCGTAAGTTTTTCAATAGAGATGGTCGTTGGAAAAACCTTAGGGAGTCGTCTTTTTGGCCTCTCAACAGACTCCTCATTGAAAAATATCATTTTAATGAACAAGAATCCAATGAGTTTGCCGATTTTTTTTTGTTCCCCTCTTAAAATTTGTTCCCTGGAAGCGGCCCACAACAGCAGACTGCCTCTTGCATCCATGGCTAAAAGGTGTACCTTATGCACCAGAGCCTTATGTAAAGGACCAGAATGAAAGTGATGTTCAAAGGCCAGAGACTTCCAAACAGGTACCAAATGAAAAACAAGATGCCTTGGTTAATGCAGAGCGGGGTAACATTGAGAAGGAAGTTGTGGAGGCAAAAGCGAAAAAGGATAACACTGACGAGGGAGCTAGGTCGAAAGGGGGGGCAGCACGCAGTTCAATCAAGCCTTGGGCAAAATTACCTCTGAAGGCTTCCAATCAAATCAATATGTGCAATCTGTGAAAGGTCAAACCAGTACTTGGGCAAACCAAGTCAAAGGTTGGAAGTAGATATTTTCCACCATGGTTTATCAAAGACTTGGGCATCAGCTGGAAAAAGAAGACTATGAATTGAAATTAACATAGTCAGTGAAGGATGAGCATAAATAGTACACGTATGTACAAATGTATTATGCAAAGCGCTAAGTGAAACAATAAGGATCTCTTCCACTGAAGCTATGCAGCACCTCGTTTCTCTTGGGTAAACTAAGTAAAATCATAAATGAATCATGCCCAAATATTTTGGATTATAAATTCAAATTAGTTCATTTCCCATTTAAATCGATCAGACTTGGGCATAAATAGTTGATGGAGGCAATCCAACATGATATGTATGAGGTCAATTGAAAAATCTGAGAGAAACAGGGATAGGGTAACCCAGTTTACCTCATGAAAAACAAAATGCAGGGGCCTTTATAAGCAAAGGGAAAATGATGATGTTTTGTAGAAAATTGGCTGGAATCCATAACTAGGAGTTAAGATTGTAGAGCTGCAATGAACAGTTTTGGAGAAATAGAACATTGATATAAAGTAAGTGCTTGGTGCTGGCCTCTATGTGATTCATGGTGGTCGTCTCATCCCAAAATGGGAACTAAATTTGTTCTAATTAATTACTGTTCTTGAAAGATCTCCAAGCGGAATGAGGAGATGGTTCATAAATGGTTCTCGATTTGTTTTGTGGTTCACAATTGCGAAGACAAGCAAACGTATATAATATTGAAATCGAATCAACGATTTGGATCAACGATTTGGATCATCCAGCTCGATCCAATGGTTTGCGGCAGCATAAATTAAACGGATTTTATGAGAGATGGTGCCCCCGCAAATGGTTTGATTTAAACCACTATTTATGAAATCTACGGCTATGATGCATTACGGCATCACTTAGCCCTTTCTCAGAAACCGCTATCAATGCTCCCGCAGGCGGTTATTGGTTTTCAAAAACCATGGGTGACTTTGTCGTTAATACGTATGGGGGACCCAAAGTGTACCATTTGTCCTTTTTACTTGCGCTCCTATTTTTGGGTTTTATATTATATATTATATATATAATATTAAAACAAATATTTTGTAAATTTAAATAATTCCAACACTTCCAAGAATCAGTTTCAAAACTGATCATAGCAGTTAGGAAGTTATTTTAGATGGTTGATATAAAAGCAGAGATAGGAGGAGGAATGGGGCTCCGGAGTTTTTGAACCTTGAAGCCAAATTTTGTACTGGAGAATACTGAATCAATGAAAGAGTTTTGCAAGTTTCTATCATTCTGTCTATGCTGAAAGTTTTCTAGTTTACATTATGTTTTCATATATGTGAATAAAATAGAGTAATTTGATTTGCGGGTCTCTTTATACATGTGTGTTTAAGAGTTAAACAAACCTTAATGGGCGCTCCTCTATTTTAACTTATCCTTACATATTTCTTCAGGGTTTTATAATGATAGATTCTGTTTTAAACAGCATATCAAATTGAAATCCTTTTCTTTCTTGTTTCTTCCGTTCATTCACTTCAGCATAAGAAGAATATGGCATTGCAAAACATGCATGGATTTGATATTTGAGGGTTATATAATTAACGTTTAAAGGTTTATAAGACAGAGACATATATACATTTGTTTGTGACATAATCAAATAATGTCTTGAGCACAAATTCCTTTACACAACAAGGAATTGTTTCTTTAGGTACAACAGTGTGGAACCTGAACAACCACGTAGATATTGTCATTTTGAATATGGCGCAACTCCTTTCGTGGAAAATCGACACCATATGCTCCCGGAAACGTGTTATGTCCATTTTCCCAAACAAGTAAATTATGGCAAAAAAATGCAGGTTTCCCAGTCAGCAGTCCGTACAACTAACTAAGCATGGTTGACTAGTCAAAGGATCACTATACATGGTGGTCCAATCTTAGCTTGCCATTTGTCGAAATTTTATTGCCTATTGGGTGACATGATTTCATTGGTCGAGAAGGTGGCCAACCACATGCTTCCATGTGGCCCAACCGAAGGCTGCCACATGGTAGCACGAGGGCCGAAAAAATTGGTTGAAGGCCAAACCGCCCCTTCATAGGATTCGAACTCCAAACCTCCTTGCAAACAACGCAATGTTCTAACCAACGTGCCATAGTGATCCTTGTTATAACATGTGGTGCAAATATTATTTAAGGTGTATGTGGGTGGATTCAGGGGTAAGGGTCGAGGGCTTAGCCGCCCACCCCTCCACCCCCCCACATTGTATGCGCATACAACCATATGTATGAACTAGGGGCGCAGCGGTGGTATAAACCGCACCCAAACCTCCAATGTGACTGTTGCAGCCTCTAGCCGCCAACGGTTAGTAGGATCGTAGATATTTTTTTTTATTAATTTTTTTTTAAATGCACCAATACATTATGTTTGATTTTTTGGACTTATGGCGTCATCGAGAAAATTAATGTTCCGATAATTTCGTTTGGAATTTCAGGAAATTGTCACTCCATTAGCCGAAAATGGGGCGAAATTGTAGGACCGGTTCGGATTTTGCGGAATTCGTGGAACAGTTAGCAGGAAAACTAGGGAGGCTCATAACTTCTTCAGTTTTTTACCAATTTCGGATCATAAAGAGGCCAGATAGGCATTTTTGGGCATTAAAAAGCTGATGGAATAGGTTTTGAAGCCATTTCAGCACTGTAAATGAATGTAATCACCATTTTGAGCAATATGAAAGAGGGCCAAGCCATTGGAAACTGGACCAAGGAGATGTAGCCCAGGAGGCATGAACTCCTTCATCATCTGTTGCATTGTGGTTATTATTATGGTGCATTTTTCTGTTGCTTATGTATATTTTAGAGTTTATTTACATGCTTTATGTGTTTAAAAATTAACATGCTTTATGTGTTTAAAAATTAACATAAAAGTTCTCAAAAGCTCAATTTAAACACTTATAATTTGCAAACCCTCAAGAAAAATTTAATTACGATCTCATAAAGATCAAGTTTCATATCAAAACTTTGGTTTTATTTGTTGTTGTGAGGATTTAATTGTTTGTAAGTGTATGTGTTTCTTACAAGGTTGAAGCTCAAGAAAGGAGAAGGAAAGCTTGTAGTTGCAAGTCCTCAAGTTAGGTCAAGTACAAGGAGAGCAATTTTTCCTCAAGCTCCACCACAAATCCTTCCTCAAATTTCAGTTGAAGCTTTAGCAAGCATGTCTCATGAAGGAGGATTTGATAACATGTCAGATGAAGAAAATACTTTTAGAAAATCTTTCTTTGACATGACTAAAATGGTGAAGGTTATTTATGAAGAGAGGACTTCAAGATTGCAGGGTGAAAGTTCCAAGCCTTCAAAAGGAGAGGGTTATTTTGGAGGAAAAAGGAGGAGATGATGATAAGCCTTCAAGGGGAAATGGTGACAAACCACCCTCTTCTCCACCATCATCTTCACCTCCATCCTCACCTTCATCTTCTTCCTCTTCCACAACCACTGTTACTCAAACACCTCCACATACCCCAAGGGTGCATGGTAAAACTCCCTTATTAAATTTCATATAAAATTTGAACTGTCTATGTATATTAGTGAAGTGAATGCTAAAATAATTGATAATTGGGTTCGTCAACTTGAAGTTTATTGCAGGATCCAAAACATCAAAGATGATGAAACAAAGATTGAGTTGGCTTCATTGAGGTTGGAAAGTGTTGCTTTGATTTGGTGGAGAGCCAAAACACAAGAGGATATGAAAAATTATGGTAAGGTCTCCACCTCTTGGATAGATTTTATTGCTACACTTAGAAGATAATTTTATCCCTTATATTATATGCAAAAGGCTATTACGGATTGGCAGAATTTCAGGCAACTAAAGGGTCAAAGTGTGCAAAGCTACACTTAAGAATTGAGAAGAAGATGCTTGATATTAGGTGTAGACTTGAATTCGCAAGATAGTTTGTTGAAATATATTGGGGGTTTACACAGTTATTTATGACATACTATCCTTATGTTTAATCCTACAATTTTAGGTGAAGTTTGTGTCCAGGAAACTCATCTTTAAGCAAGAGGGAAAAACATTGCACAACAAGGTAGCAAGAATCCATTCACAAGTGGAGACAAGCGTAAGAACAAGTTCAAAGGAAAGGAAAAGAAGAACGCATCCATCAAAAAGGAAGGAGAAAAACTAACATGCAAAAATTGTTCCAAAGAGGGTCATGATGAAACTCATGTTGGAAGCTTCATCTTGAGATGAAACAAAAGAAATTTAATAACAAAGGGAAGCAAAAGATAGTTGCAACTACACAATATGACTTAGGCTACGATTTGGGATATGAAACAAAGATCACAACAATGGGAATGAAAGGTAAGGACATAGCAAGCACTAGCACTTCTAGTTGTCCTAATGATACTCAATATGAGAAAACTATAATTGAACTTTTCCATATTCAAGTTATTTCAAAGCACACCAAAATTGATACACTTTTTGATAACGGTTCACAAGAAAATTCGATTTCTGAAGACTTAGTCAAGAAACGAAACTTAGAGACCATTCCTCATCCAAGACCTTAACCTTTAGGTTGGATATGAAAGAATGCAAACTTACAAGTTACGAGGAAATGCATCTTTAAATTTGCAATTACAATAAACTTTCTGGATGAAGTTGAACTTGATGTAGTACCACTTGATATTTATGGAATTGTGTTGGGCAACCCATATTTGTATGATAGAAAATCTATTTTCCATCGCCATGAAAACAAGTATCACTTGTTCAAAGATGGCACAGATTACATTGTTAGATCACATCGACAGAAACTAAATATTTTACTTGTAAAATTCGGACAAATGAAGAGACTCATTAACTCTAGCAAGAATTTTGTGCTTCTAATGGTCAAGCAAAAGGATGATGTTGAAAATGAAGCTTTTCAAGGTTGTGATTAAAGATTAAAATCTGATTTGGTTGAGGTTGTTAACCAATATGATGAGATGTTTCGGGAGCCAAAAGGATTGCCTCCCAAGAGGGGAATCCAACATGAAATACAATTGCAGCAAGATTGTCCTCTTCCTAACATTGACATGTACAGGACGTCAGTGATGGAAAGTTCATAAATTAAAAAACAAATTCAAGAGTTGTTGGATAATGGATCATCAGACCAAGTACTTTACCATGCGGGTCACCTATTGTTTTGGTGCCAAAGAAGGATGGAACATGGCGCGTGTGTGTGGACTTCCGTGAATTGAACCAAATTTCGGTAAAGAATTATTACCCACTTCCTAGAATTGATGATTTACTTGATCAATTGAAAGATGCAAAGTATTTTAATAATTTGTACTTAAGGAGTGGCTATCATCAAATTATAATTGTTGAAGGTGACATATGGAAGACAACATTCAAAATAAAGCAAGGTTTTGTTTGAATGGCTTCTGATGCCTTTTGGTCTTTGCAATGCTCCAACTACCTTTATGCATGTGATGAATGATGTATTGAGGCCATTTCTAGATGAGTTTGTGATATTATACTTAGATGACATCTTTATTTTTAGTAAATCTGTGAAGAACATGTCATGCATGTCAAAAAAGTACCTGATGTCTTGAAGAAAGAACAATTGTTTTTAAAGATGTCAAAGTGTTAGTTTGGAAAAACTTGTTTATTGTATTTGGGTCACATTGTTGGAGGAGGTGAATTGAAAATAGATCCCTCCAAGGTTGATGTCATTTTGAATTGGCCAAAGCCCAAAATAGTTACAGATGTAAGAATATTTTTGGGAGCAACCTAATATTAGAGGAAGTTTATTGCTAACTTCTCTTCTATCGCAGCTCCATTGCATGCATTGAAAAGTGTGAAGCAAGTCTTCTAGTGGGGAGGTAAACAACAAAAGGAATTTGATGCATTGAAAGAAAATATCAGTTCAGCACCAATACTTGCACTTCCAAACTTGAGATAGTCATTTGAGATTCAGACTGATGCTAGTGATTACGCCATGGGTGCGGTCCTCATGCAACATGGTAAGCCTATCTATTTTCATTCATAAAATTTTAATGGTGCAGTGATTAACTATCCTACATTTGACAAGGATTTGTACGCACTGGTGCAAAGTGTGAAAAAGTGGAAACACTACTTGATGGGTAAGGAAACAATCATTCACACTAATCATCAACCACTGCAATACTTGTAATCGCAAACAAATTTGCAACAATCAAGGCACTTCCGATGGATGGGTCTTATTCAACAATTCCACTTGGTGATAATGATCCAGGTGGAGATCGGTGGCCACCCACCTATTCCATTTGGACCTGCACCATCAATTCTTACAATTTTTCAGTTTCAGCACAACTTACTATTTTAAGCAGTTTTTCGAGTCCTGAACTTCCGGAGCCATTTTGAAGCCCTAAACGACATTTTTTGGGCATCGCGCCTCCCACTAACATGATTCCATTCCGGAATCAATTTTCGCGGTCAGCAGTTGTAGTCCTCAGATAGATCTTTCTAACGATGTATCATGTGTGTCAAATGGAGATAGTATGCAAAATTTACAACCCCGGGAAGTTGAAACATCAATTTACCCAAACGGGGCCCATAGTTGGTGCTTCATCTCCTAGGGTTAGGTTTTTGGATGTTTATAGTTTTCCATTGTTTCTCAATAATAAATAGACCCTCGAGCCTCATCTCTCTTCTCAGAAATAAGCTACCAGTGCCCTAGCTATTTGATTTCCATTATGTTTGTAAGAATATTTTTGTTATTTGATATTAATTAAATGAAGCATTATTTCTGTTGCATCTCTGTGTTTATGGATATTTCTGTATTTTATTGTGTTCCTGCATAAATCTGGATCAGAGGTATCAGATCGAGTTTGCTCTTTCTCTGTTTTTCTTTGCATGTCCCCAATGTGGTCAAGGTATAAGGAGTTAGGGCTCGATTTGGTTGAACCCTTGCAAGATAAGCCTCACAAACCCCGATGAACTCCAAGGGCGGAAGAAAAGAAAGACGAGGGAGCAAAAGATCCTATCAAAATATTGCTCGAGGAGGCCCTCAAGAAACAAAGGAACACAATGATGGATAACTTTGCTCAGATCCTTCAACGGCTGCCCACCTACGACGCATCTGCATCCCACAGCCACTATGGAGGCGCCACTACCTTCAAGGTACAAGTACACTTTGACATTCCTATATTTGAAGGCCAAATAGATGTAGACGCCATAGATAGATGGTTGAATTTGCTGGAAGGGTATTTCTTGGTCCATGATTTCTCTGACCAAGAAAATATTATTTTTGCACTCCTCAAAGCCACCCCCCATGTTAAATATTGGTGGGAAACCTACTGTGAGTAAAAGGACGGGACAAAACCCTCTTTGTTCTCGGCCGCACCCACTTGGAATTCGTTCTGAGATGGCATCAAGGAAAAATATTACCCCGTGGGGAGCTATGAGGACAAGTACATCCAATGGACCATGCTACGACAACAAAGGGATCAAGATGTGCACAAACTAATGAATTTGTTCCATACCCTGCACAAAAATTTGGGTATTAAAGATTCATAGAGACATTTGGTGCTCAAGTACCGCAGTTGTCTGCACAGACACATTCATGAGGAAATGGAGTTCCTAGACATTACATCGCTTGGCACGGCATATCACTATGCCGCTAAGATCGAGCAGAAATTTAAGCAGAAGAAGCGAGACTTTAGATCCGCGAATCCGAAGCCAGGGAAAGGCGTCCCCGAACCACAGAACATGGGGCAAGGCCAAAGCGGGGTGACTTAGAACAACACCACAAATCCAAAGAAGGACACGTGGAAGTGGTGTGAATTTCATAATAGCCCCACTCATAGCACAAATGAGTGTCGGGCCAAATAGTCGTTGGTGGCCACACTAAAGGCACTCGAATTAGATGCATGTTATGATCCTGAGTCAGAACCAAACAAAAGAAATGAAAAAGGGAAGTAGATCAATGATGGAGATCCCAGTGCCATTGTTTCCACCACCAATATCCAGAGGGAGGATCCCAAGGATCCAGAGGAGGGGGAGCGCCTCTTCCATTCACAGATGTGGGTGAAGGGTTCTCCATTGCAATTTCTTGTTGATAGCGGAAGCCAAAAGAACCTCATTTCAACAAAGATCATGAAGCGGTTCAACCTACTGACCATAGCACACCCACAGCCATATACCATTGGGTGAATTCACCCAGGGAGAGATCTATGCATTTGCCAGCAGTTCCACCTTCCGTACATTATCAAGCCATTCACGGATGAGGTAGTGTGTGATGTTTCTCCTCTTGATGTAGCTGATATATTATTGGGCCAACCATACTTATGGAGGTGGCATGTTGTGTATGATTCTAGGCCTCATGTTGTTATTATTAATTTGGGAAATAACTTGTACATGATACCGGAGGTAGTACCGCCTCTTGTCATCTCTTTGACTACTACAAAACAACGCAGTAAGATTGTTTCCCAAACTAGGAAATTTATTTTCCTTACAACTCACTCACAAGGAAAGAAGAATATTGTGGCCACAACCTCAAAACAGGGCTCCCCTCCACAGCTACAACAGATGGACAAAGTCATGGAGGAATACGGGGACATTTTCTCCTCACTCACAGAGGTTCCACTACACTATCAAGACAAGCACTCCATTGATCTGACCCTCGATGGACCGCCTCCTGATGTTTCCATACCTCATACAACTACACAAACAAAATCCACACATGTACTGTCTAAGGCTAATAAAGAAACCAAAATTACTAAATTCATCCAGCATGTCTGCCCACAGGTCCATGACATCTTCGACAAATCTAATACCCAGTTCAACAGAATTTGCCTCATCTCATGGAGGATCTCAACGCAATGGGGACCATTACTTCTTAAGGAGGGAGGAATGATCCAGGTGGATATCGGTGGCCACCCACCTATTCCATTTGGACCCGCACCATCAATTCTTGTAGTTTTTCAGTTTTAGCACAACTTACTATTTTTAGCAATTTTTCGGGTCCTGAACTTCCGAAGCCATTTTGAGGCCCTAAACGACATTTTTTGGGCATCGCACCTCAAGCTAATATGATTTCGTTTCGGAATCAATATTCGCGGATAGCAATTGTAGTCCTCAGATAGATATTTCTAATGATGTATCATGTGTGTCAAACGAAGATTGTATGCCAAAGATACGACCTCGGGAATTTGAAACACCAATTTACCCAAACGGGGCCCATAGTTGGCGCTTCATCTCCTAGGGTTAGGTTTTTGGACGTTTAGAGTTTTCCATTGTTTCTCAATAATAAATAGGCCCTCGAGCCTCATTGTAACATAGTTCAGAGGCATGTAGTCGCCACATATCTTCTCAGAGATAAGCTACTAGCACCCTAGCTATTTGATTTCCATTATGTCTGTAAGCATATTTATGTTATTTGATATTAATGAAATGAAGCATTATTTCCGCTGCATCTCTGTGTTTATGCCTATTCTTGTATTTTATTGTGTTCCTACATAAATCCGGATCAGTTGTATCAGAGCGAGTCTGCTCTTTCTCTGTTTTTCTTTGCATGTCCCCAACGCGGTCAAGGTATAAGGAGTTAGGGCTCAATCTGGTTGAACCCTTGCAAGATCAGCCTCGCGAACCCCGATGACCTCCCATGGTGGAAGAAAAGAAAGATGAGGGAGCGGGAGAGCCTATCAAAATATTGCTTGAGGAGGCCCTCGAGAAACAAAGGAACACGAAGATGGATAAATTTGCTCAGATCCTTCAACGACTACCCACCTACGACGCATCTGCATCCCACAGACACCCTGGAGGTGCCACTCCCTTCAAGGTACAGGTACATTTTAACATTACTATATTTGAAGGGCAGATAGATGCAAACGCTATAGATAGATGGTTGAATTTGCTGGAAGGGTATTTCTTGGTCCATGATTTCTCCGACCAAGAAAATAAATTCTTTGCACTCCTCAAAGCCACCCCCCATGTCAAATATTGGTGGGAAACCTACTGTGAGCAAAAGGACGAGACATAACCCTCTCTGTTCTCGATCGCACCCACTTGGAATTCATTCCGAGATGGCATCAAGGAACAATATTACCACGTGGGGAGCTATGAGGACAAGTACATCCAATGGACCACACTGCAGCAGCAAAGGGATCAAGATGTGATCAAACTAACGAATTTGTCCCATACCCTACGCAAAAGTTGGGTATTAAATATTCAAAGAGATATTTGGTGCTCAAGTACCGCAACTGTCTGCACAGACACATTTAGGAGGAAATGAATTTCCTTGACATTACATCGCTAGGCATGGAATATCATTGTGCTGCCAAGATCGAGAAGAAATTTAAGGAAAATAAGCAAGACTTTGGATCCGCGAAACCGAAGCTAAGGAAAGGCACCCCAAAACCGCATAACAAGGGGCAAGGCCAAAGCGGGGTGACTCAGAACAACACCAAAAATCCAAAAAAGGACACGAGGAAGTGGTGTGAATTTCATAATAGCCCCACTCATATCACAAATGAGTGTCAGGCCAAACAGTCGTTGGTGGCCGAACTAAAGGCACCTGAATCAGATGCATGTACTGATCTTGAGTCAGAAGCAGACAAAGACGATGAAAAATGGAAGTATATCATTGATGTGGATCCCAGTGCCATTATTTACACCACCAAGATCCAGAGGGAGGATCCAGAGGAGGGGGAGCGCCTCTTCCATTCACAGATGTGGGTGAAGGGTTCTCCACTGCAATTCCTTGTCGATAGCAGAAGCCAAAAGAACCTCATTTCAACAGAGGTCGTGAAGCGGCTTAGCCTACCGACCATAGAACACTCATAGTCATATACCATTGGGTGGCTTCATCCAGGGAGAGATCTATGCGTTCGCCAGCAGTGCCACCTTCCATACATTATCAAGCCATTCACGGATGAGGTAGTGTGTGATGTTGCTCCTCTTGATGTAGTTGATGTATTATTGGGCCAACCATACTTATGGAGGCGACATGTTGTGTATGAGTCTAGGCCTCGTGCTATTATTATTACTTTTGGAAATAACTTGTACATGATACCGGAGGTAGTACCGCCTCCTGTCATCTCTTTGACTACTGCAAAACAACGCAGTATGATTGTTTCCCAAACCAGGAAATTTATTTTACTTACAACTCATTCAGAGGGAAAGAAGAATATTGTGGCCATAACCTTGAAATAGGGCTCCCCTGCACGACTGCAGCAGATGGACAAAGTCATGGATGAATACAGGGACATTTTCTCCTCACTCACAGAGGTTCCTCTACACTATCAGGACAAGCACTCCATTGATCTGACCTCCGATGCACCGCTGCTTGATGTTGCCATACCTCATACAACTACACAAACAAAATCCACACATTTATTTTCTGAGGCTAATAAAGAATCAAAATTTACTAAACGCATCCAGCATGTCTGCCCGCAAGTCCATGACATCTTCGACAAATCTAATACCCAGTTCAACAGAATTTGCCTCATCTCATAGAGGATCTCAACACAATGGGTACCATTGCTTCCTAAGGAGGGAGGAATGATCCAGGTGGATATCGGTGTCCACCCACCTATTCCATTTGGACTCGCACCATCAATTCTTGTAGTTTTTCAGTTTCAGCACAACTTACTATTTTTAGCAGTTTTTCGGGTCCTAAACTTCCGGAGCCGATTTGAGGCCCTAAAAGAACTTTTTTGGGCATCGCACCTCCAACTAACATGATTCCATTCCAAAATCAATATTCATGGTTAACAAATTTAGTCCTCGAATCGATCTTTCTAATGATGTATCATGTGTGTCAAACGGAGATAGTATGCCAAAGTTACGACCCCGGGAAGTTGAAACATCAATTGACCCAAACTGGGCCCATAGTCGGCGCTTCATATCCTAGGGTTAGGTTTGCGGACGTTTAGAGTTTTCCATTGTTTCTCAATAATAAATAGGCCCTTGAGACTCATTGTAGCATATTTCATAGGCATGTAGCCACCACATCTCTTCTCAAAGATAAGCTACCAGTTCCCTAGCTATTTTATTTCCATTATGTTTGTAAGCATATTTCTGTTATTTGATATTAATGAAATGAAGCATTATTTCCACTGCAGCTCTGTGTTTATCGCTATTTCTGTATTTTATTGTGTTCCTGCATAAATCCGGATCAGATAAGTTACAAGAAAGGTATCTACAATAAAGTTTTTGACATGCTTTCTAGGTCTATTGTTAGTGCTGCTACTATTCTTAAGCATAATTTTGTTTTGGCACGAGAGCTATGTTGAACAATATGCTTTAGATAGTGATTTTCAAGATGTATATGCAACTTTAAGTCAAGGGAACCAAGTAGAGGAATTGGATTATCACATGCATGATAACTTGTTGTACCATCTTGGTAAGATTTGTATTCCACAAGGATAAAGATTCAACACTACAAGGAAAAGACCCTCTAGCGAATGTTTTTGAGGAACCCCTTTTAAAAATACCCCAGACATATGTTTCTAGTGGAGGTTATTAGAGGAGGTTGGCGGGCGGAGGTTTTTGCGGATGTTTTTCGTTCAGTGCGCTTATAATAGTAAACCGCACTGGTGCGCTCAACAAGAGAAAGCACCGATGTGCACAAAACATTAGCACACCAAACACCGTGTGCTCCGTACACACCCGCCCGATGTGTCGTATTACTATAGTGCACTAGTGCTTTACAACTCTTCCGCACCAGTGCATCATAAAAAACGCGCCAAAACCAAAACCGCCTGGTGCAGTATTAAGAAACTGCACAGGGTTAAATATATATATATATATATAATTACGGTCAAAAAACCCTATTATTCACTTTTCTCAGTGCTCCAGAGCTCTTAAGCACCAGTGCAATTTATCCTTGTCTGAGCCGCCCTGACATCGGTGCTCCCATTGCACCCATTGCACGCACTGCTATTGTGTATTGCCCACTAATCTCCAGCTTGAATTTTGCAAAACGGTGGGAAATTTTTCTTTTGCAAATTCTATAGCCAATATGCCTCCTCGATGGCTAAATGTACAGGTATTTTTCTTATTTTTCCATAGTTAAGCCTTTTAGCGGATTAGAATTTCAAATAACCTTAAAATTAACCATTTAAAAGAAATAAATAAATAAATTTTTGTGCGGTGCGCTCGAGCCGTTCAGCTCACACCAGCTAGCGGTGCTGCCTGTAAATTTACAGGTCACACCGCAAGTGGCGCTAATGGTATCCGCACCGGTTACGGGGTGGTACCGATATACGCACCATATTATTTAAAAAAAAAAAAAGTGCGGTGCGGTCATTTACTTGACCACACCACCGTTGACAATGTGGAATAGCGGCAACATGGTGTGTTGACGGAAATTTACGCACCAGGGGGGGTAATTTTGTCAGCACATCGCATTCCGCATTTCGACAGAGTCAACGATATGGCGTGATAAACTGGTGCTAACTGTATACGCACCGGTTTCGTGGCGGTACCGATGGCGTGCCGTGTTATTTTAAATTTGGAATAGTGGTAACGCGGTGTGTTGACTTAAGTATCTGCCTCAGGACGGCTATTTTTGTCAGTGCATCGCTTTCTGTATTTAGACAAGGTCAACGGTGCAGCCTAGTAAAAGACCGCACCATTGACTATGTAATGATGGAAGGAGGTCAGTCTGCTGACTTAAATATACGCCCCGGGGCATAGAGTTTAGTTAGCGCACTGCACTCCTGACACAGTACATAGTGAATGGTGTGCTACAAATTTTCTGGAGCACCGTCGCCGGTGCGTTTCATATTATCAGGTGCACCGTCTCTGATGCGCTTATAAAAATACGCACAGGTACCGATGCATGACTCTTTTTTTGGCGCATTGACTGTTTTTTTTTTGTCCTAAAAAAATTATATATGTATATTTCTAAATACATGTATCATTTAATAAAAAAATTGTATTTAATATGTCAATATTTCAAAGATGTGAAAGGAGAGAAGAGGGGGAACAACAACAACAACAAGCGGAGCAGTATAACATGGTTCGCCTATGGGAGGCACGAGAGAGGGAGAGATATGAGTACCCTCGCCCTATTACAGCAGCTACCCAGGGGCTCCTAAGGCTGGTAGGCCTCCTTGTAATGTTCCTTTTTAGAAACATTATCAATCGACAAGCAAATCTATTCCAGTGATGGGCATTTACTGGATTTTTCATCTTCATAAAGAAGGATGAGCTCCAGAGGCTACCTGGCCCACTAGCAGACTCTGTCTATAGAGTGTTGTCAAGGGATAATATCCCCAAGAGGGAAAAACAACAAGATTGGGAATCTCTTAAGATAACCCCATCATTACAGCTACAGCAATAACAAATACATCAAATGGAAATAGCAGTGATCCATGTACACATGAAATGCCGGAGAATCCAATGGCAATCATATTAATACATAGTAGAAATAAGTATACAAATCCTTGAGGGAATGATCACTCAAGCAAGGCACTAGAAGCCTCAAGAAACATGTACATGAAAATAGGGAATACACTGCTACATAAAGAAAGCCCTAGGCCATGACTGCGCATTTTTAGAGAGGAACTACTGCATAAATGAGGAAAATACAAAGATATAACAATACGGGCTCAAATAAAGAAGGGGGAGCAAGATCTCAACCCCTGAAAATACAATACAACAATCCTTTAAGAGGATTGGCTGAAATCTATGCAAAAATGGTAAATATACAAAATATCGAAGTTGCAGTAGCAGTTGCAACTCAAGAGATGGAAATGGATGGAGAAGGCTGAAATAGCTGCAATAGATGAAGAACACTTCTCCAATGAAAATCTGAAGTGAAAGGCTGATCCTTTCACCCAAGACTTCCCCTCCCAGTGACTGTCAATCCCCCACAACAAATATGCACCAAGAAGAACGTTGTCTAAGAGAGGGATTGTGCTGCCAATGATGGAATGTGGTTGGCCTGATGCCAAATATGGTGGGATATGACCAAGAACCACCTTTGCTGATCTCCCAAGGGATGGAACCTCCCTCCTCTGAAAAACTAGCTCCGGATGGTGTGTGGAAACCTCCCCAGCAACACCCAGCAACACTGCATAATATCTGCTACAGAAACTGCGCTGATGTAGATGGCTAAAGCTATGGCCTGAATGTCGGAACATGGGGAATGGAGTGAAATCCTTCAAGAGCTCCTCAAGAAGGAGAGGAAATCCTAAACAGGACTCCCTCGTGCCCGGAGGCACTGCAACTCTGCTGAACAGCAAGAGGAAGCAACAAGTCTCCAAGACTCAAATGTAAAATGATAAATGATAATCTCAATGGCTGCCTTGCTCCTCTTTTAAACAAGTGAGCCTCCCTCCATGGACCCTACTTCGAATTAGGGTTTCCCTTCCTCTAGAAGCTTCCCTCCTGCATTGTCCCACTTTGTGCTTTCCAACTCATGCCAACACAGTTTGACTTGGTCCACCTTGTCCTAGCCTTCATGCAAAAACCTCCTTTCACACATGGAGGTGTGAAATCCAACCCAAACATGATCCTCTTTCATACTTAGAGGATTTTTATTCTCTAATCATGCAAATAATGGTTCTCCTACCCATTTTATTCATCTCTCACATAAAATTAACAAAATTTAATGTTCCGTAAAAATTTGGAACATTACAGTCCTCCCGTCTCAAAATATTGCTTGCCCTCAAGCAATTGCAAGGATGGACTGAGTTTCTTTCTGCCCTTCCTCCTGTAGCATCCATATGTGATTATCTCCTCAAGAAAAGGATGCCATATCAGCAATCAAGTCTTCAAACTGTCCCTCCAACATATGCAATCTAGCCTTTGGGTGAACATCCCCAAATAGCTATCATGTAGAAACAACCATCCATGAAGGAACAAAGAGTTGTCTAAGGGCCTCCTTGAGGCATGAGATTTGATATATATAATGGGATTTATCATCCCCATATGAATCTCCCATCCTCAAGCCATCAATCATGATAAAAATAATACGCTGCCTCCCAACAAGGCAACTCATGGAAAATCTCCCTCCACCTTGAGCTCCAGAAATGAAGGTGCGCTGAAATCTGATCATGGCAAGCTTTATAGCCTGCCCCTTGCTGTCCTCCTCTACACTTATGACAGGTGCAGAGTATGTATTGATCATGGGCTTCAAATGTATTTCCCTCAAATGGAAAAATAAAGAGTAATCCCTCAAGAATCTCTCCTCCATCAATGATAATCCAACTGGCCCAAGACATGTCATCTATGATGAATAAGACAAGATCACCATAGAATGCCCCCATGAAATGTTTGCTGTAGGTTATACCATGTGCAAAAATATGCAAACAATGCCTCATAGGGTCACAATGCAACCTCATCCACTACAGCTGCAGAAAATAACATGGCAAGTATTGCACAACAACTATCACGTCTACTACTAAATAGTAAATAAATGAGTGAATCAGCAACATAGGGTCAAATACCTACCCATATACATACAATGGATGGATAACATTACCAATCCCATGGCTTACCCCACAATTAAGCAAATATGTGGCTGTAGCCATGCCTCCTCTCATGTTCCTCTTAGACCATGTACTGCATAAAATATGGGAGTCCTTCCTCATCAAGGACACATTCATCTCATGTGTCTCTCCTCTTATCATGTCCTCCATTGAGATAACAACAATATCAACCAAGGATACCATACTCAACAATAAAATGAGGTAAGTACTGAAGGTTTCATGTTGTGCAAAGATGTACCAACAGTCTCCCAAGTGGTCACAGCGCAGTTTCTCAAACTGCAGCTTTGAGAAATGAGATGGCAAGTTGTGTTTCAGCTCATGAATAACAATGTATGTTTTTACATCTGATAATGCATGGTAAGTGGCTGAATATAAATGCTGAACATACATGGAAGGTAACACTTTCCCAAGGCCATATAAAAGATGGTTGTCTCCATAACATGGTTTGGCCCAATTTTTCTCATGGAGCAACATAAAAAATCCGCCCCTTTGAGAAGCACTGCACTGCATCATAATGATAAGAGTATGTAAATCAGCAAAGGTACACACAAGACTCTTACCATAGGCTGGAAGCGAGATGATAGATGGATCTATGCATGTGATCCTCCTCCCAAATGACAACACTGTGAGCCCATGCAAAAAGGATCTTTCCCATGCCAAACTTTGTTCCTTGACATGCTCCTTGTCAAGAACAAGTATGGTGATTCTGCTGCAAATATGAAGCTTCTCCCAAGAGGGAAATGCCTCCCAATCAATCCCAACTAAGGAGTGATCCCCTTGCACTATGAGAGTGCCCTCCTCTACTCCTACAACACCATCAATCATATGAGAGCAAATCTGCTTGTGCTCTCTCCCATCAATCCCAAGCAACTCTAGTGCTTGATGCCTCCTCATGCTCACATCATATGACTCATGTGATGAAGGTATCATGACTGATATATAGGTTATATCAGCAATATTTATCCCTTATCCTTGCTGCCCAATGATGTAAACACCCTGCCACTTCTTCTCTTCTTTGGTACTCCTGCCATGAGGGCTACCATCCTTCCAATCCAATTCTTGCTCCTTACATTTCATGAGAGTTTGAAATGCAGCTCCTTGGATACCTCTTAGGAAAGACCTCTCACCCATGACTATGTTGGATCTATAAGAATCCAAATGTGATGGAGGTGATGTCTCCTCTCCACCCATGTTCAACAGCGCTGTTGATTCCTCCAATGGTGTAGCAGTTGTCTCCTCCTTCAGTTCACAATTTGTTTCATGATTTTCCATGGAGGTGTCATGGTTTACTTCATTCTCCAAAAGTTCACACTCCCACCTCAAAGGCTGAATGCAACTCATCAAATATGTATGAGGATGAGGGTTCATCTTCTCCTTGAACCCTTTGCACAGCACAGTGCAATCATGAGGCCCTAAAGTGGCCATGTGATTTGATCCTTGGACCTCTTCATATGAAATTCCACCATCCTTAAGATTAATTGTTGAAGTAAAATGTGGAACTTTGCTCATACCTTGGTGGGTCTTGGGATGGCTTTGTGTGGCTGAAAAGGCTTCTCCCTCCCATGCAATGGATGCCTCATCCATGGATGTTGAAGACTGCTCCTCCAAGTGCAGCGCTGTAATATCCATTGCTTCCCTTTCTACCACTGGATGCAGCAATAAAAATGCCTCTAGCTTCTTCACCCAAGCTCTAGTTGAAGTAACCCCATAAAATGTAGACAATAGAAGCCTATTGCCTCTAATTTCTCCTTTAACCACAAGGCCTTCTCTCCTCCATCTGCTGAATAGATTGTGGGAACGCTATAGCCCCCCTGAATGCTGCAGAATGGGGTTTATAGTCACACAGGTACTTGCTTAAGATCTGAAAATCCAAGCATCTCCCATGCTAGTCTTCAAGACAATAGGAAGTGTATGGACCTTCCTCTTCTCCCCTTTTCTTCTCCTCCTCCCCAGGGAGGCTCTTCTTTATTCCAAAAATAGATGATATCAGGCTCATCTTCTTCATTATTATCCTCTAAAATCAAACTCACAGGCTATTCCAAGTTCGATGCTCTGATACCACTGTAATGTTCCTTTTTAGAAACATTATCAATCTACAAGCAAATATATTCCAGAGATAGACTGTAGGGGACTATACTGGATTTTTCACCTTCATAAAGAAGGATGAGCTCCAGAGGCTACCTGGCCCACTAGCAAACTCTGTCTATAGAGTGTTGTCAAGGGATAATATCCCCAAGAGGGAAAAACAACAAGATTGGGAATCTCTTAAGATAACCCCATCATTATAGCTACAGCAATAAAAAATACATCAAATGGAAATAGCAATGATCCATGTACACATGAAATGCTGGAGAATCCAATGGCCATCATATTAATACATAGCAACAATAAGTATACAAATCCTTGAGGGAATGATCACTCAAGAAAGGAACTAGAAGCCTCAAGAAACCTATACATGAAAATAGGGAATACACTGCTGCATAAAGAAAGCCCTAGGCCATGACTGCGTAGTTTTCGAGAGGAACTGCTACATAAATGAGGAAAATACAAAGATATAACAATATGGGCTCAAACAAAGAAGGGGGAGCAAGATCTCAACCCCTGAAAATACAATACAACAATCCTTTAAGAGGATTGGTTGAAATCCATGCAAAAATGGTAAATATACAAAATGCCGGAGTTGCAGTAGCAGCTACAACTCAAGAGCTGGAAATGGATGGAGAAGGCTGAAATAGTTGCAACAGATGAAGAACACTTCTCCAATGAAAATATGAAGTGAAAGGCTGATCCTTTCACCCAAGACTTCCCTTCCCAGTCACTGTCAATCCCCCACAACAAATATGCACCAAGAAGAACGTTGTCTAAGAGAGGGACTGCACTACCAATGATGGAATGTGGTTGGCCTGATGCCAAAGATGGTGGGATATGACCAAGAACCACCTTTGCTGATATCCCAAGGGATGGAACCTCCCTCCTCTGAAAAACTAGCTCTGGATGGTGTGTGGAAACCTCCCCAGCAACACTGCACAATATCTTCTACAGAAACTGCGCTGATGTAGATGGCTGAAGCTATGGCCTGAATGTCGTAATATGGGGAATGGAGTGAAATCCTTCAAGAGCTCCTCAAGAAGGAGAGGAAATCCTAAACAGGACTCCCTCGTGCCCGGAGGCACTGCAACTCTGCTGAACAGCAAGAGGCAGCAACAAGTCTCCAAGACTCAAATGTAAAATGATCAATGATAATCTAAATGGCTGCCTTGCTCCTCTTTTAAACAAGTGAGCCTCCCTCCATGGACCCTACTTTGAATTAGGGTTTCCCTTCCTCTAGAAGCTTCCCTCCTACGTTGTACCACTTTGTGCTTTTGTTACACTAAAAATTGTCACCTTGACATTCTGCTAACTGTATGAGACTCATACTTCTCCCTTTGCAAGTCTAACATGTTAGTTCCTCATGTCAAGCCTTGAAAATCAGAGAAAAGTTCCTTAAAATCTCCTAAACTTTGGTATCGCACTTTCTCGCTATCTTGCATGCGGTCCCGCACCTAATGTTCAGCTCTCTTGTGTACCTGAACGCACTTTATCTGTGTTAAAGGTGCGGACCCCTGTAAGATCAAAAAGGCGCAAATAAAATCCAAAAATCTCAATAAAAGTGAATTCTAGAAGCTTCTAGAATGGATCTTGTGGTGGCAGAACCACTCTTGTGAGGTGCATGTATCTCTTACCTTATGGAGCTAACCCCTTGATGTGAGGAACTTATCCCTTTGAAGGAGGATTCTATCCCTTCATAGTTGGAACAGAAAACCTCCTCTTTTCCACCATAAAAAGAGGCATTGGGTAGCCTCAAAGAGAGGTCAAGCTTAAGAAGATTTGAGGTTAAGTGTTGTTGAGATTTAGACTCAGTTGAATAAGACTTTTGTGAGGAGAGATTACATACCTCTATTCGTCTTGGTTAGAGGAGTGCAGAGCTTATCAAAGTAAAGGAGAATCTTGCTTCGGACCCCAGGAAGGCCTTTCGAACATCAAGGCTCAGGTTGTAAGGTTTTCCTTCTTTTGAAATTAATACAAATATACTCATTTTTCTCAATAAGCTTTTAATCAATGGTTTATTTCATATATTCCTTGATCACTATGATAAGCATGGTTTATGATGATGTCTATACAGGTGCTATGTAATATTTTTCTTGTTTGTGACTGCAGGTTTACGAGGAAAACTCCTTCAAGTGCACGAGGGACAACAATGACTTCAAACAAGCACTGGACATACGGTAAGTCTTTTACACCTCTATAGAGCTTTTGTAAACCTTACATGCTTAGAGAAAGATTAGTCTATTTGGCTGTTTGTTGCTAGATACTTTTAGTACTAGGGAGATCGGTCTTGTCCGCAAGAACGATTTATCCGGCCAACAAATTGGCGACCATACTGGGGAAAGAACTTGTTGTTTTGGTTCTCTTTTATTTTGATTTGAGGAAAAGTTTTTCCTAGTTTTTGATTGATGGATATTTGCCTGGGTAGCTTAGTTTTTCTCTGTTTTTGAAAATTTTGAAATCTTTCAAGTTTTTCTTGAACTTTTATGGGGACCGCACTTTGTTCTTTTGCACAGTGCGGGCAGTTTCGCACTTTCCTTAAGTAAACAGTGTGGGACCGCACCTGTTACTTCTGGAAGCCTGCGGACCCTGTTAAATTTTTTGAAAATCTTTAGATTTCTTTTTCTAGTTTAGTTTAGATTTAATTTAGGATTCTTAGCATCTACCCAGATCTGTATTTTTCTGTCAAAAATCCTTGTTTATGAGTTTCTTTCAGTAATTCTTCATCTCATCAATCTCCATTAAGTTAATTGGGTGTTTTGAGTCTCTTTTTTGAGAAATTCTTAACTTGATTTCCTTTGTTCAATACTTGAAGGTTTGTCTCAGTTTTTTCACAATTTTGCATCTTTTTGCTTTTGTTTTTGCAAAAAAATTTCCCCCTCATTCGCCCGGGGGGGGGGGGTGCTAAATTGTGTATGAGTGTTAATCGCCTTTGAGTGTTTTTTGATCTTTGGAACTCTCACCCGATTTTCTTGACTTACACTTGATTGGTTCTTAGATTACATTAGAATCATCTTATGTTTGAGAATTCTCTTGCATAGATCACATTTGCATAATTAGAATTCTCATTTTCAGAATATGAATGAAAAATATGCATAGATTACATTTGCATATTTTTCAAGTGAATTGTGCATAGATTACAACTGCATAGTTTACATTCTGAAAAATCAATCGTAGATTTTGATCAATTTTCTTTGATTTGAATTTATATGTTTTTATGCTTGTTTTAAAAACACAAAAATAAAAATTGTTTTGGGATTGATTTGCATTAGTTTTTCTTGATGAAATTAGTGCATTAGAGATTTTGTTATATTTTCTCTTAGTGATCAATTTTTTGCATTGTTGGAAGTGGATGGAAACTCTCTCCTTTCTTTAGTTAGGATTCATCGAATTGAAAAGATTACATTATCATATTCAATTGCATTCAATTTTGGGTTGGGTCATAACACCATTGGTTTCATATCCATTTACCCTTTTGAGTAATAACAGCCTTAATAACACAACGCTTAATGAAATTCATCTAGTAATTTTTATATTTTTAGGGCTCTTTCCACCAACATAGCTTAGGCTAGTATCTTGGAGTAGGGAGTAATTAACTCTCCAAGACAAATAAAACAAACAAGTAGATAAATCTTGCGGTAGGAAATAAATCCAATTGTAACTGGTACATTCTGGGAAGCTTCTCTTAAAGGAGTCAATCACGAGATCATGTCCGAACCTTTGAAACAATCAATTATGTTTCATTGGGGAAGATAGAAGATTTTGCGCGCATTACAAACGGTAAACCTCGAATTAACCATTTTCGAGGAGCCTGGGGTCACTTGTCGGTAAACCTCGGATTGACCATGTCGAGGAACCTTCAAGGGGATTGAGCTTTGTTACTCTGCCCTTGCGCGTGGAATTGGATCGTAGACTGTTCCCCCAGTTGTATTTGTTATTGTTGGTAACCTTAGTGTCCATAAGCTTAATATTATTTCCTAAGGTGACGGTGAAGGAAAGATCTCACTGTACCAAGAGCAGACGTCGACTAGACTCACTTGGACTCTCTGGGGGGGTTCTCTTCATCGAGATGGTTTTGTGAAGAAACTTGTGCCAGTCTGTTCATTAAGCAGGTTGTCGGGGTAGCTGTTCCAACCGCCCTTTCTGTATTAAATTCTACGATGTTGGATTTCATCACCAACTAGTGTTTTTAGTACAGGAAGTTACTGTTTGTGTGTGGTTTGACTCCTAGATTTGATAGTGTGTGTTAATTTGTTTGTTTTTACTTTTAGAGACCATAGTTGTGAATTTTAATTGTTAGGTGTGAATTGTTAATTGTTAATTTTAGTTTTAATTTGTTAATAAAATTCACTGAAGTTGAATATAATGGCAATTGTTCCAGAATTTACCAACCAAGGAACCCCTCTTAACGAGAATCCTAGTACTTTTCCTTGCTTTGGAAACGTTGGTCCTCCTTATATGGCTACTTTGTCATTACCTGGATTTACAATAGGTTTACCAATATGGTTATTTTCAACTTCGTTGGCCCCGAATACTCCATTTGTTCCACCTCAACCGGATGCTTCATTTCAATAGAGTTCACCATCTCAACATCACCAACCTTCAGATGACCCTTTACCTTCTTCGCCTAATATTTCTTCCTCCATTTCTTCCTCTTCCCTTGGTAAAAGCCTTGACGCTAGTAACCAGGTGGCTAAGAAGAAGAAGAAGAAGAAGAAGAAGCAATATAAGAAAGAAGTCAACCAACCAACCATGGCTGTAAGTGTTAGTTGTGTTGAGGAAACCTCCAACATGCATCGTAAACCCAAATACCCTTGCAGGCTTTGTAAGGGTGACCACTTCCTTATCAATTGTCCTGGTATTCCTAAGGTCTTGGAAGTATGGTCAGAAAAATCTCATCAACTTTCCGTTGATCCATCAACCAGTGATAGTCAGGTTCTTGGGAAAAAGGATATAGTTAGGTTTCCTTGTAAGTTATGCAAAGGGAGTCATCAAACTCACATTTGCCCTCACATGGATGAAGCCTCAAAATTATTGGAAAACCTTACTGTTCCACAGCAATAATTTCCAACTGGTTACCATAAAATTTCTCTCAACATACCGTCAACTGACGGAGTGATTGATCTAATTTCAAGTACGGTCGATCCCACTCTTCCATTGGAGAGTGAAACTCATATCACTCAGGTTGATGATCCATTAGTTGATCAAGTGGTCGATTCGATTTCACATTCGGTCGATCCCATTCTCCCTATAGAGAGTGAACTTCATACTGCTCAGGTTCTTCTTGTTACATCAGATTCTTCTACGCCGGGGGGAATTTCACCTGTTTCTACAGAACCCCCTCCAAGTACTGAGGTCTTTTCCTTTGATTGGAATAGACTGACAGAACCTCGTCTTCCTTCCTCCATCCCTTTCCAAATCATTTTGAAGTTGGGTGGTAGGGACATACACCGCACACAGGTAGATGAAGGTGCTTCTGTTAGTATTTTATCCTCAACTGCTTGGAAAGCTTTGGGTTCCCCTCAGCTTGTGCCTATTATGCAGAATCTGAAAGCTTTTAACAAAACCATTAGTGAACCTTTAGGGATCCTTCCTAAGTTTTCTATTACTTTGGAAGGTAAAACTGTCTGTATTGATCTTATGGTAGTTCGAGGTCCCTTGGATTTCAATTTACTCCTTGGGCGAGACTATGTTTATGCAATGAACGTTGTCGTATCGACACTCTTTCGCGTGATGTCTTTCCCTCACAATGGAAATATTGTGACTGTAGACCAGCTTTCATTCCCTACGCTTGATTCGACTACCAATGATCCGACATCCCTGAATGTTCCTCATACGCAAGTGGTATCTACCCCGCCACGGGTTAATTATGTGGCAGCTAGTCCCATGTTTTCAATCACCGATGTAAGCGAGCCTCTCACTGTTTGCTCGTTTTCCTTTGACTTATGGGATTATTTGAACACGATGTTCTTATCCCTTTTGAGTCCCTTGACATGTATTCCTTCCAGAGAACTATTCTTCCTTCTGATGAAGACCTCTTGGAAGCCATGATCAAGTTGTTTACATTGACATGTGTTTCTTCCACTTGGAAGCCATGATCAAGTGGGCGAGGATAGTTCCTGTTACTGTGTAAACCTCCTTAAAAAATGAATCAGTGAGTGCGAGGATAGTTCCTGATACTGTGTCAACCTCCTTAAAAAATGAATCAGTGAGTGCGAGGATAGTTCCTGTTACTGTGTCAACCTCCTTAAAAAATGAATCAGTGAGTGCGAGGATAGTTCCTTTTACTGTGTCAACCTCGTTAAAAAATGAATCAGTGAGTGAGGATAGTTCCTTTTACTGTGTCAACCTCGTTAAAAAATGAATCAGTGAGTCTGAGGAGAGTTCCTTTTACTGTGTCAACCTCGTTAAAAAATGAATCAGTGGCTGGTGAGGAGAGTTCCTTTTACTGTGTCAACCTCGTTAAAAAATGAATCAGTCGGCGATGAGGACAGTTCTTTTCCTGTGTCAACCTCATTAAAAAATGAATCAATAGATATATTGTTGAGAGTATATTGATAGATTAGAAATAAGTAGTTTATGAGGATGGTTCCTGCTACTGAGTCAACCTCGTTAAAAAATGAATCAGGTATGAGGACAGTTCTTTTCCTGTGTCAACCCCGTTAAAAAATGAATCAGTTGGTCAGAGGATAGTTCCTGTTACTGAGTCAACCTCGTTAAAAAATGAATTAGGTATGAGGACGGTTCTTTTCCTGTGTCAACCTCATTAAAAAATGAATCAGTAGGTTATGTAGGTAGATTAGAAATAAGTAGTTTATGAGGATGGTTCCCGTTACTGAGTCAACCTCGTTAAAAAATGAATCAGGTATGAGGACAGTTCTTTTCTTGTGTCGACCTCGCTAAAAAATGAATCAGTTAGTCGAGAGCATAGTTCCTTTTCTTGTGTCGAGCTCGTTTAAAAAATGAAACAAGCTTCCATGAGGACAGTTCTTTTCCTGTGTCAACCTCATTAAAAAATGAATCAGTAGGTAGATTGTAGAAAGCAGATACAATGATAGTTTCTTCTACTGTGTCAACCTCGTTAGAAAATGAAACATTTAGGTGAGGATAGTTCCTTTTACTGTGTCAACCTCGTTAAAAAATGAAACAAGTTTCCATGAGCATAGTTATTTTCCTGTGTCAAGCTCATTAAAAAATGAAACAAATCCTCCCCTAATTGAGTCGAGTCTTTGACTAGACCTCGTAAATGTTAAGTCATATTTAGATTAGTTTTTGCATAATTTTCTTACAGTTTTAGGTCGGGTCTTTCATATGATCTCGTAAATGAACCTTCATTCCATCCAAAAACATTAATCATCAAATAGCACTGAAGGAATGAAATGAAGCTGGGGGCTGCACTTGAAAGGGGCTACGCCAGCAATTATATACTCGTTTGCTTGTAAAAATGAAACTTATCTTGAGTCAATTTCGGTTATTTTCAAGACTCGTTAAACTCATGAAAATCCCGAGATTATTTTTCTATCTTTCATTCTCGTAAAACACATGAAAATGCCGAGTTCTTTCCGTCTTTTCCTGCTCGTAAATTAAATTGAAAGTCGGCCACAGGAGTACATTTTTATCCCTTTTTCGAACTCGTTAAAACTTACGAAAAAGTGAAAACCATGAGTACATTTTTATCCCTTTTTCGAACTCGTTAAAATTTACAGAAAAAGTGAAATTACTGAGTATACTTTTATCACTTTTTCGGACTCTTGAAAATTATGAAAAAGTGAAACTGTGGAGTCCTCTTTTAAGCCCTTTTCAGACTCTCTAAACATGAAAAGATTGTCGAGCACTTGATTATTTAAACTCGTTAAAGTAAATGAATGATCGTCCCTTCAGTATAAGTTTACCCCTTTTACGGACTGAAATGGACTATTTACGAAAAAGGTATATGTTGACTAATTACGGTCAATAGAGTTCTCTCCCGCATTATTTTATCCTTAGTCGGGCTCGAGAAACTAAATTTACGAAAAAGTACACCCATGGAGTTTTCTTAAGTTTTTTCTTCTGACTCCCTAAAAATGAAAAACACCGAGTTTCTCCTATACTGGACTCGTTAAAATTTAACAGTAAAGTACCTGTTCAATTTTCAACAGGAACAGACCACTCCTTCTTAGGGTTCGAATCTTAAACTAAGTTGGACTCATCCGAAGGATGAGCTTATAAAAAAGCAAATGTTATCCTCCTAAAGCTTGTCAAAAATAAAGAGGTACTTGCGAGAAATGGTGGGGGAAAAGAGAGGAAAATGGGCATGTTTTTTGTATTTTGATTCTTCGAAAATTCAGTCAACCACTCTTGAACACGACACTTTCATTCACCTAGGTTGGGAAATCCTTTGCCTAACAGTTAATCAAACCCTACGTAAAATTTTTTCATCATGTTTCAAAATAGCTTTGGTCACTTGTCGCCATGCCATCCTGTCGTTATGTGTTCAAGAGGACAGCTCAAATAAAACTATCATCCGTAAAACATATGCTGCATCCATTTTGACCATCCCCAGTCAGTCCTTGCCATGCTAACATATTTTAAACTTGATCTATGATTTCGTGTTGTGTGCTTGCCTATGATAGATCACTTTCTATCGACGACAGCTCATTATCTAGGAAGTTGATCCAGAAATCGTCAGTACCTTGAAATCTGCATGCCTCAATGGCAGGTTTCTCGCCTTCAACGACAAGTTGCATCATTGACCTTCGATCAAATGATTCCGTGACATGTTTGACTTCAGCTCATTCATTCACATTTCATGGATTTTACTGGGTACTTTGAGAGCCATTGACATTACTGGTGGTTACTCTCACACTTGTTAACAGTTTACATCATTGACTGTTAATCAAGTGGTTTCTACCATGTTCGACTTCGACATATTTATTCACATGGATCGAATCGTGATTTAGTTCATACATAAATCAAGACCCCAGATTGGTTTTGGTTATCCTGATCACAGGAATTTGACAGACTTACATATGGACTATTTATAAAGCAGATGGCTGCGCCTGCACACTGTGTTCATGTTATGTTCTACACTCGTGATGTACTCAAAATCATTCCCGTATCGTAATAGTTGAATCGGGGCTTTTAAAGTTAGTTTAATCGAGTATGGAAATGTCATTTCAAAGGATGTATATGTATACAAATATATTTTCTACGAATGTTTTTGTGTGTTGACCTATGTCCACAGGATGATCCTGAAACCTCTGACAAATACCGCACTCCCTGAATATATGACAGACTTTAGTTTCATCTATTCCAGACTTTGCACTTTAGGGGGCAATCTGTTACACTAAAAATTGTCACCTTGACATTCTGCTAACTGTATGAGCTCATTATCACTCATAATTCTCCCTTTGCAAGTCTAACATGTTAGTTCCTCATGTCAAGCCTTGAAAATCAGAGAAAAGTTCCTTAAAATCTCCTAAACTTTGGTATCGCACTTTCTCGCTATCTTGCCTGCGGTCCCGCACCTAATGTTCAGCTCTCTTGCGTACATGAACGCACTTTATCTGTGTTAAAGGTGCGGACCCCTGTGAGATCAAAAAGGCACAAGTAAAATCCAAAAATCTCAATAAAAGTGAATTATAGAAGCTTCTAGAATGGATCTTGCGGTGGCAGAACCGCTCTTGTGAGGTGCATGTATCCCTTACCTTATGGAGCTAACCCCTTGATGTGAGGAACTTATCCCTTTGAAGGAGGATTCTATCCCTTCATAGTTGGAACAGAAAACCTCCTCTTTTCCACTATAAAAAGAGGCATTGGGTAGCCTCAAAGAGAGGTCAAGCTTAAGAAGATTTGAGGTTAAGTGTTGTTGAGATTTAGACTCAGTTGACTAAGACTTTTGTGAGGAGAGATTACATACCTCTATTCGTCTTGGTTAGAGGAGTGCAGAGCTTATCAAAGTAAAGGAGACTCTTGCTTCGGACCCAGGAAGGCCTTTCAAACATCAAGGCTCAGGTTGTAAGGTTTTCCTTCTTTTGAAATTAATACAAATATACTCATTTTTCTCAATAAGCTTTTAATCAATGGTTTATTTCATAGATTCCTTGATCACTATGATAAGCATGGTTTATGATGATGTCTATACAGGTGCTATGTAATATTTTTATTGTTTGTGACTGCAGGTTTACGAGGAAAACTCCTTCAAGTGCACGAGGGACAACAACGACTTCAAACAAGCACTGGACATACGGTAAGTCTTTTACACCTCTATAGAGATTTTGTAAACCTTACATGCTTAGAGAAAGATTAGTCTATTTGGCTGTTTGTTGCTAGATACTTTTAGTACTAGGGAGATCGGTCTTGTCCGCAAGAACGATTTATCCGGATTTATCCGACCAACAGCTTTCCAACTCATGCCAACGCAGTTTGACTTGGTCCACCTTGGCCTAGCCTTCATGCAAAAACCTCCTTTCACTCATGGAGGTGTGAAATCCAACCCAAACATGATCCTCTTTCATACTTAGAGGATTTTTATTCTCTAATCATGCAAATAATGGGTCTCCGATCCATTTTATTCATCTCTCACATAAAATTAACAAAATTTAATGTTCCATAAAAATTTGGAACATTACACTCCTCAAGTTCTATGAGAAGGCTACTTCCCTAAAGGGCCATGGTTTGTTTTTGAGACATCTTATTCGAAGGTGGAATGCTAACCAACAGGCTTTCCAAGTTGGTCGTAACTAGTGGTAAACACCCACTGAGGAGGATATATATTTCATTACAGGGCTATCGAGGAGGGGGGTGTATTTTCCCTTGTTCCCAGAGGTTCCAACTGGCTATGTAGCAGGGAGTCAGTTAGTGTACTCCCAAAGATACATTGGAGCATCAGTATTGTCTCCTGGAGATTTTTAGGTCGTTGGAGGTCAGTTATGTATTGGTGTGTTTGGTAGTGAGGAGGTGCAGTTCCTCTCACTTCTCGTTTCGACGTTTTTACACAACACCAGTGACGGGAAACACATTAGTTGCTCGCTTCTATATTATGTCGATTCTTTAGTATAGGAGCCACAACTTTTTAGGTGGTTTGCCATTTTTTTGCGGAAATTCTATACAGCCTTAGATAGATGTCGTGCTCATGCACAAGGGAGGGTCAACCTCCCTTTTGCTTCAGAACTTTTTTGTTTATTTTTTGAGAGGTTTCCAGAGACGAGGCCTACTTTTGTTCGGCAGCCTCATAGGCCAATGTTCGAGGCACTGATGCACATGTGGGGGCAGATGATGCCCAAGAGGTACGAGACTGTGTTTCCAACGAGGATATCAAATGATGCACTAGAGTTGTTAGCCATTGTTGACGAGCATCCCTTCATTATGTTCCCCTATCCTTATGCAGGTTTGGATTGGTGAGGGTGTTCCAACATCCTCTTCACCGCTGATGAGCCGCCGGATGATAGAGGTAATATTATTGTTTTATTTAAATTTATTCTAACATGTTCTTTAACTTGTTTTTATTAAATTGTGTAATGAAATTGTCTAATTATTGTTGTGTACTTGTATATATTTTGCAAACATTGGGTCTTTTGATGGCGAGGACATGTCGTCACCACCACATGATCTAGGTCGTGTGGAGTACCCTGATGACGATCAGGGCCACCTTGATAGTAGATACATGATGGATTTGGGTGACCAAATCACTACATTTATTGTTGAGGCAGGCATCAAGCCCGCTCATATGAGAGACATACTGGCCGATGGTAGTCTATTACAGTTGTGGAGAGGCATGACGCGTGACATGTACAGACTGATGCGGCATGTCATAGGAGCTATGACCTTGGTTACGCGACTGAGGAGGACTGTTTCACATTATAGGTGTGGTCGAGATGCGGCACGTGATCGACAGTCCGTGAGCGGCGATTGATCATATCATGATCGTTCACCTTGCGCCGCGCTAGATGAGCAGCCTCCACTAGCATATAGCAGCAGTGATCATGGAGATCAGGTTGGACCATCGGCCATGTCCAGTCAGCAACCTGCAACATCCATCAATACTCATGATCATGAGCAGGCTCGACCATCAACCATCGAGGTTGCACCATTGACTGAGCAAGCCTCGACTAGTACTATTATATTTGATGTTGTACCCCCAGCTGATCCATGACATTTATATTATAGTTGTATATTTTTGACATTATTCAGTTTTATATATATATATATGGTCCATGTATTTTATGTTAATATTGCAGTACTTAATTTACATGTTGGTGATCATCATGATGTGTATATTGTTAGGTCATGTTAGATATGTTCATTTAATGTGCAGCTTGCAGATAGATGTGTATGTGATAACATGAGTTATTTGACATGAGATGTATATTTAATGTTTAACGTGTTGTGATGATGTTAATATGTAATGTTAATCGTGTTTTGTTAGATGACCATGATCACGATGATGTTAGTGATTTTGAATGTGGTTTTTAGTCAAATATGATGTTTGTATGATGGTTATCATGAACGTAATGTTTATTAATTAATTTATTATTAAATGATCATGATATTGTAAAATTGTTATAATATTTGTAATTCTAATTGTATGTAAAATTGTAATTGTAATTTTATGTGAAATTGTAAAATTCTAATTTTAATTGTAATTGTATGTAAAATATTTGTAAATTTTTAATTGTATTAATGTGAAATGATTTTATTAAAAATTTTAAATTTGTAAAATTTTAAATAATTGTAAAATAATAAATCTAGAATAATATGAATTATTGTAACATAACAAAGTTTAGAAAATAATGCAAATAAATTCATGTACTTTAGAATTATCATTATTTTATTATGATCTTAGATACAAAAAAAGGAACTAATTTATACAATATGCCATTATTTTTTAGATCAACAAAATTGCAAATTATCAAGTGAAATATTGATTTTAACATTAATTTAAAATACATAAATATTATAATGTTTCGAAAAACTCATCTTAAAAAGTATAAATATTGATGAAATAACACATGTACTATATCACTCTCGGTTCTCATGATCACCCTCATTATCTTCTAGCTCGCATGGCATGATAACACTATTGTTCTCAAAAATATTTTTTGATCTAGGTTCGTGCGTCAATACGAACCACAAATCCCTATCCAACACATCTGGGTAAAAAAACACATGGTTGCAGTGTTTGGGGAAAACATAAGGCTCCTTAGCTTCATCCCACATCTTTCTAGAGTTGATACATATCAGCCTACTATCACGACCTTCCTTTACATTATTCTGATCAAAGGTGTCCCACCACTTGCACCTAAAAATAACACAATGGAAAGAAGAGAAATCCACTTCAATGATCTCTTGTATCTTTCCAACATAACCTAACGTCCCTCGTACTGGGTTTTTATCACGGTGGCTAGATCGACTAGATTGATCGAACTCAACTTCCACTCCACAGTCTTGTGTGATGTTTCCAGCATCAACTTTTTTTGTGTGAAAATGGTGTCCATGTGCCCACATAGATGGGAACAAATGCACCTATTATAAAAAAGTTAAAAAAATCATAGTGTCATGTGTCTTATAATAACCCAACAGTTAAAATATAAATATAGATGTCTTATAAGTTTAAAATTTACATATAAATTAAAAAGATTATTACCGAGTTGCTGCACCCAATCCCTACGTTTAGCGCATCCTCTTCAACACGCAGGTAACGACCAATTGCACCGTATTTCTCTCTGACTTGGTCAACAACCCAACTGTTGGGGCATATTTTTGGCATATTATCTTTTAAATAACTGGGATAAGGCACACTTCTACCATTCAACCGTCTGAATTCTTTCCTGTCGCTATCCCATTTCATCCTCTTTTGTTCGTACAATGCGACCCACGGTTGTGTTGCTTCATAATTGTAAAGAACGAATTTATTGATTGCTTCAATTTCTGCATTCGCTGATGAAATCAAACCGACATTATATAGTACTTCGAGATCAAAATATACATTATATCAAAGTTCAACATGAATATTAACTTTGTGTAAATTTGAAAAATTATAAGTCGCTTACTCTTTATCAAGCAATTTTTTCCACTCGCTTGGAGCAACTCTCCTTCTCTTTTGTCTTCATCCCTTTCATCGTCCCAAATCACCGCACCTAGTCTGTTGTCGATCTAATTGATGTACTCACTAGCATAATAGAAATACTCATACGATATGTACCCCTCTGCCATAGACCCCTCGGGTTTTTCCCTTTGTCGAACAAAACCTTTCCACCTCTCTAGGAAGAGCATCCAATGACAAGAAACCACCCCAAATAATTCAACCTCATCTACAAGGTGGATTAGAAGATGAACTTGTAAGTCCATGAAACTCGTCGGCAGTTCCTTCTCAAACATACAAACAATCTCAACTATCTCTTGACGCCACCGTGGTATGCTAGCCACATGAATCTCCTTTGACGTTATCCAACGTACAAATGCAGATAATTTCGATATGGAATGTCCTAGGTCTTGATGGAATTCATGTTTCACACACCCACGCACGAACAAAGGATAATGACACTGCAAAGTTATAAACACTTGAAATAATATACAAAATTAGTTATGTTTTATGATCCGCGCATGGGATAAAATTTATTAATATAACAAATAATAAAATCATGTTTTTGACATTATACGTACACTCTTAGAAGATTCAAATGGTCATGTGATTTCAACCCTGAAAAATGTTCATCCACGGTGAAGCTGCGTCGTATTGAAGACCCATATGAAGTTGGCACCCTCACAGCCATTATAACTTCCTTTACCAAAGAAATATCACCTTTTTTAAAAATCCATGGGACATCACCTTCTTTGAAAAAACATGAATTAGAGGGACCAGTGCCTGCCTCTGATCCCGTACTTTCTAATTGTCTTGGCCAATGTTTTTTTTATTTTTTGAAGTAATAAGATCTTTCCTATCAGCCAATGTGTCACTTTGTTTCGATGATATGTGCCTCCATAAAGAAGATGAAACATTTTTAAATATATGCATGGGATCTAATAAGTGGGTAATATTAAGATGCTCCCAATATGGGAAGTTATAAAAGATAGATTTCCATTTTATCCCAATGGGAAATTTCTCAACATAGGTGTCAAAGAATCCTGGATTATCGAACATAGGCTCCCCATTTGAATCAAACATTTCTATGAACTCCTTCTCCTTCTCTCTCATATGCTCTAAGCCATTCAGCTAGTGTTGTTATTGGAGGCCTTTGGGTTCTCTCTCGTTTACCATTGAAAGCGAATGCTGCTCTTCTGTAAGGGTGTTCTTCTAGGAGGAATACCCTGGAGCAATCATACACTGGCTTTCGTAGGTCCTTAGACCATCTAGATTTCAGAGAAGATCCACAACATTTACATCCAAAATACCCTTTTGTTACAAGACCTGTGAGATTATTGTATACAATTAATATGAATGGCACATTAAAGAATATCATGAAGATCAGAACAAATATTACAACGAATTAAATAACTAATATGTGAAAGAATATTGTTACGTGTATAAACAAATCAATAAATTAAAAATGTAATTTACCAGAGAAAACTCCTAAGCCTGGATAATCATGTGTCATGTAAGCAATATGCCATATAACGTAAAACTCTTCTCTGTTGCGATGGGTCTTGATACATCGTATACATTTATCCCATCCCATAATTCCTTCAATTCATCTACCAGTGGTTGTAAGTAGACATCCATATTCTTCACTTTTCTTCTACCAGGGACTATGAAAGCCAACATAAGATGTTCATTCTTCACGGAAGACCATGGGGGGATATTGTTATTGATCACTACTACAGGCCAAATAGAATAGTTGGTGTTCTGGAGGGAATATGGGTTGACGCCATCCATGGCTATGCTGAGTCGTAGACTTCTTACTTCATCCTTGAATTTTTCTGGCCATGTATCCTCTATATGCTTCATGGCTATTGAATTAATTAGGATTCACATAACTCTCAACTCACTTTTGTGTGAGGCATACCATCCCTGCAACATAGCTAATTCTTTACAATGAAAGAACCTTTTAATCCTTGGGATTAAAAGGCCAGTTCAATAATGAAAGACCAGTACGTGATTTACCCTTCTTTTTTTATTTATCATACCTGTCATGCCCACATTTCGGACACATCTCTTTGTCTGCACATTCTCCTCTATATAGAATACAATCATTTGGACATGCATGATATGATATGTACTCAACACCCAACATTTTCAACAATTTCTTTGCCTCTTCGCAACTACCGGGCAAGACAATATCACTTGGAAGAACCTTATATTTGAATAACTTATAGCTGGTGATCATGGAAAAATATATTAATAAATGTACATTAATGTTGATATAATTATTAACGTTAATAAAATTTACCTTTTGTAATGTTCATTGTAGTGTATTGATTATATTTAAAATTTATATAAGGGAGTACTTTATGGTAACTTACCTCAAAAGTTCCGAGAAACATGCATTCAACAAGCCAAACTTTGCTTTCAAGTTGTACAGTAACATCGTTGTCCCCAACTGGGTAGACTTTGACTAACCGCCAGGTCCAAAGAGAGGGGTGTTGGAAGCAAATTTAAGACTTTCGAAAAAGGTGTCAACGATATGAGCATCATCCCCTAGCTGATCATCATTTTGGAATGCATCTAACAACATTGTCTCCATGGCATTTGTATCCCTTAAGTAATCATCCATACCAACCTCTATTTGATTGCCTCCATTTCTAGCTTGTGAAGGATTACTATTACTGTAGTCATTCCTAATTGGTGAATTGGGACGTAGCAAGAATTGAATTGGTGGTTGATTCAACAATTCTTGGTATCGTTCCTCTCCAATTTTTTCTCTTAATTCAATCTTCTCTCGATTTGACATTGTCGTGGGGTGCAATGGAAGATGGTAGGTAGGTCGTTCATCATCACTAGAATCCTAATAATTTAAAAATATATATTTGATGATTAGTACAATATATATGATATCAATTGGTAACCACGTTGAAAATATTGCATTATTATAAATTGGTTTTACATTGAAATAATTACATTAATAAATATACCAAACAATTATAATTATTACCATCATTGCCCCGAGATTTTGGCTAGAAGATGTAATATTGTTATAATTGGCAAGGTGAAGTGGCTGTCCATTTTCATCGACCAAATGCACCTTCTGGTATGCAGCTCCTGATAAAAGCTTCCGACGTTTTGGAGTTGTTTGAATATTTTGTGCATCTGAAATCGATGTTGAATCTGCATCATGAACTTGCAAATTTGTATACATTATAAATTTAATTAAGCTTTGTATGATTGACATGGATAAAAAAACATAAATTCAATTAGATAATGAAAATATAAATAAAATCTGAAATAAATATTACGTCTCGAGATTGATAAGGAGAACTCCACAATGGACTTTGAGAAATATTATGGAATAAGCTGGATTTTGAAGAATTGTCCATTCGATATAATTATGATATTTTCTCTCTGCATTTGAGCAAAATCAACAATAAATTTTGGTGCACACACCTAAAAGTAATTTCAATGCCTTAAAAATGGACTTCTTGTTATCGGTGTCATTTTATAAACCGGTGTTGTTTTATAAATAGACGCACTGATGTCGTTTTATAAACATACGCGTTTTATAAACAGACGCACCGGTGCTATTTTATAAACAGACGCACTGGTGCTGTCTGATTACGTGATGCACCGATAACGAATAACCGTAAAACAAAAAAATCACAACTCTATTTTCTTTAAGTGAAAAAAAAAGGAAGGTAAATTGAAAAATGGGCGGCAAAATGTTTTCGAAAATCTAATTTCATAAAACATTTCTTTAAATAGTAAACACTTTTCATTATTTCACTATTTTTGCAAAAAAAATCAGCCAGAGATTTGCAGGAGACATACCTGGAGCAAACAGAGCACGAGAGCATTGTGGAGCAGGGAAATACTGGAACAAAAGTATCAAGACAATCAGAATTCCAAACCTCTGTTGATTCAAACCCTGTAGCATAGAATTTCAAACGATCTCGTGATTAAAGTTTATTGTTTTTTTTACTCTTTTTTTACAGTTTTTTATGCAGTAAAAGAAAAAAAATCAAATTTTATTGTTTTTTTAACTTTTTTTTCTGCAGTTTTTTTTTACATTTTATGCAGTTTTCATAAACAAAACAAAACAAAAATCCATTTTCAGAAACAAACCCTAGATTCTTTTTGTTTCTGCCCTTTCTTCTCCCTATTTCTGTGACTTTAGAATTAAGGTTTTTCAATTTAGATTTATAGGTTTGTATTTCTAATTAGACGTAAGACATCCAACTCACGGGGCGACTTGCATAGTTGGATCTCAATCCATGTCGACCCTTACGTGAAATTAAAAATAAAAATAAATATGTTTTTTTCATTGGTGCGCCCAACGTAACCTAGCGCACCAGTGTCGTTTAATACACAGAGGCACCGGTGACGAATAACCGCAAATAAATAAATAAACGCAACTCTATTTTATCTAAGTGAAAAAAAAGTGGTAAATTGAAAAATGGGCTGCAAAATATTTTTGAAAATCTAATTTCATAAAACATTTATTTAAATACTAAACAATTTTCATTATTTCACTATTTTTGCAAATAAAATCAGCCAGAGATTTGCAGGAGACATACCTGGAGTAAACAGAGCATGAGAGCATTGTAAAGCAGGGAAATAGGTTCGAATAAAAGTATTAAAATAATCAGAATTCCAAACCTCTGGTGATTCAAACCCTGTAGCATAGAATTTCAAATGATCACATGATTAAGTTTATTGTTTTTTTTTTTACTTTTACTACGATTTTTTTTATGCAGTAAAAAAAAAAAAATCAAATTTTTTATTTTTATTTATTTATTTATTTATTTTTATTTTCCCCCCCCCCCCCCCCCCCGGTTTTTTTCTTACTTTTATGCAGTTTTTAGAAACAAAATAAAAAAACAAAATCCATTTTAGAAACAAACCCTAGATTCTTTTTGTTTATGCCCTTTCTTCTCCCTCTTTCTGTGATTTCAGAATTAGGCCTTTTCAATTTAGATTTATAGCGTTTGTATTGCTAAATAGAGGCGTAAGACATCCAACCCACGGGAGGACTTGCATAGCCAGATCAAAATTCATGTCGACCCTTCCATGAAATTAAAAAAAAAAATAAGAAAAAAAAAAAAAAAAAAAAAAAAATATATATATATATATATATATATATATATATATATATATATATATTTTTCATCGGTGCACCCGACATAACATAGCGCACCGATGCGTTGTATTATCCCAGCGCACCGCGAAAGTACTGTGATTAAAAAAAAAAAAAAAAAAGAAGAAGACCAATGCGCCATATGTAAAATATGACATCGATGCACTATTTCATTATGGCGCACCGCGAACGTGCTGTTTTGCAAACAAACAAAATCCATTTTAGAAACAAACCCTAAATTCTTTTTGTTTTTGTGCTTTCTTCTCCCTCTTTTTGTGATTTCAGAATTAGGGTTTTTCAATTTATATTTATAGGGTTTGTATTTCTAAATATAGGCCTAAGACATCCAACCCACGAGACGACTTGCATAGTCGAATCTCAATCCATATCGACCCTTGCGAGAATTTAAAAAAAATAGATTTTTTTTCATCGATGCGCCCGACGTAACCTAGAGCACCGGTGCACGGTATTATCCTAGCGCACTACGCAAGCACTATGATAAAAAATAAAAAATATATTTATTTTTTTGTCTGCCATATGTAAAATATGCCGCCGGTGTGCTATTTCATTATGGAGCACTGCTAACGTGCTGTTTCGCAAAAAAAAAAAAAAAATAAATAAATAAATAAAAATAAAAATAAAAATCATTTTAGAAACAAACCCTACATTCTTTTTGTTTCTACCATTTCTTCTCCCTCTTTTTTTGATTTCAGAATTAGGCCTTTTCATTCTAGATTTATTGGGTTTTTATTTCTAAATATAAGCCTAAGACATCCGACTGACGGGACGACTTGCATAGTCAGATCCCAATCCATGTCGACCCTTGCGTGGTTTTGAAAAAACACATTTTTTTCATCGGTGCATCCGCTATAACCTGGCGCACTGGTCCGCTGTATTTTATAAGCGCACTGCGAAAGTATTGTAATAAAAAATAAAATTAATCTTTTTTGTTTTTTTGTTTTTTTTAATCGGCACTAGTTTATGCTACAAAAACTATGGCCCCGGTTTATGCTACAAAAACTAACACTTGACGATTTTTATTTTTTTCTCTGTGTTAATCGGTGCAGTGGTTAACATGTAACGCACAGGTGCTCCTTGTTGACATTGGGCACCGTATGCTCTATTATACGGTTTGTGCGGTGCATTTATAATACATCCACGCACCAACGTCAATGCGTACTGAATAAATGATGCACCGATTTCTTGAATTTTTTTTTACTTGAAAAGTTGACAATTTATTTATAAATATATTAATGAATGATATGATATAGGTTTCATATTGATAAAGAAATGACAGACAAGAGATCAAGTAACAAAAATACTGATAACACATCAAAAAAAAAAAAAAACCAAGTTCTTTGTAAATTCTTTACAAAAAATATTATTTTTGAACTATATGTAAATTTAACTAATATGTATTGTTTACTGTGTATCATGCAGAGCCACAAAATGACAAAGCTCGATAAGATTATTTCTGATCTAGGACCAGAAGAGCGTAAAAGCTTGATGGAAAAATTACAAAATGATGAATCAGGTGAATGAAAAATTACTATCGATCCAATATGAGTTTCTTTTTTTAATTTTCATTAATAATATACTTAAAATTATTAGATAACATGTGTTAAACAATCTATTAATTCACATCTGTTTAATGTTCTACAGGGACCAATAAATTAAAAAATGAATATTGTTCTAAAAAAACAAAAAAAAATAGAACATGCAAATGAAAATGAATTGCTCCTTAGCTCATATGGAGTGGTGTTGGAGGTTAACTAAAGAGGAAAAAAAATTTACAAAATTTTGAGGGATCTAGTGGAACGAATGTATAGATGTTATTTCCAAGAACCAAATTTTATCTAAACTACAGGAAGAGTTTCCAGAGAATTGGTTAATGAGCCATGTCAGAATTTTAATAGCAAAAACGTACAAAAAAAAAAGAAGGAATGAAAAAATAACATTCCTTTAAATGTTTGTCTAAAATTATTTATAAATATCATTTTTGTTATATTTATTTTTCATATATCATTATAAAAATTAAATAGTCTATTGGCATGTTACATTTTTAGGAAGATTATGGAAATCTCAAAAGATGAATGAACTGATATTAGAAATATGCCAGTAGGAATGTTCAAAAAGGTGTATAAGGAGATGGTCAAAGAAATTAACAAAATTGCATCGTAGGAGGAGTCATCTCAACAACAACGTGCTTCAAATGTAATATGTAATCATTGAATTTTGCGATCATTAGGTACAATAAATAAACAATTTATTATTAAATATTAATTTTCAAGTATTTTCTTGTAAAAAAAAAAAAAATAGAACCCATTCAGCACATAAAACAGGACGACAAGGAAGAAAAGGGTTGATATCTAAGTTTGTGAGTAATTGTTACTTCCTTATAACAACTTAACTAGATTTCATTTTTTTATTTTTTAAGTTGTTTTACAAAAATCATCATTGAATGTCTTCAAATAGGTGCTAACATACAAAGAAGAACCATAAGACGAATTGATTGAAATTGGGTTAAATATGGGTTGTGAGTATATGTTGGCATATCAGAAATTAATTCTAGAATTTGTAAGCATCTATCGATCTTGTTTTACTTAGCTTCGTCTATAATTAATAGAACAAAAAAATATTTTATATTAGATATATGATTTGTTATGGATATAAAACTTGGAGGAAACAAAGTATGGAACTACGCCAACAGATGAAATCTTGAAAGATGGCATATTACATGGTTTTGAAAGAATGTGTATAGTTTATGAGTCAATTGTTGCAATGGTACGTCATTTATTTTCGATTTACATTGATATATATTATTTAACATTGCAATTTTCATTATTCTCACCAATGTATACACACTCATTACAATTTATTTTTATGTTTGTAGATGGAAGGTGAAGAAGAAGAAAACAATCAACACAGTGAACAAAACATTCCTGAAAACAACCCAAGTCATGGAAATATCTCTAGCAGTGACAACAGTTCAAGTGAAGAATAATGATCACTACGTTTGGATATCAAAGCAAGACGTATTTTTTGAAATATTATCCTGTGAAATCAGACACTTTGTTTGATGTAATGAACATAGTGTCCCAATTGAAAGACAAAGGGATACCAATAACTGTCCCATTTTGTATGACAAAGACTATCATTATATATATATATAAAATAAAATATTTTTTAATTTATTATATTGCATTCTCCATTGTCATTCTCGAATGCACTAATAAAAATTTAATTCATATCAATATTGTTTTTTTTTTTTTTGACAATAACGGGTATTTTTATTAAAAGGCGGCAAACCAGCTGTCGCAGACTTAAACAGTTCTGCTCTGTCTTAGATTGATTTTCAATTTGCACAGAGAGGGATCTCGAATCTTGATACAGATAGTGAAAGCACCGTGGGTAGCACGCCTCAAGAAGGCTAGTTCCGCTTCTGGAGATGCATTAAGATTGCAGAAATAGTCTTGAAAATCCATTGTAGCTTGCATTTCATCCACCTTGCAGAAAAAGAGCCTGAAAGAGACATCATGTGATTCCTCCATGAGCTTGCGTGGGTTGTTTAATGCGATTTTGAGTGCCTTTAGAGGTTCCAGTGAGCTGGCAGGATGATCTTGCCAGAGCCAAGTAAGGAAAATCCAAAGCCATATTACTGCATCCTTTGGAACAATTGTTCTTGCCCGCCCAGATCTTGCACGGCAGAAGAGACAGCGAAAAGCACAGGTAGAAGGCAGGCCAATGATGGGAATATCAAAGATGAGTCCAGGATCAATAGCCATTGACTGCATGGACTGAAGCGAACCAAAAGAGCTGGATTTTGACCAAATTCTGCAATACAGGTCGATCATCAGAAGATTAAGGAATGCTGCAGAGAGATTCAACAGAATTGACTAACAGGGATCTCCGACTGCGGAAAGAGCCTAGATTGGCTTCCAGATCTGCTTGAGAATTTAGATTCCTTAGAGTATGGTGGAAGGATATTTTATGAAACTTGGTCAGAATAAACCTGATTTTCTTGAATATGGAGGTTAAGTGAACCTGCGATGGGTTCTTTTGGGAGTTCAGAGCTTGGATGATAAGTCTGGAGTCTCCAAAGACCGAAATTGATAGAAAATTCCTTTTGATTGCCAGCTTTAGCCCCTGCCACAGAGCCATAGCCTCCGCTCTGTTGTTTGACTCGATGCCCAGCCCCCATTGATACCTCAACTCTATTGAACCACCAGGGCTCAAAAGAACCCCACCACCGCCCGCAGCCCCAGGGTTGCCTTTAGAGGCCCCGTCGAAGAAAAGACAGTGATCAGCCAACGCAGATATCCACTTAATAAACTCCTGTTCTTCCAGTCGAATCTCCCAGTTAGCATGGGCTCTTGCAGGGGAAATGGGGCAGTCCTTATAATTTGGAGCAAGTTCTTTGAGCCAATGCTCCTCCTCACTGTCCAAATCCATTTCATTTCTTATTGCAGAGATATCCAAAGACTCTCCCAATAGAGCTTTGATTTTAGAGATGACTTTGGCAGGAGTACAGCTTTCATCCCTGAATAGTCTGTTGTTCCTTTCCAACCACAGTTTCCAGCAAATGAATTTGGGGATCCACATCCAGGCAGTTTTGAGAAGGGTTTTTTTGGTGAGACAGAATGGAGATAAAACGGCCCAGTTTTGGAGCAGATTTGGAATATTTCCCAGAAGCTCTACTTTATCAGATCCTAACATCAGGACCCCCCTCCAAACATCATGAGCAAAGGGGCACATTAACAGCAGGTGGTTAGCTGTTTCTTCATCCGACATACAGAGGGGGCACCTGGAGGGCCCTTCCATTCCACGTTTTCTCAGATTATCTCTGGTAAGGATACTATTGTGCGCTAATGTCCAGCAGAAGAAGTCAACTTTGGGAAGCGAAGGGAAGGCCCAAATAAATTTCCATTGAGTTGGATCAGGAGGGACATTAGGAACAGCCATCATACTTTTGTAACCTTCTGATGCTAAGAATGATCCTGAGAAGGAGCCCCACCCTCGTTTGTCCTTAGTTGTAGCCTTTGAAGGGGATTTTCCTTAGAGCTTATCCAATACTAACGAAGCTTCTCCCAGCAGCCAATGAGGAACCTCCCCCAGATTCCAGCTGTCCCACAGTCTTCCTGAATCATCCGTCCAATTGGAAATGTCCCGTAGGGTTTTCTTATTGCTATTCTGAAGCCAATTTTTAATATTTGCAAGACCTTCCACTTGGTTCAAAGGGTGATCACCTAGGATCGAGTCTTCCCAAATTCTGATTTTTTCCCCATTACCAGGAATCCAGTAAAGATTGTGACTGAAGTGCTCCATAGCAGAGAGACAAAGTTTGAAAACCGGAGATCCTTTGGAGGATCTTGGAGGCTGATCCAAACACCTCAAGCGCTGCCCATGGAAGTATTTCTTCCACAGGACTCTTTTACTCCAACTAGATTTCCCCGAGACAATGTTCCACAGAATCTTTGTTCCCAGAGCAAGGTTTTGGGCAGCCAAATCTCTCATTTGAAGACCTCCTTCCAAGAATGGCCTCTTAAGAGTGTCCCATTTAACCAAATGAAGCCTTATTTCATTATTTTTCCCCCTTCCCACAGAAATCTTCTCAACAGACTATCCATTTTACTGATAATGGTTTTGGGGGCAAGCAGAATGGAGTGTTGATATAGAGGCAGACTTGTGAGAACTGATTTCATAAGGATTACCTTCCCGGCGTTATTCAACCAAGAGGCTCCCTAGGCTTGAATTCTAAGCTTTAGCTTGTCTAGCAGGGGAATCCAGTGGGAAAATTTAGGGGTGGATTTGAAGATTGGAATCCCGAGGTATTTAAATGACTCCAAAATCCGAATTCCTTTCATTTCTAAGAGCCTTGCTATGTCCATCAGTTCCTTGATCGAACAATTCCAGCCGTAGAATGTACTCTTTAAATAGTTAATCTTGCTGCCCGAGACCTCCTTATAAATGTCTAACTCCTTCTTGAAGGATCTTGCAGAATTTATGCTCGTTCCTCCGAGCAGTAAAGTATCATCGGCGAACTGGGCATGATTTATGTCTTTAACATTGTGAACCATTCTAAGGCCTAGCAGAGTTTGGATCTGTTGACTGTAGTCCAGTTGGAAGCTGTGCACAGAAGCTTGAATAGCATAAAGGAGCGGGGACAGTGGGCAGCCTTGTCTCAATCCCCTTGAGGCTTGGAAAAATTCAGTAGATCGACCATTAACCAACGGCGCAATCCAAGGGGAGGCAATGCAGGCTTTTACCCAGTTTATGAAGATTATTGAGAAGCCCAATTTCTTCATCACAGTAAACAGGAAATCATGTTTCACCCTGTCAAAGGCATAAGCCAAATCGAGCTTTATTACCATTCCTTTCTCTTTTCTTTGGCAGCTTGAGTGAACTTCTTCTTGCACCAACACAATATTGTCCAGAATCTTTCTCCCTTTGATGAATCCTCCTTGATTTTTCGGAATGATGACCGGCAAAATATTCTTGAGGCGGATGGCTATTATTTTGGTTACCAGTTTGTAACTAGTATTACACAAAGAGATGGGACGGAATCTGCTAAAGTCAGAAGCTCCTTTCTCTTTCGGAATCAAGGCAAGGAAGGCCGAGTTGATACTGCCTTCAATCTTGGTGCATGACTGAGATTTTCTGACCATTCTCAGTAGGTCTTTTTTTATTGTTGACCAGCATGTCAGAAAAAACCTAGCTGTGAACCCATCAGGGCCGGGAGCTTTATCCGGCTCCATGCAGTCCAAAGCCTTCTTGAGCTCATCCATACTGATCGGGGCAGTCAGCATAGTATTAACAGAGTCTTGAACACAGTGAGGAATTAGATCAAACGGGTAGGCATGAGGATCTATAGGAGGATCTTCAGGCGCTGAATAGAGCTCTTTGAAAAAAGTGAAGGCTGCTCTCTTGATGCCTTCAAAGTCTTTAACCACAGCTTCTTGGAAATGGATTTCTGAAACAGATTTGAAGTACTTGCGAGCTTCGGCTTGCTTATGGAAAAAGCTAGTATTTTTATCACCGGCATGTAACCAAAGATTTCTGGATTTTTGTCTCCAGTACTCTTCTTCTTCCCTACTAGCTCTATGGAAATCTTTTTGCAGTTCAACTTGTTTTTGAAGTAGAATTTGAGTTACAGCAAAATTCTCCATTGCTAATTGATGGACAACAAGGCTTTCAAGGGACTCTTTTCTCTTGGAAGTGGGTGTTTTCAATGTTTTAGCCCACCCCTTGAGGCTTCTCTTAAGACCCCTCAATTTTTCTTCCCACACATAGAATGGGGATCCTAGGACACGCCGGTTCCAGGCCTCTGAGACCACCTCTTGGAAACCATCTTGCTGAATCCAAAGAGGACTGAATCTAAAGGGAATAGGGCCAAGATTTCCATCTAGGGAGAGCTCAAGGATAATGGGCTTATGATCAGAAGTGCAGTTTGGAAGGATTTTAGAGGAGGCCATAAGACCGCATGTCAGGAAAGAGGTTTGGACAAGGAATCTGTCCAAACGAACAGCTGTTATAGCATCATTTTTCACCCTCAGGTGATTCATGATTGTCTTTATGGCTTTGGGCACCCATTCCTACAGACTTGAACAAATTCACTAAAAAACAGTGTTAAAATTCCCATACGCGGGTATGCCCAGACTTTTCCGCGTGTATACGCAAGTCCACATGTACTTTTCCACGTATGCCATTAAAACCATTAAAAAATATATAAATTCCCTATTTTCGGAGTGGGTTGATGGTTACTCTGGTAGTTCAGCCACCCCAGTATGTGGCCAAATGTTTCCAACTGACTGAAACTACTTTGAGGGAGTATAAAAGGCCCTCATGTGCATGGCCTAAGGGAGAGGGAAATTTTATAGACATTATACTCTGTTGGATTCCCAGTTCAAGTCTGATTCCCCGTGCCTCCTGCACTTTCCCAGATTTATACAGGAAACCCTTGTTTCCTGGAGATGTTCATCCATTTATATGCCATCTCGAGTGCACAAGTCTTGAAAGTTTCTTAGCGAGGCAAGGGCGGGACGAATCCGGACGACGGTCTGCTCGAAGATCGTGGAAGGATTCAGGTGATCTCTCCACTCCTTATTTTTGTACATGCTATTCATAATAATGAAGAACCGTCTTGTTCCTGAACTTCTGTGTTAGTATCTATTTGTATATGTGGAAAGATTGATTATTAAGCAGTTATTATCGTTTATATCATATTTCACATTGATTACACTAACGTTTAGGAGAAATATATGCTGTACAACTAGGTTTCCGTGCACGTTCTTTCTTGCTTTGCAGGTTGAAGGAGGAAGGAAGGTTGCTGGGGGTTTGAACCCCGCGGGATCTACATCGAACGTAGGACTACGGGTGAGTTCTGCTATCGTTGTTATCTAGTTTTTTGCATTCAAGTATGGTTGTGTGTGAGTCCTTCTGAATGGCATGCCCTGCTCTGTGGAGGTTTTGACCCAACAAGCCTCTAGGGTGATTTTCCCTGAAACAGAACTGGCGACTCCGCTGGGAATCGCATTTTTGTGATTCCCCTGTTGGGTGGTTTCAGTTGTTTGATAGGTTTCCAACAGTTTTAACTTTTATTTCCAGTCCAGTTAACTCTTTCCCAGTCAGACTGAAGCCCTGGTTTCTTATCTAGGCTTGATCTTTTTTGTTTTTCATTATTTACCTTTGCATACGCAGGTTTGTCTGTACACAGACGCATATACACGTAGTTTTTGTTAAAGGGAGTCGCGTATACGTGGGTTTCCTTTAGCACAGTCGCGTATGCACGCTTGTTGTCAAACTGTCAAGTAGCGTATACCTGGGTAGATTTTGAAATTTTGGATTTCTTGGCTTTTTAGTCCTGTCTGTCTGTGGAGACCTGTTCCTGCAGTGTCTTTGTACCCTCTGGATTGTGTAGAAAGTGGTCTTTGGTCTTTTCTCTCTCTTGTTTGATTGAAAACTAGCTTATTTGGCAAAGTCTTGTTTCTTGTGCTGGCATTTCTGGTCAAGTACCAAGATCTCTTTCTGGGGATTCTTGGCTGTTCTTCTTTATCATAACAGAGAGCTCCTGCTCGTTTACTCTTTCCTACCTTTGTATTTTGCTTTGCACTTCGATTTTTGCCCATTTCTTGGTTGGTTTTCTTGAGTTCAGTCGACTAGGTCTTGCTGCAATTTTTGAAGAGTCTTTCTTGGTTCTTTGAAATTTTTGTTTGCTGCAAGGTTGTACTATTCTTCTAGGCTGAGTGACAGAGTTTCGTGTCTTCTTGTGCTCATATAAATCTTGCTACTAGTTAGCCTTATAAGATTTGGAGCGTTTTTGAAGTGTTTTTGCTTGAAATTCAGTGTTGTTTGGCTTGGGACTTGATAGTTTTTCTTGGTCTTTTCGAACTCTTCTTTTATAAAACTCAAAAGCTCAAAAAACATTTTGCTTTGTTGTTTGCTTTTGTTTTTGCATTTTTGTTTTCGTTTCATTATATCTTTTGAAGTTTTGTTGAGGTTTCTTGCCTTTGGATTTTGACTTGATTTTGGAAAGGAGTTGTCATTGATTTCTTCCTCTTGTTTTCAAGCAATTTTGGTGTCTTTATATTAAGAGTTTCTGATTTTGGGAACTAGCTTTCTGGACAACCAAAAAGAGATAAAACTGAAGGATCTTTGGGAAATTTCTCTCTGCTTTAGGAGATTTTGCATCTTAGAATTTGCATGCTTTTAGTGATTTGCATCAGGTGCACTTAAGCATTTAGTCATTTTCATAGTTTTTGTGAGTGTGAGTTTGTTATCTAAAAAGAAAAATAAATTTTTTTGATCTCGTAGAACCTGTGTAGAAGTTGCTTTTCATCGAAAGACAAATAACTGCATTTGCATGTAGTTTGGTTTTTATTAATTTCTTTTCTGCGTCAAAACACCACGAGTTTCATTTCCGTATCGCTTTGACTTAACATAACAGCCGATTAAAATAAGCGATATAATTTAAAATCAACTAGCAAGTTTTCTAAGTGTCATACACCAACTAGCTAGGTTGTAGGGCCTTGGATTAGGTGAGTGGAGAGTTAAATCTCCAAGGCCGCTCAAACAAAACATAGAAGTTGATTAATTGAGCGAAATCCAACTCCGTTAGGTGGACCAGGAAAGCTCTCCTTCAGAGAGTCAAGCGCGAGGGGAAGTGAAGGCTAAGAAGAGAGATACCCCCTCTCTGATTTGTTGAATCTGACCTCAAGACCGTTCCGCCCGGCTTCTGACACGGATTGGTGCCCATAGTTGCCACTTCTAGGTTCCACATAGGTGACTGCGGGGGGGAATACCTGTGGTACCTGAGGCAGACGTCGCATCACTTTCAGCAGTACTTCTGGGGGGTGCCCTTGCGAAGCTTGGGTGCTTGAGCTGGCAAAGGCTGTCATTAGGAGGTTGGCGTAACTGTTTCTGATACCTTTGCTAGTAGGCCTGGGCCGTAATTATCCCAGACTACTTTCGGGAGGTCCTATATTTCGCTTTCTTGTATTTTAGTGTCCGATCCTCATCACCCGGAGCGGAAATACCTGAAAGCTGTTTGCTTGATTGTATCTCAGGGATTATTTTTTGTAGTGAGTGCTCTTTGCTCCTAGCTTGCCTAGCTTTACACTTTTTTGAGTCTAATTAAAATCTGTTAAAGTGGCTGATCAAGCGCCTCGTCGATCGAGGAGAATCCGGGGGTTATCTCCCGAGAGTCCAAAGCCTTCTTCAAGAAGGCGTAGGAGTGATTTAGCAGGTGGTTACCACCCTGTGGCGTCCGACATAGTGGATAGAGATCCTCCACAAGGGTCTGAAGGTTTCATAGCTGATTTTGGTGTTGGTTCCGAGAGGAGCGCTCCACTCACCTCGCGAATATTATTTCCGCAGGAAGAAGAAGTACAGGTAGAGGAAGTGTCTGAACCCTCAGATTCACTTCCATATCCTCTTCCTCCTGATTATCCGTTCGTTGTTGAATACATCGGACCCGAGTCAGAGAGACTGGAAGATCCTCCTTATTATGCATACCTTTCGATGGCCACGACTGGGAACGCGGCTTCTGCTGTGAGTGCTGCAGGCATTCAGACTCCTGCTTCTGTTGAAGGAGGGGGCACTATTGCTATATCTTCGATTGCCTCTAGTGCTGCTGTGTTTGGCTCTGGTTTCACCCAAGCACATGTTTCTCAATCTGGTCCCTTCTGTTTTGGGATGCCCACTAGTGGGATTCCTTATTTTTCCTTTTCTGTTGCTGCAGCTGGATCTACACCCATGTCTTCTATGGCTAGTGGATCAGCTTCTTTTCAAGGGTTCCCCTTCGGAACTGGACATATTCCTAGTTCGAATCCTTCTTTAGGGTCCTTTCCGTTTACTTCTCAGACCCAGAGTTTCAACCCTTGGTCTGGAGGTCAAAGTTCGACTACTTTTACAGGTTGGAACCCTGTATTCACTACAGCGGGGGCAGGGAATCAGTTTTACGCTGGTCACCAAGGGAATGTTTCTTTCCCTTCGTCGAGTGCTTATCAGACTTTTTCCCCTCTATCTAATGCCTAGAACCCCTATCAGGGGCTTTCCTCTTCATTTAATACTTCAGGCGGGGGAACTGGTCCAGTCTTTGGTAACTCGGCGTGGGGAGGAGGTTCTTCTCCTTTTGCTACGAGTTCTTTCTGGCAACCTGGTGCCTCATCAAATCCAAGGTAGTATTTTCAGAATGTTGGGAATTCATCCTATCAAGGATGGAATCCTCAGGCTCCGCCTCGTTTACCTTTTCTGGCAACGTTAAACTTGCCAGATCTGTCGAAGTTGACGAATGATCTGATTCGGTACAGTCCGGGGTGGCCTCCGGTCGCGACCAAACTACCTTCAGAAATTCCAAAGTTTGAAGGCAAGAATGGAGAGGATCTGGCTGACCACATCACCACTTTCCATTTATGGTGCTCTTCTAACTCCCTGATCGATGATTCGATTAGGTTGAGATTGTTTCAACGCACCCTAACTGGAAACGCTGCCAAATGGTATATTGAGCTAACTGGGGGCAGTTTTGCTACATTTGGAGAACTGCCTGTTACATTTCTAAACCATTTCCATTTGCCTGTCCGATATGATGCTGGGACTGAACTCCTAGCTAATTTTAAGCAGGACGACGCAACCCACATTTCTGACCATATTCAGGAATGGAGGAGAAGGAAGAGGCTTATTAAAGCTCATATTCCAGGAGAATTCCTTTTGGAATGGTTTCTTAAATCTCTGCAGTCAGACATTTCTAAAGATGTATCCCTGTCTGGGGTATTTTCTGAGGAGCAGGCCATTTTTAGGGCCCAGCAGCTGGAACTGATCTATTCTCAGTCTGGGGTCCTCCATAAATATTTGCCCAATGCTCCTCGCTCCAAATTAGATTTATCCAAAACTAAGCCTGGTCCTCATGGTGATGGGCTTATCGGGTCGATCAATAGTGGTGCAGCCAGCCTGCTTAATCAACTGCAGCAGTTGTCTTTGCAATCTGCTCCTTCTGGTCAGGCTGTGCCTGCTGAGTCATCGCATTCCCAATCTTTGTCCATAAATGCTGTCCAAGCTTCTGATCCCAAAGGAAATCAACAATCCGAAGGGAAGAAGAAGGGACAAAATAATAAGAAGAAGGGCAAGAACGGGAAGGGTAATGCGAATAAAACCAATGAGCATGTTGGTGAGGGTCAAAAGGACAAAAAGAAAGTGAAGTTTCCATGCAAGTTATGTGCTGGAGACCATCTCACGTACCTTTCCCCTAAAATTCAGGATGCGCAGCGCTTGTTAGCTCAACAGGGTTCTTCTAGTTCCCAGGCTGTGTTGACAAACCCTTTTCCCCAAGGGCAACAGTTAGTTGTTGGCGCGAATCAAAATCCTGGGGCTTCCTCTGGGGGCACCCAGGAAGGGGAAATTCCATCGAACATATTCATGATGAGTGCTCACGTGGATGTCGCTACAAGATCCCGTGATTATGGCGGAGAAGAGTCTTCGAAAGCTAAGGATACTCCTGATGCTACTGAGCCGCTTCACATTACAAAGCCTACTGTTGAGTCTATGCCTCGGATGCCCAAAGCATCTACTAAGCGATCGACGATTAATCCAAATGCTAGGGCTGCCCATAACTACTCTATTGTGGAAGATCTGGCGCAGAGTCCTTGTGCTATGTCGGCTTTAGAGGTACTCCAGTCTTGTCCGGCTCAGCGCAGTGCTTTGCTCACTGCCATTGGGGCTATTGATCCGAAAAATTCTCTTCTGATTACTTTTGATATGTCTAATTTTAAGAAGAGACTCCCCCATCATATGACTTTTCATATTAAATCATCGTACCGGAAGTGCAACATCTTTCGGACGGTTGTTGATGAGGGTGCTTCCACATGCATGATGTCTCTCACATGTTGGAAGATGATTGGATCTCCCAAAGCTGTTCCCTCTACCACTCTTCTGACTGCGTTTGATGGTCATTCTCACAGACCGCATGGTATTGTCCCAGCTTTGCCTATCTGTGTTGGGGGCAAAACTGTAAATATAGAGGTTGAGGTAGTGGATGCAAGCTTGGACTACAACCTTCTGTTGGGGAGAAACTGGATTTATGAGATGGATGCCATTGCATCCTCATTATTTCGGATTATTTGTTTCCCTCACGAAGGGAGGATTGTTACAGTGGACCAACTGGAATGTCCTCCTGTAGACCTAAATGCGTCTACTGACTCATCTGTTCCAAAGTTGGATAATACTAAGGCGCCTGTTGAGAATTTAGGGGTTGGAATGTATTCTTCCTTGATGGGTACTTTCGATATTCCTCCTCCTACGGTGCATATAAATGCAATTTCATCCTCCAAGGCTCCTCTTCGAAGAGAGTTCTTCAGAACTCATTATTTTTTGGACCCTTGGACCTTGCCTTCCCCTACCGCCACATTAGCGGAAGGGTGGAATGGCATTTCCGATGTCTGTAGCTGAGATTGCTTATCAGTTTATTGTTGACTCTGCAGAATCTAGTCCAGCTCCTCTTTCACCGGAAGAGTTGGATGGAGATGTGGCTCCGGCTTGGACACTTAGTTCTTCTTCTGCCCAGGATTGCCTTGATACCACTCTTCCATCTGAAGAGGCCATCCTGGAAGCCATGACTGGTATAGATAGACCGTGGGATGACTTGCATCATCGGTCTTACTTTTTACCTGACTTGAGCGAAGTTGAAACAAGTTTTCCAAGTCCTCAGTCTCCTGGTCCTGTTCACCCAGTCCTGAACCCTTTAGCACCAACACAGGTTTATGCTGAAGGGAACATGGCTGTGATTTCTCCTACTATCCCGGTGAACATTTCCAGGGATCCCAATATTATTTAGAATGTCTTCATCGGAGCTGAATGTTCCCGTGAAGAGATTCAGATTTACACCGAGCTCTTTAAAGAGTATAGGGATGTATTCGCTTGGTCTTATGAGTAAATGCCTGGTATAGATCCATCTATTGTCTAGCATGAGATCGAGACTTACGAAAATGCTAAGCCTGTGAGGCAAAAAATTTGTCCGGTCAATCCTAGGAAGGCAGCAGCTATCAAAGCTGAGGTGGAGAAGTTGCTTAAGGCGGGATTCATTTTCCCTGTTCCTTTGACTGAATGGGTTCCGAACCCTGTTCCCGTAGATAAAAAACAAGGAACAATTTGAGTTTGCATTGATTTCAGAGACCTTAATAAAGCATGTCCTAAAGATAATTACCCCACACCATTTATCGATCAGATCATTGACGAGTGTGCCGGTAATGAGATTTTCTCCTTCATGGACGGTTTCTCCGGATATAATTAGATTACTATCCGTCCTAAAGATTAGCATAAGACTGCCTTTATTTGTCCCTGGGGTATTTTTGCTTACAAGAAGATTCCTTTTGGTCTTAAAAATGCTGGGGCTACGTTTCAGTGGGCCATGTCATATGCCTTCCATGACATCAAAAATATTATCGAGGCGTATTTGGATGATTTAGCTGCTCATTCTCAAAAGAGGATGGATCATCCTGCTCACCTCCGGAAAATATTTGAACGATGTCGGTTCTATAAGATTAGGTTGAATCCGAACAAGTGCATTTTCGCGGTTACATCTGGTCGGTTATTGGGATTCATTGTGTCTAGGGAAGGGATTAGGGTAGATCCCTTCAAGGTTGAGGCAATACTTCGGTTGCCTCCCCCGTCCTCTATCCGTCAACTTCAAAGTCTACAAGGAAAGTCTAATTTTCTTCGGAGATTTATCATAAATTATGCTGAAGTTACCAAGGGATTTATGAGATTGTTGAAGAAGGGAGTTCCATTTCTTTGGGATGACTTCGCTCAACGCTCATTCGATGCTTTGAAAAAAGCATTGACCTCTGCTCCTTTATTGAGTCCACCTTATTATAGCAGGGATTTCCTTTTGTATCTTGCAGCAGCAAAATCTACTATTGGTATGGTTCTTGTTCAGGAAGATGATGCTCTTGCAGAGCATGTTATATACTATCTTAGTCGAGGATTGGTAGGACCTGAACTCCGGTATACTCCGATAGAAAAGTTAGCTTTAGCAGCAGTTCATGCTGTGCAGCGACTCCAACATTACATTATTCTACGAAAAACTTATGTTTTGGCAGCAGCCAATCCATTTCAGTTTGTCCTCAGTAGGCGAGTGATTGGGGGCAAATACAATAGATGGATTGTGATTTTGCAGGAATTTGATCTTGAGTTTATGTCTGCCAAGTCCAAGAAATCATTGGTTTTCGCGGAATTGATCTCCGAGTTGCCCTGTGGGGAAGAGATGATCTATGATGAATCCTTCCCGGATGAAAATTTGTTTCTTATCTCTTCACAGGATCCTTGGTACGGAGATATCATTGTGTATCTTCAGACTACGAAGTTTCCCTCTACTTTTTCGAAAGATGAGCATCGTAAGTTGCGTCACTCGGCTAAGAATTACTTGATTATTGGTGATGATTTATACCGTCGAGGGGTTGATTCAATCCTGAGATGCTGCTTAACTCTCGAAGAAGGCGAGGGGTGTCTTTGGGAACTCGGGTTACGGTGGGCTGTGGTGGTCATTTATACCGAACACTACGGCTGAAAAGGTCTTGCGTCTTTGGGTACTTTTAACCAATTTCAAGGAATTGTGCTTGGAGTCGGTCAAAAAGTGTCATCGTGTCAAAGTCTATGCCAAAAGAAATCGTAAACTCATCCATTTCAACTTTCCAGTCAGCTCTTGTAGGGTCACCTTGCAAGAAGTGGGTGTTGATTATACTAGCAGCACGCCTTAAACTTAAGGTCATAGGCCATTATTGTGATGGTACTTTACGAAGTGGGTCGAGGGCTTCATACTACATTTTGGGAACGATGGTGAGACTGCAGCTTTGTTCTTTTTCAACTAGGTTATCGCTCGTTTTGGTATACCTAGAGAGATTGTCACTGACCATGGTAGTCATTTTCAGAATAGTATGATGGCTGAGTTGGCTCTCAAATTGGGTTTCCGGCAGGAGCATTCATCTCCATATTATCCTCAGGCCAATGGGCAAGTGGAAGCCGTGAACAAATCCTTGAAGACAATTCTTCAAAGGACAATTGATAAACATAGATCCAACTGGCATATTATGCTATATCCTGCACTTTGGGCATACAGGACGTCAGTGCTTCCTGTTGCTTTATAAATTTAAACTAGTGGGAGTTTGGAATCTAAGTATTTCCCGATAGATACGAGATTCCTTCTCTTAAAATTATTGTGAACTTTCTTCCACAACATGGTACATAAGACGTCCTTCATGCGGAACATCTCGATGAGCGACGTCGGGATGCGGCCCGATGAATGAGCGCCTCATGGAACCAAAACAGTCACAATACAGTGAAGGTCATTCTGGGTTTTTCGGAAGGTGACCTTGTTTTAATCATGCCCGAAAAAGTGCAAGAGCGAGGGAAAGTTTAAGTCTATGTGGTATGGCCCCTTCATCGTTAAAAAAGTCCTTAAAAAAGGAGCATATACCTTGGTTGATTTTGAAGGGAACGAGGGTCCGGAGTTCCGAAATGGGCTCTATTTGAAGAAGTATTATGCCTAGGCTTCGGCCTGGCATGTTGCTTTTGTATATAGTAGTTTTTCTTTGTACATATCTGGTTGATTTCAATCTTTGATGGGATGGTGATGTTTTTTATCTACTTTGGCAGGTTGTGTTGGATGTCATGAGTCATTTTGGTTTCGCCGACGGTGCTAGTAGACACACCCGGAACTTAGCTTCCACGGCTTGGGTACTTCATTATCCATCCGGTCAGCTGTTAGTATCAAGAGGGGTCTGCATTGGTCCTGCTTCCAATAACATAGCAGAATACACTGCAGTTGTTTATCTACTCTCGGAGGCAATATCTTTGGGTGTTGATTCATTGGTAGTTTTCTTGGACTCTCAACTGGTGGTGTCGCAGTTGAGCAATACTTATCGGGTTCGAGATCCATTTTTACTCCGGTTGTTTTTGAGGGTACGTTTGTTACAGAGATCATTTCAATTTTTAACTTTCATTCATATTCCTCGAGCTGACAATTGGATGGCAGACTCATTAGCTAATCAAACACTGGATTGGCATATTAATCATTCCATACAATAAAATTTAATCATCAAAAACATCATATATTTTGATACATTTATCACATCACATCAAACATCGTTGTATATATATCATCAGAGTATTCAAAAACTTTACAAAATTTGGATCCATAAAGTCATACAAAAATTGGGCTTATGCCCCCGATCATGTTCAGTCTCAAATAATATACAGTCATCTGATACATCATATCTATCTACTCTTGAGGTCCCTGCCCAGAAGTTGTGTTCCTATAGAACACGATCGCGGTGGCAACTCGGCGGAATAACCGTACCCAGTTTCGGGGCACTCCTACCAACCGTCTCTGGATGGCTTCCGGCACATCTTCCACTGCAGCCATAGGTACTTGGCGGGTTAATCCCTCCAAGTTCCTCTGTACAGCCTGGAGGGTCCTGTCTGAATCCACTGTATCCGCTTCGCCTCGGTGATGCTCGTATCGCGGGAAACCCTCAGGTCGAACTGGTCCAATATCTGTATCATGATCATTTTTAAAGTCATTATGAATCCAATCAAAAACATGTTCTTTTTTTAATTTTTCATACATATTTGAAAAAATCCAAAAAAAATTATATAAGTCAAAAAATTGCAAACTTACTGACTGTTCCCCATGCCGCGCCTAGTGGAAGGACAAGATCTGGATCGCCACGAAAGTCCATCCCGGCATAGGGATAGTCGTCCACAGCGATGATTTGTTCTCCCCACCAAAGGAAGAACTCATCATCCCAAGTGGTCCGGGGAACTTCACTTCCCCCCAATCTCTTCATCATGTCTGCCCAGCGAACAATTCTTGGGTCTCTCGGGCTGCTGATGGTAGAGATCACTCTGGGTCTCAGCGCTGGAATCTTCTCGAAGAAGAATGTCATCAAAATTGTACCGTATCCAAAATGTTTTGTCTTTGCCTTTCGGATAGAAGTCAATTGTTGCTTCATGTTCATTAGTAGAGCTGTACACCAATCATATAAATGAGTTAAGCATTCCACTGCTATACTCATTTGCGTCCTGGATGCCTGGTGAAGAGAAGCTGATCCTGCTACTCTCCCAATGGTAAAAAGGAGGATTTTTATGTGTAAGTCTCTTAAATCTTTGATTGCAATTTGAGTTCCCACTTTCTTGGAACCCTCTACGCAGTACACGTGGACGTAATCTTCCACGGTTAGCCCTCCCAAGGGCTTCCCGTGCAAGTCTACTGGTTCCCCCCTTCGGGAGAGTCCAGTAATAAAATATATATCTTCCACTTCGATGCGTATGGGCATCTGATCTATGATGAAGGAGTCTTCTTCCGGTTCCCAATAGTTCACAAGCATTTCGAGCAACCGGACATTACTCTTCATATTTGGCATTTTGAAAAACTTGAGTAATCCGCAATTCCAAAGAATATTTAGTGATGCTCGATCTCGCATGACTTCTTGATCAATTGCACTGTGTTTACGCTCTCTCCATGATATGGTCATCCTGTAAAATTTCAATAATTCCTTCATTAGCTACGCATTTTTCATTTGGGCCTGCGCATACGCGACTTTATTTGTGCACAGTCGCGTGTATACGCGACTTCGTCATTACCCACCCGCGTATGCGCAAACCCGTGATTTTTAGCAAGAGATTCTATGGTGAAAATTACTAAATTTTGATTTATGAACGGAAAAAATGAATAGCAAGGATGGTTGATGAGCTTACCTGACAAATTCGGTGCGATTTGACGGTCGGTTGCTCCTGTTTTGACGAAAGAAGTTTTTTGCTCCAGAGCACTTTTTTCCAAATCAGCAATGTAACAATGAACCAAATATGAGGTAATTTGTCTATTTATGTCCAAAAAGTTGAAAATTTTTGCAAAAAATTGTTATGCTTATTTTGTCAATCTATCTTAAGCTGCATAACCCGGATGCTTGGAAGTGCCCAGTTTGGTATGTTTTCAGGTACATTTTGACGAATTTGAGATTTTTCCCGGTTTTTGATCCATGACTGCTGACTCGTCATGGCAGGTATATGATCTTCACTGGCATATAGGTTAGGGAAATCACTTTCCATTGCATCTTGCATACTAGCCTCCATACTGATCACTTGCCATAGGGTCGATCCCATCAGGTCATGACTATTACACCCATTTCACTCGCCGATTATTTAATCGTGACTTGATGGTAGAGCCTTCCTTTCCATGGGCTTCCTAGTTAGTTCCTCGCTATCACTTGTTGCCCATGCTGCGTTTTATGTAGGCTCGGGAGTCCTCTTTAGTCCCGCCATGACTTATGTGTTGAAGCTTCATTCTTCTTCTTCTCCACTATCATTTTTCTGGCTATTACCCTAGAGGCTCCCTGGTGTTGTTGAGTTGTATTACTGCATTGCATATTGGCTACTTGTTTATCCTGGCCTTTAGCCGGCTTCATTTGGACTCAATGTTTAAGCCAACTTTTGACCTTGTCTGTCTGTACAAGTTAACCATTGCATGCACTTAGCTATCGCGACTTGACACCCTTTTACCTATGGATGGAACATTCCTCTGAGTATCGCTTACCAGTTTCCGCCACCTTGCATTGAGCATAGGATCATTCCAATCCCAGGAACTAGTGCATTTGTTTCTTGATACTCGTTCTATCCATTGTACCATAGCATTCTTTTATTCTTTTTCAGGCTTATTATATGAAAAAGACAAAAAAATCAAATATAACAAAAAGAGCGGGAACGGGATGTATCTTCGTTGTTTTGATGGCAATACAGAGTCAGTTTGTCGCCCTTGAACAAAGCACATATACTTATATATATTTCCTACATTTGGGATGGTTTTCGTTTTGACCTAGGTTCAGCCTTTACCATGTTTCACTTATCAGTTCTCCCCCGGTTGGTTATCTCTTACAATCATATGGAGAGTTTGTTTTGCCTCCTGCAAGACAGACTTATACAGTGTCACTTTTTTACTGCCTTGGTCATCACAGAGTCGTGCTTTTGTTCAAGGGAAGTCGAGCCTGAGTCGGCCATTCTGCGGTGTCTCTTGACTCATTATTCAGTCGGCCTTCCCGGTCTTGTCAGCATCATGTTCTATCACATCAGATGTTTTGATCTTCTGCTCGTGCTGGTTTGAGAAGGTCTCCATTGACTTCTTGCCGGCGGGTTTGTCTCTTATCGACTGCGACACATTGCTCTGAGAGCAAACCTAGAGCCGCACCTTGGGCCTATTTCCATCATTGATAGGTGACCTCGTGCTCAGCATTTGATCATCATCATGGGTCTTTGACTGAGTGGTTTCCCCTGTGTTCGACGTCAGCACACATTATCACACTTGGGATTCGTGCAGTACCTTGATTTCCATTTGACCCTATCGGTGGATTTCTCGCCGATGTGTCAGCTTTCATTATTGGTTGGTTCAGAGGGTTTCTTCCGTGCGCTAGCTTCATCTTGTGCATGTCGGAAACGTACTTCGATTTTGGTTCCATCACTCTACTTCGTCTGATTCCTTCCAAATCTTGGCCTGCGGGTTACACTCGCGCTGGACTGATGTGGGATGCCTTAATGCCTTCCTTCCGGCAGATCTTTTCCCATCGACTCCGACTCATTGCTCTGGGAATAAGGTCTAGAGTCTTTTTGTCAGTACCTTAGGGTTTGCAGTCATCAGTGGCAGACTCTTCGCTATCGACAGTGGGGATTCATCATTGCCTCCTGATTGGTAGATTCTTTCAAGTATTCGACTTCAACTCATTCATTCGCACTTGTTAGATTGTACTGGGGCACCTTGACACTCATTATCATTATCGGTGGGTTGTCTCGCGTTGGTTAACGGTATACATCATTGACCGGTAATCCAACGATTTCTCACATGGTCGACTTCAGCTCATTTATTCCCATTGTGTAGAATTGTGCCATAGTGATCGATGAAGACCTCGGGTTGCATCAGCATTTCTCGGTTCACTTTTGACAGTCCATTCAGTTTCTGCCAGTGATGCCGTTCACCCTTATATGTTGCAGTGTCAGTACAACAGCATCCTATATGTTGGCTCTCGAGTTGCGTGATTGTACCATTTATTCTACCCCTTATGATTTGGTACTTGGAGATTCAGTTACTTATATGATCAGACATCCAGTTTCAGCATCATTGATCAACTTTCTATATGTGATACTTGGACGACATTGATTCAGACTTATACTTCCGGGCCATGCTCAGATGATTCATTGTGTACTTTCAGTTCAGCTATACTTGTATACATTTTGGATCTATTTTGTACTTTCCATATGATGTATTTTTGACTGAGCATGGGTATGCCCACCTCAGCATGAGTTGACTCTCTGTTTTCTTTCATTGGTTTTTGGCAGGCTGAAATCTGGTGAAGTCCTCTCTTGTCATTGCGAAGTTCTTTCTATGTGCATAATACATTTCGGCCATCATGTACCCCTTCTGACCTCATATATTAGGGGGCATCTGTTATAGCATCATTTTTCACCCTCAGGTGATTCATGATTGTCTTTATGGCTTTGGGCACCCATTCCTACAGACTTGAACAAATTCACTAAAAAACAGTGTTAAAATTCCCATACGTGGGTATGGCCAGAATTTTCCACGTGTATACGCGAGTCCACATGTACTTTTCCATGTATGCCATTAAAACCATTAAAAATATATATAAATTCCCTATTTTCGGACTGGGTTGATGGTTACTCCAGTAGTTCAACCACCCCAGTACGTGGCCAACTGTTTCCAACTGACTGAAACTACTTTGAGGGACTATAAAAGCCCCTCATGTGCATGGCCTAAGGGAGAGAGAAATTTTATAGACATTATACTCTGTTGGAATCCCTAATTCAAGTCTGATTTCCCGTGCCTCCTGTACTTTCCCAGATTTATACAGGAAACCCTGGTTTCCTGGAGATGTTCATCCATTTATATGCCATCTCGAGTGCACAAGTCTTGAAAGTTTCTTAGCGAGGCAAGGGCGGGACGAATCCGGACGACGGTCTGCTCGAAGATCGTGGAAGGATTCAGGTGATCTCTCCACTCTTTACTTCTGTACATGCTATTCATAATAATGAAGAACCGTCTTGTTCCTGAAATTCTGTGTTAGTATCTATTTGTATATGTGGAAATATTGATTATTAAGCAGTTATTATCGTTTATATCATATTTCACATTGATTACACTAACGTTTAGGAGAAATATATGATGTACAACTAGGTTTTCGTGCACGTTCTTTCTTGTTTTGCAGGTTGAAGGAGGAAGGAAGGTTGCTGGGGGTTTGAACCCCGCGGGATCTACATCGAACGTAGGACTACGGGTGAGTTCTGCTATCGTTGTTATCTAGTTTTTTGCATTCAAGTATGGTTGTGTGTGAGTCCTTCTGAATGGCATGCCCTGCTCTGTGGAGGTTTTGACCCAACAAGCCTCTAGGGTGATTTTCCCCGAAACAGCAGCTATATGGCTTGGGCCTAATCTTTTGTTGGACCAAGTGAATTTCCCAGAAGAAGGCTTGATATCCTCCAGATTCGAGCCCAGCAATATGTCTTCAACCCATTCTCTAGCTGGGTCCCTGACTGGGGAACCCCCCTTTTTCTCTTCTACAGCTAGAGTAACATTTAGATCACTTGCAATAATGATGTTTTCTGGATTGTGCAATAATAGATAGGATTGGATCGAGTCCCAGAATTTTTTTTTCTCAACTGGTAAGACCGGAGCATAAATATTGAACATACTTACTTGTTGACCAGAATATTTGTGGAGGAGCTGAGTAAAAAGCCAATGGGGGCTACTTTCTTCGTGAATCAAATCATATATGGAGCTGTCCCAGAAGGAGGCAATCCCGCCAGAGGCGCCTCTAGCACTGACATCTCTTCCGTGAAATTTATGCCAAAAAGTTTTTCTAGCTTGGAGGAGAAGAATATCCTCCAGCTTTGTCTCCTGGATGAGAAGGATTTCAGGCGAATACATCCTCACAATGTCTTTCAGGGCTTCTTCTTTCAGCCTGCTGCCTAACCCTCTGCAGTTCCAGGAGACGTACTTCATTATTTACTGGCTTGGGAGGTTGTGGCTCCTTTTGGAGCCCTGCTATGCTTGCGCCCGGATCTGGTGTTCATCATTCCTTTGAGAGTTTTCTGGGATCCTTGAAGTACATCCAGATAAGTTTTTTCCTCTCTCTGTTTCTTCTTGGATTTTCGTCCCCTGGCCGACTTGATAGGAGTGATTTGCAAACTGTCTGAATCAGAGTCCCTCTCTTCTGATTCTCCCCCAGAATCAGAGGCTAGACTGATGTGCTCCTCGTTGCCTCCGTTTCCCCCTTGGACAGCATCTGCTGGAGGAATAGTTAATTCTTCATCGGTTCCTTTCACTTTCTTCGACAGATCTTCAGTTTCTTCTCGAATCTCAATGGCATCCACCTTTTCACCTGAGGAGGGGCCATCTTTTGGAGCTGGTTTGGTATTTGAATTAGTCTGAGGCTTCCCCCTTGGCCCAGAGATTTTCTGCTCAGTAGACTTTGAGACAACCTTGCCTTTTTTTATCTCTTTCCATCCTTCATCTTCCACCTTATCCCCTGATGGGGCTTTTGGGCAGTTTCGTTGGAAGTGACCATGCTCATGACAGGTTCTGCATTTGAAAGGCAATTGCTCGTAGTCCAGCTTCTGATAATGATGCCAATCTCCAACTGAAAGTTTTACAGCTTCAGGAAGACCAGCTTCCAAGTCGACTTCCACGCAGATTCTTGCGCAGGTATATTGGCCCTTGTTATCAGCTTTGTCAATGAATCGACCCAGCCCATTTCCAATCTTTTGCAGGAAGTGAAAGCTCCAGCAGTGAATTGGCAGATTGGGGAGCCGAACCCAAATGGGAACCTCCTTAGGGACATCGACTGAAGGATCGAAGTCAGGGGTCCATTTATTAAGATATAGGCCCTGATTTCCCATGAAATACGGACCATTTCTGAACACCAGATCTCGATCTTCCTTGGTAGTGAATTCAAAAATAAAATAGCCTCTTCCGACAGCATAACAGATCACGTTGTTTGTCAGCTGAGGCCTCCAATTTCGTTGAACCCAGTCATCAGTAGATTTCGTTGATGGCCAGCGACCCATAAATTGCCCTACCAATCCTCTGTCAGCCAAGGCAAGAGCGATTTTGATCGGCTGATCCTCAGGCAGGGCAATCTCTGGAATTTCTTCAAGTTTTTTGATAAATTTTGGGACGTCTGGATTTGACCGTTTCTTCCCTTTCTGCGATAAAATATTTCGAAAGGCTTCCGCAGAAGAAGGTGGAGGGGTGGGAGAGGACTCCCCACCCCCAAGCGCGCCCATGGCGGCGGCAATGGCTTCGCTTCGGCCTCTGACCTAATCGAACGCCTGCAGAGGAGCTGTTCGCGCGTGAAAAAATCGATTTATCAATATTGTTATAAGATATATATGTGTCGACTTTTTATGATAATGAATTTTTAAAAATCGCAATAATTATGGTATGATATAACAAATTAATCCAAACATCACATTCAAATGCATTAATAAAAATTTAATTAATATAAACACTGTTATAAGATGTGTTGACTTTTGATGAATAATGAATTTAAAACGATCACAATAATTGCACTGTCACAAGTTGATGTTTCTAAAAAATACAAAATGAAAACAGGTGCGTGTCATTTATTGTACACTGGTGTGTTTGTATTCTAAAGCGTGCCGGTGCGTTTCTACGACCAATGGACACCGCACAAATACCAAAACCAATTAAAAATATCGGTGTGTTTGTGCGGTACTGCGCATCAGTGCATTTATGTGGAATTACGCATCGGTGCATTTGTACGACCTTTCGGCACCACACAAATACCGATACCAATTATAAATCTCAGTGTGTTTGTGTGATACTGCGCACCGGTGCATTTATGTGTCTCTATGCACTGGTGCATTTGTACGACCTATGGGCACTGCACAAATACCGATACCAATTATAAATCTCGGTGAATTTGTGTGATACTGTGCACCAGTGCGTTTCTATAAGTATAAGCACCAGTGCGTTGAGATGACCTATGGGCACCGAACAAATCCAAAGACCAATTAGAGCGGCCCCGTGCGTTGTATCATCAACACTACGCCTGGTGCGGTTTTATACCTTGACGGCCTAGTGCGTTCTCCTTCGACTGACCCGGGCCACCTTCTAGATGTACACACCGGTGCGTTCAAGCCCGAGTAGCACACCGATGAAAAAAAAAATCCGTAATAACCTCCGACCGCCCATTTTTTTTTAGTTGTGTTGAATTTACATTAAAAGCTCCGCCAAAACCTTTGTAACCATAAACAGATGTTGTAGCAAATGGTGTTTTGAAAATTTTGGCCCATTTTATAACACTAAAAACCTCCTTTATAACCTCCGCTAGAGGGTCTTTTCCTTATAGTGCAACATTATAAGAGAGGCACATAATTCTCTTCTTGCTGGTCATTTCAGTGTAAGTAAGATGGTGGCACATCTAGAGAGGTATTGTTATTGGCCTCGTATACTTGAAAGTGTGTCACGTTTTATTAGAGGTAGTTCATTATGTGTTGTTAGTAAGCCGAGCAATAGAAAGATAGGATTATACACTCCACTTCCAATACCTTCTCGTCCATGGGAGAGTGTTTCAATGTACTTTGTTGGAGGTCTTCCTATGTCAAAGAGGAATCATGATTATCTTTTTGTAGTTGTGGATAGATTCAAAAAAATGTGTATTTTGATGCCATGCAAAAAGAAAATTATAGCTGAACAAACTGCTCAGTTATTCTTTCATAATGTATGGGTGCATTTTGGATTGCCCACATCCATTGTTAGTGATCGAGATTCCCGCTTTGTTGGGAAATTTTGGTCAAGATTGTGGGGATTCATGGACACCAAATTGAAAAAGAGTACAACATTTCATCCACAAACAGATGGTCAAATAGAGGTGGTGAACAAGACGGTGATACATCTTCTTCGTGGTTATTGCAACAAGCATCCTAAGTTATGGGATCAAAACTTGCACTATATTCAGGATGCTTACAACCGGGTCAAGCACTCTTCAATTCAAACATCGCCATTTGAGGCATGTTTGGGATACTTGCCTAAATCTCTTTTATATTTCATTTTTGGAAAGAATGTTGCTATTGATGGTCATAGTGACATAAACAAAGCTAAAAGGTTCATTGAACAAATCCAATTAGTGCATCAGGCAGTCCACAAACAACTAGAAACGAGTCAAGTCAAGTACAAAACAAGGCATGATAAGCATCGCGCAGATCACAAATTCCAAGTCGGTGATGGAGTTTGGCTTCACATTAGCAAAGAAAGGCTTCAAGGAGAAGGTAAAAAACTAACACCAATTCGATATGGTCCATTCAAAATTTTAAAAAAGATTGGTGATAATGCCTTTAGGTTAGATTTGCCTTCATATATGAAAATTTATGTTGTTGTTAATGTTGGGAACTTAGGTTGTATGAGCCACCTTTGATTGAAGATCAAGAAGAACATGTTTAGATTCTTTCCATTGATGATTTTTCTCCCAAATAACTTGATGAACTACAACAAGACACCATTCTTGATAGAAGAATAAGGTCTTCAAAACGAGGGAATGAGGAGTACCTTCGTGTGGGGCTCAAAGGCACATATCCAAGCAAGGCCAAATGGATCGAGATGGGAAAGGTGAGGGAAATGTGCCCTCATCTGCTGAACAACTGAAAGTGATCTTTTGGGGTCCAAAAGCTTCTAGTGGGGAGGAGTGATCAGGTGCTCAAAATTATGCTCAAAACTGAAATTTGTCGAAATGGTGTGCAACTTGAATAACCGCGTAGATCTCGTCTTTCTGAATTCATCGCAACTTATTTCGCGGAAAACCGACACCGTATGATCCCATAAACGTGTTCTGTCCGTTTTCCCAAACAAGTAAATTTTGGCAAAAAAAATGCAGGTTGCCCAGTCAGCAGTCTGTACAACTGACTGGGCATGGTTGATTGGTCAAAGGATGACTATACATGGTAGGCCAATCTTGGCTCGCCAATTGTCGAAGTTTCATTCGCTGTTGGGTGGCGTGATTTCATTGGTTGGGAAGGTGGCCAACCACACGCTGCCTCATAGCCCAACTGGAGGCCGCCACGTGGCAGCATCGGGGCCCCAAAATTGGTTGAAGGCCAAACTACCCCTCCACATGATTCGAACTCCAAACCTCCTTGCAAACAGCGCAATGTCCTAACCAACGTGTTGCAATGATCCTTGTTATAACATGTGGCACAAATATTATTTAAGGTGTATGTCGGCAAATTCAAGGGTAAGGGGCCAAGGCTTAGCCCCCCTCCCCCCATTATATGTGCATACGACCATATGTATGAACCGGGGGCGTGATTGGGGTATAAATTGCCACCCAAACCTCCAATGTGACCCTTGCGGCCTCTAACCGCCAACGGTTAGTAGGACCGTTGACCTTTTTTTATTAATTTTTTTGAAATGCGCCTATTAACACTCGAAAATCGTACAAGAAAAAAGACATTAAAAATGTCAATTAGAAGGTACAGATAAAAAATTTCAGAGAAGGAATACATTAGGAAAATCCAAAAAATTAATTCTTCCTAAGGTTCAGGTAGTAATTTATGGACATCGCACAAGCAACAAAGGAATTTTGCACATAACGCGGTTATTCCTTCGATAGCCGCGTTGTCCTGAAGATGGTGAAATGTCACCATCCGGGACCACTTGGCACGCTTGGTTAAGATGATTCTCTGCCCAATACTGTCAAGGAAAACTGGATTTGAGCCACCTTGAGGAGTAAATGCAGCCCACAAAGGAATCCCTCCTCCACTCTTGTGTCACTATCTATCTTGGGCCAAGAGAAGAGGAAGGAATTCAAAAAATGTCTATATAAGCCAGCCTTTGGAAGAAGAATTGGAGACACATTGTTATGTTGGCCAAATTGCTTCATAGCAAACTACCTTGCATAGTCCAGCAGCAGAGGGATTGGAAGGACTCATATGTTGGCCAACCAATATCTCAGTGTCCAAGAGAGAGAGGTTCACCACTTGATCTTGATCTACCATCCTTTGAGAGAGGGAAGAGACGCTTGCAGGAACTTGAGGGAAGGAGACCTTCTTGTTTTGGGTATTTGAGCTCCATAGCTCAAAGGACCCTCTTCAAGTGTTTAGTATTATATCTTTTTTACCACCAACACCTAATAAAGGGAGAACTCTTCACTTGTGTTATTAGGTTGTTTGCTCCATCAAGCTTTTTGTATTTTGTATCTTGTGTTTTGATTTGTTCGTAGTGTTGTGTGCTTATTTTTCCCTCAAACTTAGTTTATATTGTGTCGAATATGTTCCACTAACAATAGGCAATCATTTTTCTTTATGACCTTGTATAGGTAGCAGCCAACTTACTAAAGAAGTGTATTTTGTATGCCTTTGTGCCAAATACACCACCACAACGCCAATACATTATGTTTAATTCTTCAGACTTAAGGTGTCATTGGGAAAATTAATGTTCCAACAATTTTGTCCAAAATTTCGGGAAATTGTCGCTCTGTTAGTCGAAAATGGGGTGAAATTGTAGGACCGGTCCAGATTTTGGGGAAATTGTGGAGTGGTTAATAGGAAAACTAGGGAGGCTCATAACATCTTCAATTTTTGAACAATTTTGGATCTGAAATAGGCTAGAGAGGCATTTTTGGGCATTCTAAAGCTAATTGAATAGGTTTTGAAGCCATTTTAGCATTGTAAATATATGTCATCACCATTTTGAGCATAATGAAAGAGGGCCAAGCCATTGGAAGCTGGACCAAAGAGACGTAGCCCATGAGAGGTGAAATCCATCATATGCTGTGTTGTGGTTATTATTATGGTGTATTTGTTTGTTGTTTCTGTATATTTAAGAGTTTATTTACATGCTTTAAGTGTTTAAAAATTAACATAAAAGCTCTCAAAATCTCAATTTAAACTCTTGTAATTTGAAAAACATCAAGCACAATTTAATTAAGATCTCATACAGATCACAAATAAGAGAAGAAAAATATAGACAAGACAAGGCCACAAATTTCATCATCAAAGGTTTGAAGGATTATGGAGAGAAAGAGATAATATATATTTTAACAAGGGATTTTCTTAAGGACGAATTGAAATGGAGAGGTTATATCCAACAAGCAAATAGGATAGGTAGGAAATCAGAAAGTGGAAGGAATAGACACGTGAGAGTTGCTTTAAGAAGTACAAAAGACATAATAACTATCCTAAAAATCAGGGGGCTACTTAGAGGAACTCACATTTATCTAGATGCTGACTTGACATAGGACCAATAGGATGATCAAAGGAAGGAATGTGAGAAGGTGAAATCAACAAGAGAAACAGGAAAGTGGGCATGGTTGAAAACTGGGAAAGCCCAAATCAGAGAGCATTTAACAAATCACAAATAGGGATTCGCCCCCCCCTAGGAATATCTAAGAATGGTAAGTTGGAACTGTTGAGGTTTGACATGGAGGATAGGACCGAGATTAGGGCCCATAGCATAAGGGAAAGACATCATTATCCTTTTAGAAACCCATGAGCATGAGGGTTGCATGGTTCTAGAATATGAAGGTTTCGGTGTGGAATAAAGAAACAGGAATAGTCAATGGGCACAAAGCGATCACAGTTCTAATAAGAGAATCGTGGGGCATAATAGTAAAAATGGAAAAAGAAGATCCAAATAGGCAATTTATATGGTTGATTATAACTAACAACAAAGTAAAGTGAAGAATGGTTGCATGTTACTTTGCCCCAAAAAAACTCAAAGTTTTACAAGGAGACAAATTTAGACAGTGAAGACCCTTTTGGTGCTTTGAAAAGAGATATCTCTGCCTTCAGGATGTTAGGAGATATAGTGTTAATTGTGGAATTTAATGCTAGGACAACAAACAACCAGTCTATTCAATTGGGAAGTGATGAGAATATAGACAACAACCTTCTTTGGTTAGAGGAGATTGTGGATCACGTGTGGACAAGGACCTCTCAAGATGGGAATGGGAGTGTGTCCCACTTTGGCATTGAGTTGTTAGGCTTATGTAGCCTCTACGACATGCTTATTTTCAATGGCATGAAAGCTTCGCCAAGATCCAGTGGCATCACATGTAAAATTTACAATGGTCAAAGTGTGGTGGACTATGTGATATGCTCCCAGAGCTTTATTTGCAATTTATCGGATTTCAGGATTGGGGCTTGTCCTATTGAGATGAATTCAAACCATTTGCCTCTCTTTATTAAGTTGGGAATGCACACATGTGACCTACAAGAAGTGCATACCCAACAATCTCAAAAGAAAGCCCATGCAAGTGGAAGAATCCCCGTGAACCAAGAAAATCAAGAGCTCTTTGCTGCAACCCTGGAACAACACTTTCAAGTGACAAAAAACAACACAGATGTCAAAGAAGATAGTGTAGGAACATAGTGCTTTTGTAGCAGTATGTTGATCCCTCTAATCCACAAAGCCTTAGAGGTGTGCAGAAAATCTCGGCCCATGAAGAAGGTCTCAAACACTTTTCCAACTAATCCGATGATGAAGAATGCAAGGCCGCTAAAAAGTAATTTAAGAAGGAGACAAATAGTGAAACCCCTGAAGAAGTATACAAATCTTATTAAAACTAAAAAATAAAGTTACGTGGCTGCGAGAAGGAATGAATTAATTACTTTGGGACAGAACAAGCCCAAAGGTTTTTGGCGGGAGCTACAAAAAAACAAAGAAAACAGACAGTAATATATCAGTTGCACAGTGGTTAGATTATGTGAAGCTCCTCTATGAGAGAGATCAAGAGAAAAGTAATCCCCCCATAATCAACTCTACAACCAAGTTATGTTTAGTGGAGGAGGTCAAGTGGGGTATAAAAAATTGAGCAAGTGGTAAGGCTCAAGACATTAACGGGTTGCAGGCAGGATTTTTAAAGTGGGGTGTTGAGACCTTGGCTCCAATCATTAAAAGGGTATTCAACATGGTCACCCAAGGAAATTTTCTAGTGGAATGGACTACGAGCGTGGTTATCCCTCTTTGAAAAAGTGGAGACATCAATAATCTCGCTAATTAATGCACTATTATGGTCAATCCTCTTCTTGGAAAATTGTTTGGGATCACGTTGGAGCGTAGAATCAATGTATGGGAAGAAAAAGAGGGTAAAAGAGCTAAAGGGAAAATTGGTTTTAGGCCATGGCAATCAATCATTGATCATTTCATCACTCTTAGGCACTTCATCGAAAATTTTTGGGACGTCCAGAGTGAGGAGGCCTTTTGCTGCTCCATTGACTTCAAGAGAGCTTTTGACACTGTCCCTAGAGATAAACTATGGAGAAGAATATAAGAGCTCAAAATTCCAAGGGAGAATAGAGCAGACATGCAGAAAATTTACAAGAAAGTTAGCTCTAAAATCAGAACTAAGGAATGCTTTTCCGAATGCTTTGGTAGGAACATAGGGGTTAAGCAAGGGTGCCCTCTTTCCCCCATGATTTTCGGTATATATATTGATAATCTGGAAGAATGGGTGAACAACAATAGTGGAAAGGGTGTTCAATCAACGGGATATATGGTGAAGCTGCTTCTGTATGCAAACAATCTTATTCTAATTGAAAATCGGCTCATGGTTTGAGAGAACATTTGAAGGCATTAGAGCTCTTTTGTTAAGAGGCGGGGATGCAAGTAAACACTACCAAAACTAAAGTCATGACCTTCTCTTTGAAGCGAAGAAAACAACAAGTTAGCTTTATTTTTTAGGGAAAAGCCTTGGAGTTAGTGGAAGGGTACAAATACCTAGGAATTGTTTTTCACAATAGGTTCAGTTGGGAGACATGCAAAACTGAAAGGATTCAAGGGGGATGGAGAGAGTCTTACCTTCTTCAGAATAGATGCAAGAAAGCAAAATTATGGGATTGGAAAACCAAGAAAACTCCTTTTGGATTGTTAGTTACTTCGATTGTCGTCTATGGGTTTGGGGAAGCAACACGTTAGACAACAAATGGAGATAGGTAGAAAGAATTCAAAAAAATTTAATCACTAGCAACCTTAACGTCAAATCAACTCTCATATGAGATCTTGCTAGCGGAGGCTAGTTTGTTTCCGATGGAAGCTTTAGCAATCATCCGTTTGTTAATGTATTTAAAAAAGGTGGATGGCATGGAAGAACACCAGTGGCCCAAGTTGATCGTGGTAGAAGAGTTAAAGCTTAGGAATGAAACTTGGAGGAAGCAGAATGACAAGTGGATGGAAAATGGGGAATCAATTGGCAGGACTGTCCTATTTCTAAAGTGGAAATAAAAAATTGGGTACTTGAAAAATTCATGACTACCATGTGGGAAAAACATGTTGGCCGTAAAAAAATGATATATGTCAATAATTTCAACCCAACATGGCCGCAGAGTGAAAAGACCTATCTGAGTGCTCTAATCAAGGGAAAGGCTAAGATTTTAATAACACAACTAAGGACTGGATAACATCATCTTAGATTCGAAACATGTAGATGGGTAGTTCTCAAGGAAGAGTGGGAAGAAAGAACTTGTGTCTTTTGTGAGGAAGGAGCAGTTGAAATGAATGACACTTCATCATAGAGTGTCGTGCCTATAAGGATGTTCATATTCAGTTCAAAAGCGACCTGAAAGTGGACAGTCTTGGTGAGCTATTTGTGGAAGGAAAGCTTCACAAGACGACCAACTTTTTGATCATGATTCACACCAAAAAAGCTCTTAGGGAAATAATATTGATAATATGATGCTCTGTTTGTTGGATATCTAAATCTATTAGACCATTTTGGTCATGGACATCATTAAAATTCTTCAATTCAATTCATATGGTACACTTATTCATCTAAATACTTTACTTTAAGATTTCAATATTTCTCTCGATCATCACTTATAGAGTTATTTAACTTAACTATTAAAAAAAGATCATCACTTATAGAGTTATTTTATTTAACTATTACAAAAAATAAAAAAATAAAAGTTTGTGGGGGCATTGAGCCACCCCGTTCGCTTTTGGGGCAGTGGAATCAGAAAAACATTTCATTTTGGAATGTGACGTTTTCAGAGACATCAGGGACGGTTACTGTATGTTAGCATCAATTCCATGGCTTTGTCTTTTCAATGATGGAACTGTTAGAAGATTGAGTCAGCTAATCATTTTGAGTAAGAAAAAGATTGAATTACAAAAGGCAAAAAACAAGGAAGCTGGTGGTCCCATAGACTATTTTTAGTCCGTAGACGTTAAAATATCATTCATTCATTCCTATGCTCTGTCCAAAATCCCTCCGTGAGCTGGCAGTGGCTCTCTGCTGTGCGTTTCGTCCAGCAAGACCATTGGCCCAGCCATCGACGGAGCGAACAATCAGAGTACATTATTGAGCTACTGGTCCATCCTCTAGCTCCATTGCAAGACAATCGGCCGGCCCCTCTCAAGTCCCCTCTTGCGCGAAGACATCACGGTCACAGGCATTTGGTAGCCCGCGAGCAGCCATCCTTTTCCACAGCTCGATTCAACCCTCGTTCAGCCCACAGGAAACATTACAAATTTTGGGGCATTATTCTGGTATTTCGAATTATTCAGTTGAACTTCGCAATGATTTTTCTTTTGGTTCTAACAGCTCTCGTAATCAGATTTAAAAGGAATATATTTCGGTCTGTTCCATTTGACATTTGAGCATTTTCATCAATGATTTTAATTTGAGCAACTGACAATCAATCACATGGCCTTGGCATAACACATTGCATCAGCTGAACCCTGACACTGACACACACATGCTAAATTTTGGGTGTAATTTATTTATTGTTGGACAAATTGCAAAATGTCATGGTTGCATGGTACATATGCTAATGAATTTGCTTTATTGATATTCCACAAGATGATTGACATATATGTATTCAATGATTCCCGTGGGCAATGAAGTAATCTCGTGATATGATACTAAAGCAAATCATTTTTCAATTGATGCACTTGACATGCATATATGGATGCTTTGGTAATATTTGATCAAGCTCACGATATTGATGCTTGAGAGGTTTAAATTATAACTCACTTTGGCACATCATTCATGCAACAAATGGTGTGGTTTATTTTCCTTCATGCGACATTTTAAAGTTATGCTGAGGAAGACTATTTTGGGAAATATTTCAATCGCATCTAATCCACACAATTCTGAAACAGTTAAAGGATCTCTTGAATAGATTTGTTGCTGACTTATCTCTATAGTGGTGCAAATGAAACATTAATTCCTTGGCATGAGCTCATCAATACATAAGTTGGTTTTCATGGTCTCATTTGCAAATTTAATTTGTGATTTATTTTGCCATTGAATATATGTGCTATTATGTGATGCTCTAATTTCATGACAAATTTAGTTTTGATGAATTATATATATGTGTGTGTGAGAGAGATTGATTTTGCAATTCTGATAAATCCAATTGAAATTTTATGATCGGTGTCGTTTCTTTGAATTGAGCACTAATTTCTTTTGTTGAATAAGTTACCATTTCAAGAAAAGATAAAAAAATCTAATCCAAGTCAGATTCTCATTCATGCTCAATGATAAATTAGAATTAAAACGTAGGGAAACCCCCCTTAGGCTAAGAAAACAGTATATTTGAAACAAGTGAGAGGTGAAGCTGTCAAAATGATAGTGGGTGGCTTTGCCTATTTGTTTCCTCAGGTTCTCCCCTTGGTGAGGTTGGACTTTGGTCCAGGGAAAACTTAAGTGATAACATTGGTCATCCACATGTTGGAGACTTGTTATTTTCTTTAGTAAATTATTACATTAAATTCATGAATTTTCCCATTAAGGGGTCAAATTGATTTCCTTTGATCGACTGTAACTTGAGAATGCCTCATCCAAATGGAAAAATTGCATGTGGCATGTCATCCTCTCATTGAGCGTTGTACTCTAGGACCCTGTTAACCTTTTGACTTATGGGACCGCTTTGACTTGGGAAGTGTGAACTGTTGAGAAATTGGGAGGCTTATGAATTAGATTAGATTTCTCTTTCTTTGATAATTGCTTGTGAAATTTGTTGCCTTCTTATTAATTTAATTATGTTCTTCTTGATCTAACAATTATCAAACGTACAAAACATGAACATCACAAGAAAAATAGTGAACACAAGATATAGGCTCCAAGCAAGGACGAAACCCCTCCAAGGGGAAAACCTATAAAAATTCTCTTCTTATAAAATCAGATCAAAGTGAGATGTCCAAGGCCCATGACTATAGAAAGACTTCAATCCTTTAGATGCCAAGTCAAACCCTCCTTTATGCACAACAAATCCATCAGCAAGAGACCAATAATAAATCTTCAACAAGAGATGTGATAAGGCAGAACTTCCAAAAATCAAACTTCAAGAGAAACCCTTCTTCAATTTCAGACTTCATTCCTTCTCTTCTTCGCTATTCCTCTCTACGATATTTCAGATCCATTCATGCGAATTGTATGTGTCCAAATGAGCTTAACTCATCCTTTATTTATACTATCCAGAGGGGTTCGAATAGACATGTCCTTTGGGGCAGGGCCGACTTAACAGGCTGGGCCAACTTGGCATCTAGAGGTAATTTTGACCAAAATATATATTCCAATATTATTTTTCCTTAACAATAGGTCCAAATAGGACATTGACTCTTTGACTCAACAAACCCTAAAAGCATGAAGAACATGGTTAACTAATAAAATAATAATAATAAAATTATTTTTCTTCTTTTTGCTTTTAGATAAAATACATAATGATACAATGATAATTATGAAGACCGAAACTAGTTACATTTTTCAACACTCCCTCTTAACTAGGAAGGTATTCATAATTACACAACAAGGTTCAAGGATACTCTCAAATTGAAATATTCTCATAAGAAGAGTCAGATTGGTAAGCCGTCTTCAACATCATGACCAACATCGTTAATATAGCAATATAGCAAGGCCTTGACTAACAAGCTCTATTTCTCCACTATATTAGACCACCATGCTGGGGAGGCATGATTACAGACACCATCATCATTGCCTCACAAGGTACATACCCCATCCGAATGTTCACTAGGTATGTCCTTAGGACTATTCTTACCTTGGATTTTCAATCCTCAAAGAATATCGGTCCTCTTCGACCACTCTTATCTTGGATACCCTGTCAAACCCTCAAAAAGTGTCGGTCCACGAGACTACTTTCTATCTTGGATTCCAAATCCGTAAGGAGTATCAGTCCCTAAATGCTTATCCAATCCTCCATTCTCCCTACCAGTGCATTCACTAAGACTTGCGATTGTTAGTCCTGGTCTAGTGCATGACACATGGATTCTCCGGGGTCCCTCATCACTCCCTCTCAATCAGGGAGGTAATCCTTGCTCTCTCTTAACCAGGGAGACTTCGACCATAAGATTTATTTTGTCTCGTTTATCAACTGCATGTTCTTGTCATGAAGTTTTTAAGTAGTAGTTGCAGGGCTCCTCCTTCTTGCATCATCATATCGTTCCCGAGCTTCCACCTTCATGGATGTTATGGTGCCAAACTTCTATATTCGTGACAGGGTCCTTGTCATCAACCTTACTTATCACTTTCCATCAACAATCATTTGTAGTATCTTCGTCTTCAAAAGAATATTGTCAAACCAATCAATGTAGAATTTCATTGTAGCTCTTTCTATTCAACTGGGAAAGTGAACTTCTACTAGATAAACATCAAAACCATCATGACCAACCATCTTGTGTCTGCTGCCTTTTCTGCCTTTGTAGTGTACATATTTCTACTATATATTCTTCTAAGCCATTACCAGTGCAAATAATGATGGATTTTCTCGTCAAGATGTTAAATTCTGCTGCTTGCTCCTTCTGATGTCGACATCCTTCTGCATGGTTTGTCTTCATATAGCACTGGGGTTCTTCTTCATGTTGTTCGGATTTCAATCATCAATCTAGAACAAACCAATCAACAAGCTTCAATATCGTAATCATCATGATATTTACAACTCCTTCTTTCCATCTGCAATTAGTAATCTTCTTGCCATCTGATCGTCTTCTTTGATGCATACATCAAACTGCCCCTTCCTTCACAATCTTCATGTTTCTTCAAGTCTTTCATCTGCTTAGTCAAGCTTTAGATAGAACTTGCCTTAACCTGTAACCTTGATTAGAAGACTTATGAGAAAACAAGGAGACAAAATATAGTAGTATTAGTAATAACCAAGAAGATGTTAAATACTTATCTTTAGAGGAAGGTTGACTCCCTCTTAATCTTGGACCCTTTTCCATCATATTTTGTCTTCATATCATCATAACATAGTACCTGCCATTCTTAAGAACTAGGTCCCTTTTTCTTTTTACAGTGGAAATAATCAGTTAGGGTTTTTATCTCTAGGGTTTCTCCTTTTATTCCATACTTTTCTAGGGCTTACAAACCTAGATACCAAGACCTGTGTAAATTTCTGAAGATGTTCTATGCTAGATGTAAATATGCTTTCAACTTCTAGGGCTTAACCATATGAAAGTAAGATGCAGATAGAACATACCAATAGATCGATGGAAGACAAGCCAAAAACAGAGATAAGGAATGGTGACGTTTCGGCGATCAACAGGATGCTTCAACCAACAAAGTCTTCATAAGGTCAGCCAACCCAATGTGTCACACAACCCCAAGACGTCTCATCAAGAATACTCCACCAAGACGCTGCACCAAGAAGCCCTAAACGCAGAACCAAGAACGCTGCTCCATCACCATCCAAGAGAGAAGAAAATGCCTCCACAAAATGTGTGTATAAAATGAACTCCAAGTCTCTCCAATATATAGGCATTTGTGGGGGTGTGTGACACATCTCTTATGCATGTGGGATAAATCAGGCCGATGTTGCACATGTGGAATAAATTCAAAATACATGTTCTGCTCATCCAATCAAGATGATCTTTAGATCGATCTTGCACCTCTCCGAGAGAGGAATCCAATAAAAATATTGGCATCATCATTCTGAGCATCACATCATGGAGTTTGGACCTAGTTGCCCAAAATTAACAACCTGCCACTTACAAACTTGTAAAGTTCTACAACCACACAAGAGAGTTAGTTGCAAAACCCTAGATTTTTAAGATCTTCAAGATATGTCATGCAAATTCCTTGTCAACCAATCATTGCATACTAGCATTCTGCAAAACCCTAATGCCTTTCATTAAGACCTAGTCTATAGCATCAATATCTTACTTGTCACCGTCTCTAATCTATATACAAATCCTCTATCTTTCAAATATTCATTGAGCTTGACACATATCATGAAATGCACATAACAATTATACATACCTCTGCAACTTTACCTTACCTCTTCTTTGCAGAGATCTGATCCTGAACAATTTTCTTCAAAAGAGACAACATCATTTCTTTCAAACTTCAAGTCAGCTTCATTGATGTCACTCTTTCTTCTTATTATATATAGGGAGGAGATGTGAATAACATGACTGCGTGTTGTTGTAGGGATAGACTAATCCATCCACAAAGCTTTAATGCTTAGGTCTTCAGGCTAGGATACAAACCATATCATCTTACTACTTTTATCTAGATTTCTCTTCCACTGTAAACTCATATATTTTGTTAAAAATGTCATGGGAAAATAGTGCTCCTATCATAGTCTCAACCTTCTTTTTCTCTTTTTCATACAGAATATTGATTACTCTATTCGAATTTGGGCTCTTTATCACTGCCATACTAGGGTTGTCTCCATCACTATTCATCATTGCTAAATGTTGTAATCACTGTATATAGTAATTGTTGTTTTTCCATGACAGTGGAATCTAGGTTAGGGTCTTAGAATCACTAACACTACAAATCCCAATACCACAACAAACTACTTTGCAAAGCGGAATATAAACAATAGTAAATCAACTAGTGCACAAAATAGACAACTTTTTACAATTTTCATTAACCCAACTTCATTATATTAACAAACTGTAATCATAGTATTCAAAATCGGGCCCTTTAAAAACAATCAAACTAGGGTTAGGAGGAGAGGAGGGAGAGCAGATGAGGGAAGGAGGGCTAACAGAGAGATAAGGAGGCCGAGAAAGGGGAGATAGAGGGAGAAGAAGGGGAAGAAGGCCTGTCAAGGCCACGACAAGGGCAAGGAGGGAGGGTCAAGGCCTTGAGGGCTCACGTCCAACCTCCAAGAGGCTAGAAATGCTGACGTAGGGCCTTAGAAGGAGGACACAGGGCTAGGAGAGATTGACGCTGGCGCTGGAGGATGCAGATCCAGGCCTAGGTGCCTTAAAACTTGAAACCCTTGCTCTGAAAAAATTATTTTCTTCAGATCTTCAGTTTTGCTGCAAAATCTTCAATGGCTGACCCTGCAAAAAAATTTAGAGGCTAGATCTTACCCTCAAGGGCCTAGATCTAGCTCTAATCCAACTCTTCTTACTTGATCACACCTGCACAAATGAAAATAAAATTACCCAAAACCCCAATATATACAAAATTCTCAAAAAATAACTCAAACCACAAAAAACCCCAGTTGCAAAACCAAGATTAGAAATTTAAAAATAATTTACAAGATATCTTATACAAATTTATTTACAAATGTACAAATATACATTGCTTTTTAAAAGGAATTTCGAGAAATAATTTTTTAGAAGATTTTTTGATAAATGGCTAGATGTACTTTGGAAAATAAATGCAAGCTACAACCATAGCGAAGTTAGATAAACCATAAAAATATTTGAAGTCCAAACAAGGTTAGCCTATGCCCACAGTTTGTGAACTTGGAGCCCAAGGACTGGGGAACCTGCAAACACTATATAATTCTTCACATATAAACTGTTAGAACAACAATGAATCAGATCATCTAAGATAATCTCAAAACTTATCAATAGAGTGTTCCTATCATCTACAATGAAATAACGATTTAATTAAATTTTAAACACAATATAGCAATGCCCGTACCCAACACATACCACAAATCAATAGAAAATAGACACCATTAACTGTACCCCAAAGTCTTTATTATGATTCAAAAACGTTCCTAGCCGGACAGTAGTTTTACATCAACTTTTCTGCAGAATGACATTAGCCAAACATCAGATGGTTTGAGACACAAATGACTCCTAATTTATAGATAAATCTTCCAAGTGGAAAAATAACGGCTAGTTGGCTTGATCCTCGTCAAAATAATCTCAACCATCGATAAATCCTTGATGATCCTTTAATCTCTGTCTTTGAAAATATTTATTTTGAGGAATTTTCAAATTTCTCATTTAACCCATTTTTTAGTAGCTCAAAATTATTTTGAGCTAATTTTCTTAAAAAATTGACTTTGACTTAATCACTAAGGTCCAAGGGTCCAATTTTTCTTGAAATTTCCAATATTCCCTTGGTGGGGGACCTTCAAAAATTAATTTCTTTGATACCCACAGAGTTTCCCACTTGAAGAATTTAATTTCTCTAAGACTTTAAATTTGACTCTAATTAATTAATTTTTCTGGCTTAGGATTAATTTGATTTTTTCCAGAAAAATTAATTAATTGACACTTGAGGGGATTAAATATTTTTCCACCCTCTAATATTTTAACCATGGTGTCTAAGTATGAGGGACCATGCACTAAAATATTTCTTACATAAGATGATTAAATTTCAACCCTCAAAGGGGAACACTCGTTCGGTAAAGACCCTCAAATTACATACCCAATTCTGTGAAATAATATGATCTAGTAGACCAAGTGATTTGTAATAAAATAATATAGCCAATTAGCTTAAATTATTCCCAAATCACTTTTACTTAAGACTCGACTACAACACTAGGACTCACCTAAGACTTTGACGAAGAATTCCACCCTAGCTTTGGGGTGAGGTTGGAGGGAAAAACTCTGCCAACCATCCGTGTTTAGAAACACAAATGAATCAATGAGACGAGAAATCTCCTAGGATGAAATTCTCGGCAAAATAATAGGCTTACCTAGGATGTTACATACATACACGGTCTTACTAGCATCATTTACATTACAAATTTGCAGAATGGGTTTACAATGACTCAATAAACTGATGATTGATGATTTGATCCTTAAAAAAATATTTTGGCATATCTACTTCCTTGGAACTTTGACAAAAAGTCTGCAACATCTGGCTCCATATGGGGACACGTTGCTTCCATGAAGTAACGTGAGAATCCTAGAATCCTGCATCCAAGAAAACATAAATCTATCAAATAGATATCCTTTCAAAATCGAAATCATCATGCATATATAGTTAATCCTACTGGAATAGAAAAAATCTACTCTAACAAACTGGAAAATACAAAATATAAATGCATGAAATAAAACTTAGCTAACGACATAAATTAAAAAGAGTAGGGTTAGAGATACTATACAAACGATGCCTTATGGCATTAGATGTCATCCATGTGGCACAATCTTGGACATCTACTTGTTGACTGGTAGATCAACGGGTTGCTTATCAGATGTCCCTTGCTGAAATTTTACCCTCTTTGGCTGATGAAGAATCTGATCACTGTGCTGCATTTCTCTGTCATACTGAACTCTCTTTCTTTTTCTACTCGGAAGGTAGGATGGAAGATGCGAGAAATGATACACTGACTGGACAAAATCTGATTCAAAATACGGTGGATAACCTTGTGGCACAACTTCTTCACTGTTTTCCAATCTCTTTGGAACGTCCACATGGTATCTTCTTTCGACTTCTTTGTATTCTGACCATGCCACCGGTTGCTACGAGAATAGTAGCGTAAGATAAATCCATCTGAATAAACCCACCTAAATCAGCTGCAAACTTTTTGGAAAGAAGCATTCCCCATACACCTGGCGCATCAATCACTGTTATGTTCATGGTGATGATCCTGTAAGGTTAATCAACTAAAGAGACCTGGAGATCTTAAACCACACCAAGGACTTCAACCTTTTTAGAATCCATTGAGAAAATGTTATGGTAAGGTCTAGATATTCCTAAGTTCAATTGTTCCATAACCTTCTTAGTCATAACATTTGTAGATGCACCAGAATCAAGCATGCACATTAGAGGAATTTTGAGCCTAAAAGTTGCCTCCTAAGGAAAAATAATAAAATAATAGTTAAAATAATAAAATAAGAGTTATGAATTTTGGAGGGAAAAGAAGAAATCTACTTTTATAATTGTATTTCTGGCTTATCTCCTTATAGGTTAACTCAAATTTCAAGTGTAGACACTCGTTGGATGCTTAAATTCCGCATCCAATAAGTAATGGCTATATATACTTTTGTTGTTCACATCACGGTAGAAACCGCGCATACATTGCCGTGTGGAGGGAGATCCCTTCGGTGAATTTTACCACGGGCTCTTCCTTTAAAAGTATGCATAATGGATACCCGTTGGATGCAGAATTTAATTCCGCATCCAAAGAGTGTCTACACTTGAAATTTGAGTAAACCTATAAGGAGATAAGCCAAAAATACAATTAAAAAAAGTATTTTTTCTTCTTTTCCCTCCAAAATATTTACATGTACCTCTTTTTAAATTTAAAGGATTTTGATTGGTTTACATATTATTACATGGAAATTACGTGAAAATTTCATGGGTACTTTTAGGCTAAAATTTACTCTAATGATTGTGAAGCAATCGGTCATTTATGTCCAAAGTTAGGAAGCAGGGCTGATGATCTTCATTTGTCATGTAGCAGTTTAAATCTTTCAACTTAATTTCTTCATCCTTAGAATCATTATCAACATTACCCCACTGAACCATACCTAGAGCCTTGAAGAAAGATGCCCTCTGAGATGGAATTTTTAAAAGTTCAAGCGCTGGGACAAACATCTTAATGCTATTAATCCATGCGGCCCAATCCAATTTCAATCCTGACTTGTACCTTTTAGAAGCAACTTGTTTATTCTGATTTTGATCTTTACTTTTCCTCTGATAGGTGTATCCCTTACTTCTAGCAATCTCTAAAATTTTCTCTTGAGATGATTTTTCACCGTATGGTTGAGTGATGGGGTCATTTTCTTCACTGAAATTATTTATGGAAAATGATGAAGAAATCGTATCAGCACACCGACTCTTTTTAGGAGCATCATCTTGTCTTGCATTATTTACTTGTTGATTTCCTCCTTCCTCTAAAATTCTTCTAGCAAAGGCACATGTACTTTCCTCCTGGAAGCTTTCACAAGGTTTGCAGAAAGGGAAAGGCTCGTCAACCATATTAGCAGACTCAAGCAGTGTGGGAGGCCTTTGATCATTAGAAGGATTCTTTCTTGGCCATGGATTATTGTTGTTCTTGTTTTTATTATTATTCTTGGGCGACATACTCTGCATTTGGCTTCTCTCCACCCGGATTAATTGCTTCTGCATATCACTTATTTATCTGGCATGTTCGATTTTCATTTCTTTGATTACTTGAGGCAATTCCTTAATTGATTCTGGTTTTTCTTCTTTAATTTCTTTTCCCTTAGATTTAACCGAACCTCTATCAAAACCTGGGATTGATGATTTACTTGAAGCTTTCCTATAATTTTCGAATTCTTCAGTTGTACTTTGGGCAGCGACCAAAGTGACAAGCTTGGCACGTCTAATCTCATATTAAGTATCACTATTGAAAGCCTCGATATATTGCTCCAAAACTGTCTTGTCGAGAGGCTTATAATATGAGTCATATCCCTTAGAATGTTAGTTTCTGGTAGCATCGGATGTGTTCTAGCCTCGAGAGTTTGCAGAGAGGTTAGAATACATGAGTACTCCAATACCCAGAAATCGATTTTGGAAATTCCATCTAGAGATGGCTTAATTAAAATAATTAATCAATTTTTTAATATTTACTAAGTCAAAACTTAGGAAATATGATTAATTAAAAGGTATTAATTAAGTCAGATGTGAATCTTCTAGAAAAAGGCATGGATCGAGTCCTAGTTAATCTAAGCCATCGATTAAGTTTTAATCGTGGCCATTGATGTCTCAACGAGAGATTATAAGAAGGAACTCGATCGCACTTGGAGGACACACTGACAGAGATCGAATTCACTGGCAGATCGATTTCCTAAGTAGTAGCGCTGAGTTGTAGGAGATAGAGCTAATGAGCTCGTTACAGTGAGAGAGGGGTAGGGATAGTAAGGTCAAAGGAAGTTTTTCCAGATCCGGTGAGTGCACAGCAGAGAGGCAGCAAGTGCCATAGAGAGGCAGTGCAGAGCCACGTAGAGGCTGCGCAGTGCTTCAGAGGAGAATCTGCATTTTTGCTGGGGAGTAGCGAGATTTTCAGAGCCAAAGGCTGGGCAGGAGGCCCAGAGGTGAAAAAGATCAGTCTTCCAAACAACAACTGATCAGATAGAGAGAGGGAAAGTTGTTCCCAACTGAGAGGACACAATATTGCGTAGAGGCAACACAGAGCAGCTCATCTTGAACCTAGATTAGTGTGGGATTGCCAGTGGCAGAGGGAGATTTTTCTCACTAACTTTTTGTCAGATTTTCTCTATATGGTTTGCTAGGTTTTAGAGCAACCATAGATTTGTACTCAGATTTACTACTGCATAATATTCAAACCCTTAACTGCTGCACCGGTTGTCCCGCTTTGGGTTTTTTTTGGGGACTTAGTCAAAAACAACAGTGTTTTTTATGTGTGTACATCTGTTTTTCGGCGCTATTTTCTTCCGCAATATTTTTTTATTTGTGAAGGCTGTAGTGTATGGGGTTTGATATTTACCATAGCAAATAGTAAATAATTTGTTCAGTAAATTAACAAATAGAAGAAACTTAATCAATTGCTACGGTAGGATTCCAATTTGTGGAATTTTCACATGGTATCATAGTGCAGGAGAAGCAGAAAGAGCTCAGTTGCAGAAGGAAAGAGGGAGCTTCGAGGCACTGTGTGAGTAGCTGCTCGAAACCCCAGGAGGCTGCGTAGTCCATTAGGCAGCAGGGCAGATTTTTGAGGAAAATTTATTTCTTTGAGTGAGTCGACAGAGAATAAAATTTCCAAATTGAAGATTGTCAAAGGCGGAGGGAGAAACAATGCTTTTCTTGCAAAGAAGATCTTCAGTTGGGACGGAGTTATTTTGCAGCAGTTTGCTGGTGCAGAATAACGTTAGGAGAAAGGAAGAGCACACACTAAGGGAATTCTTTCCTCAGGGAATTTCTAGCATGGAAATTTGATTTTTCACTGCAAAGTAGCAGTAGTCATGAGCAGATTTTCCCACTCCAGCAAGGAGTGCGTAGAGCCTAGGAGCAGCTGCGCAGAGGAGAAGAGGAGGAGTTCGACATGTTTTGCGAGGTGGCATCAACAGTGTTGAGAGATCAAGATCAGTTGGACGGTTCAGCCAACTATGTGATCTAGAAGGCCAGGATTTCCTGCCTTCTAGATGAATATGATCTCAAGACCTATATCAGTTTAGTGGTAGCCGTACCCACAGACCCAGATCAGCTAAAGGCCTACAAAAAGGAGATGGCGAAGGTAAAGAGGTTGATCCTCGATGGAGTTCGAGATCACATAGTATCACACATAGCTGGCAAGGACACTGCCAAGCAGATGTGGGATGCTCTTGCCACGCTGTACCAGAGATCTTCCGAGCAACGAAAGATGTATTTGGAGGAGAAGCTGAGGTGTACCAAGATGCAGAAAGGGGAGCGTATAGACCCCTTCCTTACTAGACTTTAGGAAGTTTGGGATCAACTCTCTACAGTCTGGTCAGTGCCCCAACCTACAAAGTTTGTATGATTTGCCTTGAATAGCGTTTCCGAGGAGTGGCAAGTATTCGCCTAGAGTATCCTGGGCATAGAAAACTTGCCAGATTGGGACAGAATGTGGGAAAATTTGCAGCAGGAGGTGATGAGGTGAGACTTGGTGAAGAACACCATCAGTGGCAGCAACAATAGTGGGACAAAGGAAGTAAAGTAGGAGGAGAACGCAACCCTTGCATCAAAGGGGTAGCAGGAGCAGCGTAGAAGGAAGAAGGACATATCCAAGGTCAAATGCTTCAGATGTGGTGAACTTGGTCACTACAACACCCAGTGTCCTCTCAGGAAGAGGGACAAAGAGGAGAAGTAGGATCAACAGGCTGCATCCGCTGAGATAGATAAGCTGTCCTCCAAACTAGAGGAAGAGTTTGCCATGATCACTGATATACCTCCAGGGGTGAGGTGGTGAGGTGGTGTGATTTGGTTTTGTAGCCCCAAAGAGCTACAGTTGGGCAGGATCCTTGAGGATTCCACCTCTTGGATCAATACCTTGCTACGGGAGCCCATAACAGTAGTAGCAGGATGGACCAGTGGTAGTTGGTGTAGTCAGGTGCCAGAGTGACACATGCAGTAGCTAGTAGTAGTCAGAGATTGAGCAGTGCAGAGCAGAGTTGGCAGCAGTGCAAAGTCAGTATCGTAGAGGCTTTAGTGACAACGCAGAGACTAGCAGCAGTCATGAATTAGGTGACAGATGCATCAGACTGAACATAATTGGTTCAGTATGATGGACATATCTCAGTTGCAACAAAAACAAATGAGAGATAGTTGCTAATGTTGCAGTGGCAGCTACAATAAGAGTTGCAGTGCAGATGCAATAGTTGGCAATAGTTCAACAGGGTCAGCAACAACACAAATGCAGCGCATCTTAGAGTTGCGCAGTTGTTGGTGGGCAGCAGTAGCTAGACATCAACAGTGCAACAGGAGATGGTGCAGAGGCAGTGTATTGCAATTGCAGTACTAGAACACTGTCCTCGCTAAGAGGGAGTGTTAGTTTTTTGGTAGCATCGAATGTGTTCTAGCCTCAAGATTTTGCAGAGAGGTTAGAATACATGAGTACTCCAATACCCAGAAATAATTTCTGGAAACTCCATCTAGAGATGGCTTAATTAAAATAATTAATCATTTTTTTAATATTCCCTAAGTCTAAACTTAGGAAATATGATTAATTAAAAGGTATTAATTAAGTCAGATGTGAAGCTTCTAGAAAAAGGCATGGATCAAGTCCTAGTTAATCTTAGCCATTGATTAAGTTTTAATAGTGGCTGTTGATGTCTCAACGAGAGATTATAAGAAGGAACTCGATGGGACTTGGAGGACACACTTGCAGAGATCGAACTCATTGGCAGATTGATTTCCTGAGTAGCAGCGCTGAGTTGCCGGAGAGAGAGCTAGTGAGCTTGTTGCAGTGGGGTAGGGATAGTAAGGCCAGAGGAAATTTTTCCAGATCCGGTGAGTGCACAGTAGAGAGGTAGCAAGTGCCACAGAGATGCAGCGCAAAGTCACACAGAGGCTGCGCAGTGCTTCAGAGGAGAATCCGCATTTTTGTTGGGGAGCAATGAGATTTTTAGAGCCAGAGGTTGGGCTGGAGACCTAGAGGTGAAGAAGATCAGTCTTCCAGACAAAAACTGATCAAATAGCGAGAGGGAAAGCTATTCCCAACTGAGAGGACATAGTATTGTGTAGGCTGATGCATTGACTGCGCAGAGGCAACGCAGAGCAGCTCATCTTGAGCCCAGATTAGTGTCGGATTGCTAGTGGCAGAGTGAGATTTTTCTCATTAAATTTTTGTTAGATTTTCTCTGTATGTTTTGCTAGATTTTAGAGCAACCATAGATTTGTACTCAACTTTACTATTGCATAATATTCAAACCCTCAGTTGCTGCACTGGTTTTCCCGCATTAAGTTTTTCTAGGGATTTAGTCCAAAAACAATAGTGTTATTTGTGTGTGTGTGCATCTGTCTTTCAACGCTATTTTCTTCCGCAACATTTTTTTTATTTGTGAAGGCTGTAATGTATGGGTTTCGATATTAACTATAGCAAACAGTAAATAATTTGTTTAGTAAATTAACAAATAGAAGAAACTTAATCAGTTGCTGCAGTAGGATTCCAATTTGTGGAATTTTCACGTAGAAGATCATTAAACCTTTGGTTGAATTCTTCGACTGTTTCATTTTCTCTTTTCTTTATAGTATTTAGCTCTTTGACTAAGTATTTTCCTCCCCTCTTATCCCCATACTTGTCTTTGAATGCAACAACGAGGGCTCTTAAAGAGTCAAATGCATTATCTGCTTTATCATGAAACCAATCAAGGGCACTATCTTCCAATGATAGGACAAATAAATTCATTTTGACATCTTCATGACTGTAGACTGTAGTGTGAGCGAATATTTGGACAAAAGTGTTGAACTTCTTAATATGAGCTTCAACATTGATGGCATTGTTTCCTTGGAAGGTCGGGAGCTTGTTCATGGTAGATTCATCCGAAAGGTTGTGAGGATACCCTTGGACATTTGTGAAGTTGCAAGGCCTGTAATAATCACCCATGATGTCTTGATTTTCGGGATTAATGAAAAAAATGGAGATCAAGGAGAGCTTCCTGTCTGGGAAAATTTAATTGCTCTCTAGAATGTAATTAGTTTAACTGGGCTCTTAGAACCTTTTCAGGGTCAGGAACGGGGTTAACCAAGCTACCAGGATTCCTTCTAGAGTAAGCTTTTGTGAGTGGTTGAAAAAGTGGAGTCACCACCCAAACAGGAAACCAACCTAAATGTCCAAGTGCTAAAGGTGCAGATGAACAAGATGAGAGGATTAGTGAAAGAACAAAGGATAAGGTGATGAAAAGATGAAGAATGATGAAAGGTGAAAGATTGGGAAAATGTCGTTGAAGCGCCGAGAACAAGATAAACTTATCCTCGACAACAACGCCAAAAAAAGTTGTCACTCAGATTGTACAAGCACCACGACAACAACTCAGGGCGGGGCTGTCACTTTGATACCCATCCACTCCGTTCTAGCTGTCTCCCAACAACAGGCTATGGAAGGTTGTCCCTATAGAAATAAGATGATGAAAGACAAGTTGGGAACCAACTTGTTCGGGAGACATTATTGAGTGGCCTAGCTACTTAGTTAAATTTTACAAGAATCAAAGATTTGATTAGATTTAAAAATGAGCCCAGTTCCTTATGGAGTCAAAAATATTGCTTATTTCAAATTAAGATCAAGTAACTAGATGGACAACTGCTGCTTAAATGACTTACTAACCTATATGCTATGCAAATCCTAAGATTTAGGTGTAATGCAAGTATCTTTGTTACTTTTCAATTATATGCCTAGTCTAAATGGAGCCCCCCTCTTAATTGTTTTGAGACCAGTCTTTAGAGTAGGTTGTGGGATGGAAGCCGACTAGAAGCAAGTAGAGGCATGATTAATGATATCTCCCCCTGTGTTCCAAACACCCAGTGCCTCCGGTGCTGTAGAGAAGCTCTGACGACTGCAAGTTCATTGTGTTAGCCACTAAAAAGGTGCCGAACCCCTCAAGCTAGATGATAAAGGGTGGCCTTATGAGTCTATCAATTTAGCTTATGCTTGGAGGTAAATTATTAATGCAAGCTAAGTCTAGAATGCTTATGGAATGGTTATGAGTGAATCTTGGATTAAGATTGTTTAACTGTTTAAGTACTTAAGTTATGATTAATCTTCAAGATTACTTATCGATAAATGGAAAGACAATCTTACTACCAAGATAGTGCCAATAATTAAATGCCAATGTTAAACACTCCAAAGATAAACTTCTTCAATGATAGCAAGATTTCAACACTTAAGCTTCTCAAGGGATTTAAAGAAAGTAAATGTCAATGATCGTAGATAGAAGATGCCAATTTATCACTTACCAACACAATTAGATATCAAGAAGCAGTATGACTTACATCACAATATACCAATATGCCCAAAAAAGAATCAAGAGATTTTAAGATAAAAGTGCTTTAGTGAGTGTTTGTTAAATGTGAACTTCAAACTTATGGATCAACTCAAACAACAAATATGTTAACTAAATTGCTATAAAACCATGAGACAAGAGCAACTATAATATATAGAGCATGAAGCTAGATCTTACGCTACTTTTGTTCCAATGAGAAATTATCTAACTTTTAGGACATCAATAAGCAAATTACTTTAGATCAATAAATTATTAAGCATGTAAGCACTCAATATGATCAGTGAAACATTAGATGATTTTTCCAACTGAAAACACAAGCTAACTAACCCACTTATGATGAATTATTCAGTGTATATCAGATCTGGAAACTCTTATTATGCAGAGATATCAGTCACCATAAATGAAGTTTCAAGCCCAAAAGAGTAATGCCAAAGATGTCTAGAAGCTATGATTATATGCCAGATGCCACACCAATCAATTTTATGCCTTTTAGGGTGCTTCTTCAGATTTATATCAGATCTGATCTAGTGATTATACAAAGATATTTCAGCGAGCAAACAAGTAGATCTGAGCTCAAAAAATCAATGCCTAACTAGCCAAAACACTAGCAAATTTTTACCATAAAATTATTAATGTGTTTAGACCACTTATATTTGATTTTAGGGCATTTAATTCACTGTTATGAAATGAATATGACAGCTGAAGTGAAACAGTGAGAAAGTGAGGGTTACGAGAACAAACCCTAGGCCCAAGGTCTTGTAGCACACTTGCCCAAGTTGCCAAAAATTTTCTCAAAGCACTTGGCACTTGAAAACACCAACTTTGAATAAAAATCTCCCTACAAAACCCACCAATCTTCAGTCCAAAAATTTCAGAGATGGGCATAGGGAAAATTATGGCTAGGATGGGCTAGCACTAAGCCCAATAGGGCTAGCGTTGGGCTAGAAAGGGCCTACAAGGCCTAGCGGCTCAAGGGAAAAGGCCCACAAGGGGCTGCGGTGGGCCCCACAATGGCTATAGCTAGGAAAAGGAGGAGACTGAGGGCTTGGGCAAGGCCCTAAATCCTTCGAACTAGGGTTTGGAGGCCTAAAAGCCCTGCCGCAAGCCTTTGGAGAGCTGTGGCTAGGGGATAGGAGGGCAAAGGGAAAGGATAGAGGGTTGAAGAGAAGAGAAGGGAGTGCGAATGAGTGAAGGGGCTAACAGTGGGATAAGGAGGCTGAGAAAGGGGAGATAGAGGGAGAAGAAGGGGAAAGAAGGCTTTTCAAGGCCATGACAAGGGCAAGGAGGGAGGGCCGAGACCCTTAGGGTTCACAACTAGCCTCCAGGAGGCTAGAAAGGCTGACGCAAGCCTTAGAAAGGTTGATGCAGGGCCTTAGGAGGAGGATGCAGGGCTAGGAGAGGCTGACGCTGGCCCTGGAGGAGGCAGGTTCGGGCTTGGGGTCCCTAAAACTTGAAAACCTTGCTCTGAAAAATTTATTAGCTTCAGATATTCAATTTTGTTGCAAAATCTTCAATGGTTGACCATGCAATTTTTTTTTTAGGCTAGGTCTTACCCTCAAGGGCCTAGATCTAGCTCTAATCCAACACTTCTTACTTGATCACACTTGCACAAATGAAAATAAAAATACCCATACCCCAATATGTACAAAATTCTCAAAAAATAATTCAAACCCCAAAAAACCCCAACTACAAAACCATGATTAGAAATTTAAAAAAAAATTACAAGATATATTATACAAATTTATTTACAAATGTACAAATATACAGTGCTTTTTAAAAGGAATTTTGAGAGATAATTTTTTAGAACATTTTTTGATAAATGGCTAGATGTACTTTGGAAAACAAATGCAACCTATAACCTTAGCGAAGATAGATAAGCCATAAAAATATTTGATGTCCGAACAAGGTCAGCCTATGCCCACAATTTGTGAACTTGGAGCCCAAGGACTGGGGAACATACAAACACTATATAATTCTTCACGTATAAGCTGCTATAACAACGATGAATCAAATCATCTAAGATAAGCCCAAAACTTATCATTTGAGTATTCCTATCATCTACAATGAAATAACGATTTAATTAATATTTAAACACAATATAGGAATGCCCGTACCCAACACATACCACAAATCAACAGACTATGACAACATTAATTGTACCCCAAAGTTTTTATTATGATTCAAAAAACGTTCCCAGCAGGACAATAGCGTTACATTAGCTTTTCTGTAGAATTACATTAGCCAAACATCAGATGGATTGAAACACAAATGACTTCTAATTTATAGATAAATCCTCCAAGTGGGAAAACAACGGCTATTTGGCTTGATCCTTGTCAAAATAATCTCGATCGTCGATAAATCCTTGATGATCCTTTAATCTCTACCGTTGAAAATATTTATTTTGAGGAATTTTCGAATTTCTCATTTAACCTAATTTTTATTATCTGAAAAATAATTATTTTGAGCTAATTTCCTAAAAACATTGACTTTGACTTGACCATCAAGGTCCAAGGGTCCAATTTTTCTTGAAATTTCCAATATTTCCTTGATGGGGGACCTCCAAAAATTAATTTCTTTGATACCCACGAATTTTTCCACTTGGAGAATTTAATTTCTCTAAGACTTTAAATTTGACTCTAATTAATTAATTTTCTGGCTGAGGATTAATTTAATTTTTGCCGGAAAATCAATTAATTGACATTTGAGGGGATTAATTATTTTTTCCACCCTCTAATATTTTAGCCATGGTGTCTAAGCATGAGAGACCATGGATTAAAATATTTCTTACATAAGATGATCATATTTCAACCCTCAAATGGGGAACACCCATTTGGTATAGACCCTGAAATTACATATCCAATTCTGCGACACAATTTGATCTAGTATTCCAAGTGATTTGTAATAAAATAATTTAGCCAATTAGCTTAAATTATTCCCAAATCACTTTTACATAAGACTCGACTTTGACAAAGAATTCCATCTTAGCTTTTGGGTGAGGCAGGCGAGAAAAATTATGCCGACTATCTGTGTTTAGAAACACAACTGAATCAATGAGATGAGAAACCTACTAGGATGAAATTTTTCCCAAAATAATAGGCTTACATAGGTTGTTACATACATACATGGTTTTACTAGCATCATTTACATTACAAATTTGTAGAATGGGTTTACAATGACTCAATAAATTGATGATTGATGATCCAATCCTTAAAAAAAATATTTTGGCATATCTGCTTCCTTGGAACTTTGACAAAAAGTGTGCAACAAGCCAGGTCAACAACTCATGAATAGATCATATAGAGCTCATCAACAATTGGCCCTATAAGAGCAAACCTGTTATAAAGTGGGATTTGAATTTGGATGGTGAGGGTAACAAATTTTCCCCATAACCACTCAAGCTACACCCAATTGACTGACCATCTTCCTATTTTTTAACCCATGTTGTACTTTTTGTAAGGAAATCAAAGGCTTTAAGAGGATTTGTGTTGTGCGTTCTGTTGACCATACTTTGTCAATGACCCCATAGCAGTACACCCCCATTTTTTCAAATGGGATTGACATCATGTTCGACGTGGTCGCGCCATTCAGATTCCATCATCAGTTGACAATTTTATGAATAATGTAAACCCATTCTGCGTGTTTATGATGTAAATGATCTAAGTAAGACCGTCATGTATGTAACAACCTAGGTAAGCCTAGTATGTTGGTGACGATTTCCATCCTAGGAGGTTTTTTGTCTCACTGATTTACTTGTGTTTTTCGACACAAGTTATCGACAAAGTTTTCCCCTCCAGCCTCACCCCAAAGCTAGGGTGGATTTTGTCATCAGCATGCTAAGTGAGTCCTAGTGTTTTGTATTGAGTCTTTGTGAAAGTAGTCTGGGAATGATCCTAGCTAGTTGGCTGGATTATTTTATTACAAGCTACTTGGTCTACTAGATCATGTTTTGAGTCGCAGAATTGGGTATCTATTTGGAGGGTCTATACGAATGGGTATTCCCCCTTCATGTGTCTAAATGTATTTATCTTATGTAAAGACGGTTGGAAAAATAATTAAAATCCCCTCTCAGTCAATTAATTAAATTTTTTGGTCAAATTAATTAAAAAACCCTAAGCTAGAAATTTAATTAATTCTAGGTCCTAAGTGAGTATAAATCCTTCAAAGGCAAAATCCGTTGGTCCTTAAAAAATGAATTTTTAAAAGTCCCAGACCAAGGGAATATTGAGAATTTTAAGAAATTTTGGACCCTTGGGCCTAGGTGGTTAAGTCAAAGTCAAAATTTTGAGGTAATTAACTCAAAAATAATATTTTTGAATTAATTAAAATGAAATTAAATGGTTTTTCCTCAAAATTATAATTTCGACGGCCCAGATTAAAAGATGATCAAATCTTTTCGACGGTCGAGATTATTTTGACATGGATCAACCGAACTAGCCGTTAGAGATTTTGTCCTATAAATTAAAGGTCTTTATCAGTCTTGAATCATCCGATCTTAGAATCGTGCACTTGTTCTTGGAAGCTCTTGTAATTTCCTTTGATGAATAAAGCATAAAGACTTTGGAGTTACAAACTTTGGTGTTCCTTTTCCAGATCTATGTGGTGATTCATTTCTAAACTCTGCTACTTTGTTTGATATTTTTATGGTTGATGGCCTTCATGGATTAATCTGCATACAGGTATCTTGTGCAATTTTCTGGGTTCATAAAATGACATTTTGATTTTTTTGAAGGATCTCATGTTGTTTTCTTAAATCTCTATCAGTTTAAAGTTCAGATCTAAGTGTGCAGGGAAATTTTTTTAAGATTTGAGTGTCTGAGGAAGTCTTCAGTTGGACTACCCGACTCTCAGATTCGTAAATCTGAAAAAGCCCATTGTTTCTAATTTCCTGAATCTATCTTACGAATTTGTGTTTTTTACAGGGTCTCCTAGGACTTGTGCCTCTCTTTAAAATTTCAAATTTCTAAAAATTGTGCTGAAATGGGTTCAAATCTGGCCATGAGGGCCTCAGATCTGTAAATTAGCTTGTAAATTTGTATTTTTTTAGGGCTGTACGGGTTTAATATATTTTTTTTTGTGCGTATTTTCTGGATTTGTCTAGTTTTCGCAGGTTGCATGGTTTTCTTAGAAATTTATTTTAAGATCTGAGCCAGATCTAACCCCCGAGGGAAAGATCTGGCTTGCTTATGTGGGCAAATCTGAACGTTATTTGATTTAAAGGGCATTGAAAATCTAAGTTTTGACGGGAAGAAATTTAAGTTTGCCGGGCGGATTTTGAATGTACTTGGTTTTCCTCACGCTGCATATCCGTCGATCTAAAACCATTCCTCTCCTGCCCTCGACCTCCTTTACGCTGCATCTGGAAGTGGCCATTGTTCCTGCTCTCCTTAAATTTGCTGTCTGATGCCTTTACTTTCCTTGTCGTCCCTCCTCACGCTGCAACTACTCCTTCAGCTCTTATGCCCTCATTCTCTGCTGTCGTCCAGTCCGCATCTATGCGTTTCCGTCTTCATTGCATACACTATCCTTTCATCTTTGCCCTCGCTTCTCTGTCCTCAACACTGCACCTTTGATCTGCGTCGACCCTCCATCTGCAAGCTGTCACTTTTCTTGCCGTTCTCCATTACAGTCTTAGACTCCTTCAAGCTGCCTCTCCCTTCCTCGCCCACAGATCCAAGTCGCTTTTCTGCCGCAGCTGTCTTCCCGTTGAGCCCCTCCCTTCGCATCCCTTCAACCTGCAAAACAAATGCACACAACGACCCAAAAAAAAAAAAAAAAAACCTCATGTGTTTATTTCTTTATCAAATTCGATTTTTTTAGGGTTAGTTTTAGTGTTAAGTTTTAGATTTTAGTTTTTTTTATTTTATGTGTAATGTTAGCGTTAGTTAGTCGTAGACTTTAGATTTAATTTGTTAGATTTTAATGAATGTTAGTCTAGTTGGATAGGTTTTAGGTTTTAATTCGATTTTGGTATTATCGTTCAGTTTATTTTAGCATTAGTTTTAAGTTTAATTTTTTAACTTTTAGTTTTTAGTTTGTTTAGGTTTTTTTTTTTTTTATTAGAGTTAGTTTTGATTTCATTTTTTTAGATTTGGAAAAATCAAAAGCAGAAAAAAAAAATTCTTTTTCATTTAAAATTTTGTTAGATTTTAGATTTTAATCCTTAGTTTTAGTTTCGTTTGTATATATTGTTTTAAAAAAAATGATAAAATAATAAAAAAATAAAAAATTTCTCAAAAAATCCTATAGTCAAATGAGCTTTTAATTTTCTATCTGAAGTTTGACTATAGGAGATTTTAATTTATGGATTGGAATTAATTGAAACATCATAGATTCGGAAATATTTCAAGCATCTGACATTTTAATTTAGATGATCATTTCATGATAAGCTTTGTTGTTGGCTTAAGTATCTTAATGAATGGTTGTGGTGCTTTTTACTGAATATCATTGTGGTCATTTGTGTTTTCATTAGCAGCAGTTATATATCCATTACTTGGCTTTAATTGCATAACGGGATCTTTTAACTCCATAAGGCACTGGTTTTAAAATAATTGATCTGTGAAATCTCGTTAATTTAATCAAGTACTTGGTTAATTAACTGTGTCTCCTAGGTTGGTTGACTTGCAACTAATTCTCTTCCTTCATCTTTGTTAGGGTCTACCTCCCTTAGCTTGCAAGGAGACAGCTTACATAGAGAGATTGGGGATCAGGGTGACAACCCCCGATCTGAACCGTTGTCATGGTGCCTAGACATTCTGTGCGACAACATTTTTTGGCGCCGTTGCAGGGGATAGAGTTTTTTCTGTCCTTGGTCTTAACGACATTTTCTAATCTTTTAAATCTTCTTTTTCCATTCATTAGCCTGTCACAAGGGATCACATTTTCTGGCGTCATTTCATCTCTTCATCTCTTCATCATCTTATCTTTCATCATCTCACTAATCATTTCATCTTTAGCACTTGGACATTTCGGTTGGCTTCTTGTTTGGGTGGCGACTCGACTTATTCATCTATTTACTCCCAGACAAGAATCCCCCCCTGATGTCCATCTGCTATCTCTCGATTATTTCTTCTGTTTTAAAATTAGTTTCATGTTCAAGTAGCGACTCCAATTCTTTCATTTCTTACAAGAATTCCTACTAAGAAGTTCGCTTTTTGAGGACCTTTTGACTATTCTTGAACACGGATCTATCTCTTAAATCCTAAGCACGATATCATGGAAGTATTTAACCCGTGTAATTTTGCTAATATTCAGGGCTATCCCCATGATTTCCCTCAAGTTGGAATGGATAAATTACCTGCTTTTCAAGGAAATGATACAGTTAGTGTCAAGTCTCATTTGTTTGCTTTCGCTAATTGGTGGAATAGATTTGCAGTTGCAAATAACAATTTTGATGATGTAAAGATGAGGCTCTTTGTTCTTACTTTTGGCCAAGATGTTGCAGACTGGTTTACTGAAAAACCTGATAATTCATTCGATACCTTTGAATCAATTGTAGCTGTCTTTAAGGACAAGTATGGTGATAAAAGGGAAGATAAGCATTTGGTTAGAGATATCAGCGTCATAAAGAAAAAAGAAAATGAAACAATAGAGGAATTTAATAACAGGTTTAATGGTATTATTAAAGAATTACCTCAAGATTATAGACCTCCTGCCAGGCTCCTTTTTGATTGTTATATTGATGCCTTTGATGTTGATACTTCTTATGAGTTGAGGCGAGCTAAAGTTAATGATTATAAGTTGAATCTAAACGAAAAGTGGCTGAATTTTATTTATATGAAGAGAGAGTGGGTCTTTGCCGTAGCGACCCCTATTACAAAATTGTTGTCCAGCAAGAGCTGTTTTTGGATATTTGACATAATCAAGGAGTTTCTAAGGAGCTTTCCTCATTTATAATTAGCAGTCCTTTCGTAAGAGAGCTTCCTTTGTTAGCCAGCGAATCTGCTTCACTATTAGAATTTCTGAGGATGTGATAAAACTTGTAGGATGCAAAGTCTAATAAAACTCTCTTCAATCTGCCCAAGATTCTGTTGAGACCAGCATTTCTGAAGAGCTCTTCTGAATTTAGTTTTTTTATTAGAATTTCAGAGTCTCCAAATACTTGGAGATCTTTGACCCCTTTGTCTCTAGCTATTTGACAAGCTTTGAGGAGCCCGAGAATCTCAACTTGATTATTGGATTTCTGGCCAAGACCCCAGCAGAAGGTGTCTCTTGAATTCCCATCCGGTGAATATATGACCCCTCCAGCACCGGAAACACCGGGATTCCCTTTGGAAGCCCTATCAAAAAAAATTGTGTGCAAATTTTGGGAACGCCACCAGTTCTGAAATAAATCATCTGGTTCTCTCTTTCGCCAATCCGGGGAAGCAGTTTGGGGAGTGAGGAGGTACTTACGGTGAAATGGTTCAAGAGGGCCAAGCCACCTCTTTTCCCCAGGCAGGAGCAAAGGATCCTCTTTAAAGAATTGTTGTTGGGCCGCTTCCAAGAGGAAGGACTTGGATTTTGCAGCAACATGCAGCGGAGTGAGGTTCAGGTCTTTGAAAATCATCTGATTGCGAGCCAGCCAGATCTACCAACAGACAAATTTGGGGAGAGCGTTCCAGACTTTGCGCCAGAATGACTTGTATGGAATTCGATGAGGGTATAGGTGGCTCCATGCGGCAAAGAGTTCCATGACAGAAATCTGAGAGGGGGTGGTAATCTGGAAATCCTAAAGGGTGAGATCCCGAACCTCCTTGGCAAAAAGACAATCCACAAATAAATGTTGAGTTGTTTCTATATTGCTCCTGCATAAAACACATCTATGAGGCCCTGCAATTTTCCTTTTCTCGAGATTATCTCCAGTTAGAAGCTTATTATGGACCAAAGTCCAGAAAAAGAAATTTACTTTTGGGAGAGCTAGAGGCTCCCAGACTTTTTTCCAAAAGGCGGAGTTCTGGCTGTTGTTCCTTGTAGCTTGTAACGCTCTGTAACCTTCAGCAGTAGTGTAATCCCCTGTCTGGCCCCATCCCCAGCGGTCTTTCGTGGAGCGATTGATCGGAGTTGCCTCCTCCAGATGTTCAACTAGCAAATTTTGTTGTGGGATAAGCCAGGCAGGGGCACCGTGGAAATCCCAGCCGGCCCAATCTCCGCGCTGGTCCCAAATCGAAAGGTCGTATATGCTGTGTATGCCTGCTCTTTCGAGCCAGTTTCTCAACTCGGAGATCTCCTCGTTGGCAGCCAAGGGGTCGCACCCCATAATGCGATCAAGCCAGAGATGGGTTCGTTTACCATTACCTGGTATCCTGTACACGTGATTTTTGAAGAATTTGCTACTTTTGCAGCAGAGTCTCCATACCTGCGTGCTGTTGGGTGTGTTGTCCAGATGCAGATTTCTAAAGGATAGATTGTTTGTGTATTTTGACCTCAAGGTAACACTAACAGGGTGAGATGGCTCTTGTATCATTTTCCACAGAATTTTGCCTCCTAGTGCGATGTTTACAAGTGTGGGATCCCGAATTTGCAATCCACCATCTGTGATTGGCTTTTTGACCAAATCCCAATTAACCAAGTGCATTTTCTTATCATTGCCCCTCCCTCCTTGCCATAGGAAATCTCTGAGTAGAGAAGAGATCTGCTCCATAATGTTTCTTGGAGCAAGCAGGAATGCTGCTTGATAGATTGGTAAGGCAGATAGTTGAGACTTTATTAGGATGACTTTGCCACCTTTAGTTAACCAATGCCCTCCCCAAGCTGTAATTTTAGACTTAATTTTACTGATAATTTCGCTCCATAGCGACCTCTTGTTCACTCCTGAAGTGATGGGGAGACCTAGATACTTGAATCTGTCCCATTGAGCATGTCCTTTGAAGCCAAGGAGATTTGCAATGTTGCTGAGCTCTTGTTGGTTTATATTCCAGCTGAAAACTTCACTTTTGCTTTCATTGACTAAAGCTCCCGAAACTCTGTAATAGCTTCTAAGGACAGAGTCGAAAGCTTTAGCTATTCTAGAAGATGCTCCTCCCAAAAGAAGGGAGTCATCCGCAAAGAGAGCGTGGTTCAGTGAGTCGGCAGCAAAGGTGGGTTTGAGACCCGGGAGGGAACCTGCCAGTCTTTCTGCTGCAAGTTTTCGACTGAGAGAATCTGCCATTAAGATGTACAGAAAGGGGGAGAGTGGGCATCCCTGCCTGATGCCTCTCCCAGCTTGGAAAAAATTTGTAGGGCGACCATTGATAAGCGAGGCAATCCACGGATTGTCAATGCAGGCTTTTATGAGATTAACAATATGAGAAGAAAAGCCAAAGGAAAACAGAACTTTGCTTAGAAAGGAGCGATTGACTCTGTCAAAGGCATTCGCCATATCTAATTTTATCAGCATACCTTTCTCTTTTTGCTGCTTGCTTGAGTGCATAGTCTCCTGCACTTGAATGACATTGTCTAGTATGTGCCTGCCTTCCACGAATCCGCCTTGAGAACTGGAGATCAATCTTGAGAGCAGAGGCTTTATTCGATTTGCTAAAAGTTTGGCCAGGATTTTATAAGAAGCATTACACAGCGATATGGGTCTAAATCTTGCAAAAGTTTCCGGATTGGTGTCTTTGGGGATCAAGGCTAAATAGGTGGAGTTGGTTCCTCCCCCTATTTTAGCTTTTTTCATAAAGCCTCTTATCATTTTTTGGAGGTCTTTTTTGATGATTTCCCAACAAGCCTTGAAGAAATGGATTGTGAATCCATCGGGCCCAGGGGCCTTGTCTGCATCCATGGACCATATAACCTTGATAATTTCTTCCTCAGTTACAGATTTGCATAGATCAGCATTGTCTTCAAGGGAGATGAGAGAAGGGATATGAGAAAGAAATTCAGCTATTTCCTCATCATCACCTTGGGTTTCCTCACTGTATAGATTCCTGAAATGAGTTTCTGCAGCTTCTTTGACCTGTCTAAATCCTTTGCAGACTTGACCCTCCAAAGTCTTGATCTCTGCTATATGATTCCTGGACAGTCTAGCTCGGTACTGTCGGTGGAAAAAGGAGGTATTCCGGTCCCCTGCCTTTAGCCACAGACTTCTGGATTTTAGCCTCCAGTGTTCTTCTTCTAATCTGAAGGATTGATATGCAGAACGTTGAGCTTTTGTTTCCTTTTCCAACAGCTCTGCAGTGATATTTTTGCTTTCCATATCATTTTGCAGGATTTGCAACTCCTCCACTGCATCTTTTCTTTGGCTGGTTGGTGTAGGGGCTGGTTTCTTAATCCAGTCCTTCAACGCTTTTTTGGTGGCTTTCAGCTTTTGCTCCCAGACATAACATGAGGATCCTGTAATGGGAGTGGCCCAAGCAGCTTTCACAGTCTCAGAGAATCCCTCTCTCTCTATCCAAAGAGGACAGAAACGGAAAGGAATGGGGCCCAGATCCTCTTCTTCCTCCAGAATGAGCTTTATTGGCTTGTGATCTGAGGTCAACTTGGGCAAAATTTTAGTAATAATGATTTTTTTTTTCATCATGAGGGAGCTTTGCACCAGAAAACGATCCAGGCGTGCAGAAATATGATCAGCCCCAGTTCGGTTGTTGGTCCAAGTAAAGAGACCTCAGACAGGAGAGAAGTCTAAGAGATCCCATTGTTGGGAGAGCTCTTCCACATAGGCCACTAAGGGATCTTTGGTGTTGGAGCCTCCCCTTTTCTCTTTTGCTTTCAGTACAATGTTTAGATCCCCAGCTAAAATGATGTTATTGGGGGAAATCTGCTCTAGAAAGGCTGAAAGGGAGTTCCAGCAATCTCGTTTTTCAGTGTAATTGACAGGTACATAAAGATTGAAAAGGGAGATAGTCAACTTACTTGCAATATGGGTTAGTTCCGTGAAGATCCAATGTTGAGTTTCATGAGATTTGTTCAACTGATATTTGGCTTCCGTCCAGAGGGTTTCCAGCCCTCCAGAAGAGCCCCTTGCGCTGACTGCTTTACCTGAACTTTTTTTCCATTTTGACTTGCTGATGTCTAGAAGAGCTTGTCCCTCTATCTTAGTCTCTTGGAGCAGAAGGATATCTGAGGGTTCTGTATTCAAGAGGTCCTTGACTGCTTCTATTTTTGAGGGATTCCCCAAACCTCTGCAATTCCAAGAGACGAACTTCATTATTTACTTGAGAGAGGGGTGGAGCCACCCTTAGATGGCCTTGGTCTGGCATTTCTTCTAATGGACATTTCTATTGTAGACTGACTTCCTTGTTTTTTGAGCCTTTCAACTTCATCTTCTCTTTTTTCTTTACGGGATTTCCTTCCAGCTCTTTTTAATGGGCGTTCATAGATTTCCTCCTCCGAGGAGTCGGAGCTTTCTACTGCTTTTTTCTTTGTGACTTCAGCATAAGTGGGGTTGGAGGGGTTGCCTTGGGTAGCTTCAATCTGGATATCTAGCCCTCCCTCTTTACTTGGAGGTGTGACTTCTGCTTGTTCCACGTTTTCCTGAGCTGAGTTTGAAGGATTACCCTGGGTGCCTTCTATTCCATTTGGGATTGCTTCTGTTTCCTTATTAGACTTGGGGTTGTTTCCGGCACCTGTCGTATTCCCTTTGCCGACACCTTTCTTTGGATGCACCGATTTTTGTACTAGAGTCCACTGTTCCCCATTTTGTTTGTCTATTTGCTCCTCTGCCTTTTTCTTGCAATGCTTTGCAAAATGTCCATGGCCATGGCAGTGTCTGCATTTGAAGGGGAGCTGTTCGTAGTCCAGCTCTTGCACATGCGTCCATTCAGCAACAGTGAGCTTGATTGCTTCCGGGAAGCCCTCTTCGAGATCCACTTCTATGCAGATGCGTGCACATGAGTACTGGTCTTTTCTTACCGCTTGGTCTATATATTTTCCCAGAGCGTTCCCAATGATCTGCAGAGATTTTTGGTTCCAGCAGTGGAGAGGCAAATGAGGGAGCCTCACCCAAACCGGCACTGCAGATGGGACATCCTGGGTGGGATCAAAGTCTGGAGACCATTTATTTAAATACAAACCCTGCGGTCCCATGAAGTAAGGGCCGTTTCTGAAAATTAGACTTCTGTCTTCCAGGTTTTCAAACACAAATACGTAGTATCCTTTGCCGACAAAATAGCTCTTGACTCCTTCTTTGATCAGAGGTTTCCAGTTTCTTTGGGTCCATTCTTCCACTGACTTGGGGGAGGGCCAAAGGCCCGTGAACTGGCCAATGAGACCTCTGCCCAGCTCAGAGTCGCTTTATACGTTTTCCTGTGGCAATCAAGGGATCGAATCCATTTTCTTGATACTGACCTGCAGGGGGCGCTTTCATTCCACCGCAGAATCAGTGATTAGAGCTGCTAACCTCCGGGCATCGAGGGGGGGACATAACTGCTGGGCTCCATGAGCAGTGGGGCGGGTCAGGTGCGTTAGGGCGCAGCCAGCCCAAAGAGACGCGGCGAGGGCACCCAAGAACCCTAGCTTGCAGAAAGGAAAAAACACACACAAGGCTGCCCAGGTTTTAGCTGAGGAGATTGAAAAGGATAAGAAAGCATTTGGAATGTCCAAAACTCCAGATTTTGATAGGTCTTTTACAGAATCTAAGGGAAAAGAAATTGAAAAATTTGTTGAGGACCCTATGCATAAATTGATGCAAAAACTTGAAAGCATAGAACTTGATTAGGAAAAGTTAATATCTAATCATTCTGAACAAATAAGTGTCTTACAGGTTAAGTTGGTCCAAATGGAAGGATCTCAAGCACAAAATTTCCAACCTAGAAATAATAATGCTTTTCAGAAGAGAGGCCTATCTAATGAGTAGAGACTACCAAATCAACTTGAGTTTGCAAATCTTGTGGATGAAGCTCTGCCTTATTGTAGAGCCTGTAATGCTCTTCATGAAGAGGTTACTTGCCATGTTGTCAAAAGAATCATAGATAGTAGAAGGGCAGGGTCGAGCAATCAAATTAATGTTGTTGGTAAAGACTATCACATGCATATAGAAGATCACGAAAGTCATGTTAAGGAACTAGCTCAAACGATTAAGGATATGCAACCCAATCATACGCAAATGATTCAAAACATGGAAGCTAACCAAATCAATCTTCAAAATAGGATAAATTCCATGGAAGCAAGTCATGCACAGGAAATAAATGACATGGAAAACAGGTTAAAGATAATGGAAGTTAATCATTCTAATCAGATGTCCATTATACAAAATCATATGATTGCAATGGAAGCAAGACACACCCAGGAAATGACTACCATGAAGGAAAATCACTTGTTGGAAATGAAAAATATGGAGGCAAATCAGACCAATCTACAAGACAGATTCGTGAAAACAAAAATCAATCAAGTGTAATTAAATAGTAAGGCATGCTAGGGAGATGAGTTCCATACAGAAAAGGTTGGAAAAAATGGAAAAATTACATGTACAAAAGTTTCAGCCGAAATTTGATTATGGAGATTCATCAACAGATCATAAGACTTCTTGTCTGCTAAAGCAATTCCCATCTCATCACAGGGAGGTCACTTTTCCCATTAAGGAAAAATTAACTATGGTTTCAAAGGATGTTAAGAAAGACCAAGCTTATGTGTTGCCATTGACAGAGTATATCCAGAATAAGATTGGTCACGCTCCAGGTTCTTCAGATATTTTGTACAAACATCTTCAAGATAAGGATAAGAAATCTACAGTGGTCTCATTGCTGACATCACAACCTGCTAAGAAGAAGAGAAAAAAGCAGAAAAGAAGAAGTAAGTGGTTTGATTTGTCTAATGGCCGAGAGCAACTTGACATTTGGATAAGACAGAGTCCTACTATTAGCAAGATTGGACATGGCACATCTGAAAAGCAGCCTACAAACTTGCCTGAAAGCAGGCAAATGCTCAACATGCATTATATTGAGCACATCTGATGCCACAGGGCATCCTTTGTATTGTATCTCTAACCTTACACCTTGTTATTTCAGCACTTCATTTTGCAGTTAGAGTAGATTTACTTTTCATGTTAAGTAGAATAATAAATGATAGAAGAGCTTCTATTTTTCATGAGCTTAATGTTATATGATGATATTTGGATGGATGCTACTTATGTAATTTTGTGTGTTGCTTGGATACAAATTCTGGATTCTCACATTCCTCCGATGAAGCAACGTGTCCCCAAGTAGAACCAGATGTTGACCACACTTTGTCAACGACCCTATAGCAGTACACCCCCATTTTTTCAAATGGGATTCATCATGTTCGACGTGGTCGCGCCATTCAGATTCCATCATCAGTCGATAGTTTTATGAATAATGTAAACCCATTCTGCATGTTTATGATGTAAATGATCTGAGTAAGATCGTCATGTATGTAACAACCTAGGTAAGCCTAGTATATTGGTGACGATTTCTATCCTAGGAGGTTTTTTGTCTCACTGATTTACTTGTGTTTTTCGACACAAGTTATCGACAGAGTTTTCCCCTCCAGCCTCACCCCAAAGTTAGGGTGGATTTTGTCATTAGCATGCTAAGTGAGTCCTAGTGTTTTCTATCAAGTCATTGTGAAAGTAGTTTGGGAATGATCTTAGCTAGTTGGCTGGATTATTTTATTACAAGCTACTTGGTCTACTAGATCATGTTTTGAGTCGCAAAATTGGGTATCTATTTGAGGGTCTATACGAATGGGTATTCCCCCTTCACGTGTCTAAATGTATTTATCTTATGTAAAGAGGGTTGGAAAAAGAATTAAAATCCCCTCTTAGTCAATTAATTAAATTTTCTGGTTAAATTAATTAAAAAATCCTAAGCCAGAAATTTAATTAATTCTAGGTCCTAGGTGAGTATAAATCCTTCAAAGGAAAAATTCGTTGGTCCTTAAAAAATGAATTTTTAAAAGCCCCAGAGCAAGGGAATATTGAGAATTTTAAGAAATTTTGGACCCTTGGGCCTAGGTGGTTAAGTCAGAGTCAAAATTTTGAAGTAATTAACTCAAAAATAGTATTTTTGAGTTAATTAAAATGAAATTAAATGATAAATTCGTTTTTCCTCAAAATTATAATTTCGACGGCCCAGATTAAAAGATGATCAAATCTTTTCGACGGTCGAGATTATTTTGACATGTATCAACCGAACTGGCCGTTGGAGATTTTGTCCTATAAATTAAAGGTCTTTGTCAGTCTTGAATCATCCGATCTTAGGATCGTGCACTTGTTCTTGGAAGCTCTTGTAATTTCTTTTGATGAATAAAGCATAAAGACTTTGGGGTTACAAACTTTGGTGTTCCTTTTCCGGATCTATGTGGTGATTCATTTCTAAACTCTGCTACTTTGTTTGATATTTTTATGGTTGATGGCCTTCATGGATTAATCTGCATACAGGTATCTTGTGCAGTTTTCTGGGTTCATAAAATGACATTTTGATTTTTCTGAAGGATCTCATGTTGTTTTCTCAAATCTCTATCAAACTAAAGTTAAGATCTAAGTGTGTAGAGAATTTTTTTTTTAAGATTTGAGCGTCTAGGGAAGTCTTCAGTTGGACCAGCCGACTCTCAGATTCATAAATCTGAAAAAGCCTATTGTTTCTAATTTTCTGAATTTATCTTACGAATTTGTGTTTTTTACAGGGTCTCCTAGGACTTGTGCCTCTCTTTAAAATTTCAAATTTCTAAAAATTGTGCGGAAATGGGTTCAAATCTGGCCATGAGGGCCTCAGATCTGTAAATTAGCTTGTAAATTTGTATTTTTTTTAGGGCTGTACGGGTTTAATATTTTTTTTTTGTGCGTATTTTCTGGATCTGTCTAGTTTTCGCAGGTTGCCGGGTTTTCTCAGAAATTTATTTTAAGATCTGAGCCAGATCTAACCCCTGAGGGCAAGATCTAGCCTTAGAATCGCTTATGTGGGCAAATCTGAACGTTATTTGATTTAAAGGGCATTGAAAATCTAAGTTTTGACGGGAAGAAATTTAAGTTTGCCGTGCGGATTTTGAATGTACTGGGTTTTCCTCACGCTGCATATCCGTCGATCTAAAACCATTCCTGTCCTGCCCTCGACCTCCTTTACGTTGCATCTGGAAGTGGCCATTGTTCCTGCTCTCCTTAAATCTGCTGTCTGATGCCTTTACTTTCCTTGCCGTCCTTCCTCACGCTGCAACTAATCCTTCAGCTCCTACGCCCTCATTCTCTACGGCCGTCTAGCCCGCATCTATCTGTTTCCGTCTTCATTGCATACACTATCCTTTCATCTCTGCCCTCGCTTCTCTGTCCTTAACGCTGCACCTTTGATCTGCATCGACCCTCCATCTGCAAGCCGTCACTTTTCTTGCCATTCTCCATTACAGTCTTCGACTCCTCCAAGCTGCCTCTCCCTTCCTCGCCCACAGATCCAAGTTGCTTTTCTGTCGCAGCTGTCTTCCCGTCGAGCCCCTCCCTTCGCGTCCCTTCAACCTGCAAAACAAATGCACACAACGACAAAACAAAAAAAAAACTCATGCATTTATTTCTTTATCAAATTCGATTTTTTTAGGGTTAGTTTTAGTGTTAAGTTTTAGATTTTAGTTTTTTTTTTAGTGTGTAATGTTAGGATTAGTTAGTCGTAGACTTTAGATTTAATTTGTTAGATTTTAATGAATGTTAGGTTTTAGGTTTTAATTCGATTTTGGTATTATCGTTCAGTTTATTTTAGCATTAGTTTTAAGTTTAATTTTTTAAACTTTTAGTTTTTAGTTTGTTTAGTTTTTTTTTTTTATTAGAGTTAGTTTTAATTTTGTTTTAATTTCATCTTTTTAGATTTGGAAAAATAATTTTTTTTTTTTGGTTCATTTAAATTTTTGTTAGATTTTAGATTTTAATCCTTAGTTTTAGTTTCATTTGTATATATTGTTTTAAAAAAAATGATAAAATAATAAAAAAATAAAAAAAATTTCTCAAAAAAGCCTATAGTCAAATGAGCTTTTAATTTTCTATTTGAAGTTTGACTATAGGAGATTTTAATTTCTGGATTGGAATTAATTGAAACATCATAGATTCAGAAATATTTCAAGCATCTGGCATTTTAATTTAAATGATCATTTCATGATAAGCTTTGCTGTTGGCTTAAGTATCTTAATGAATGGTTGTGGTGCTTTTTACTGAATATCATTGTGGTCATTTGTGTTTTCATTAGCAGCAGTTATATATCCATTACTTGGCTTTAATTGCATAACGGGATCTTTTAACTCCACAAGGCACTGGTTTTAATATAATTGATCTGTGAAATCTCGTTAATCTCATAAAGTACTTGGTTAATTAACTGTGTCTCCTGGGTTGGTTGACTTGCAACCAATTCTCTTCCTTCATCTTTGTTAGGGTCCACCTCCCTTAGCTTGCAAGGAGACAACTTAGATAGAGAGATTGGGGATCAGGGTGACAGCCCCCGATCTGAGCCGTTGTCGCGGTGCCTAGACATTCTGTGCGACAACACGTTCAAAAGCCATTTTGAGTCACAACACTTACCAAAGGTCGATAGAAACCTCCTAAACTTTAGATGATAGTACACCTTTCCTTGCTTCCAATAGGTTTCTATTTCAATTGAATTCTAGCAGTGTTCTGTTAGGCTCAGCCTTAGCACATTTGTGGTGGTGGATGACAATTGCTCCTCTTCTGATTCAGATGCTAGCCAGGATGCTGCTACTATCTCCTGATCTCCATTGTCTAGATCTATCATTGTGCAAGATTGTCCCTAGCAGTTTTTTTTCTTCTCTTGGAGTATTGTCTACTTCACTTTCTAGAGCTACGGTTTTGGGTTCTCCACTCCTTTCTTTCTTTCCTTAACCTTAAATTTTAGAGTTGCGTAGAAGATGCTATAGGCACTCCTTATTAATGTTGTCAAAGGTTGTACTTCCAAGTCCCATTGACCTATTTTGGTCTTTTGTGGACATTAATATAATTTCATTTCATTTTTAAGCACACAATTTGATAGGTATAACTTGATGGCTCCCTTGATATTCACAGTACTGTCAATTATATTTAGCATGATAAAAATCCTCACGGTTACCATTTTCTTTAATGCATCTAACTCTTGTCTCTACAATACAATTTGTTTTCAAAAAACCATAGAGATTTTAGACTCACATTTCTCAATAAAACTTGTCCTTTGTTTTGTTTAATGCAGGATATGGGAGGAATGAAATTTCAATTGGGTTCAGTAATCACTGTAATATTTGCAATTAGTGTAAGTGTTAAGGGCCAACTGCAAGATTTTTCTGATGGAGAGTTTGATGTGCGCCAGTATCTCTCTACTTCATCCAGGTATTCCATTAGCTTCCTGTAATTTTAAGTTATTTTTAATGGTTTTTATTAATTTCTCTAGTGATCTTTATTTAGTTACTGAAGATTGATTGAATATATATTTCTTTCCAACCTACCCAAAACCACTTGAGTTTAAAGAAACAAATGTTGATAATTTTTTATAGAATTTCTTAATAGAATACAGTGACAATGGAAATATCGTAAATGTTTTGTGAATTGAGGCAATTAATGCAACTTCAAAAGTTTAACCTCTTTCATAGAGGTTTTCTGGATCTTATTCAATCTTAGGGTTGTTAAGAAATAAATGGAAGCAATAGTGGATGATACATCACCTCCTAACAACCTAATCAACAAGGTAATCCGAGAGAAAATGTACCAAATATGTGCCAACAAGTTTATGCCCCTTAGGGAAATCTTATCATGCATAAATCAGACCTGAAATTCACTTACAGTAAATCTTCCCCATCTTTCTTAAGATTACACTTAACAATTTCAGCCTTAACTTAAGTCAAATCAGCAAGATATACAAGTGCTGGAAATTACCGAACCATGAATAAAAAGATTGCTGAAAATAAAATCTGCAATAAAACAATTTTGGGCTGCTGAAAACTTAATTTGTGTGTGTGGGTAAATGTGAAGTTAATGTACATACTACATACCATGGCCTCATCCCAAGGATGGTACAATCCTTTAGTTCTCCAAAACCCCAGCTAGGGAAAACTAAGAGAAACCTAAGCCAACAGTAAGGAGGTTCAACAGGTAAGCATCACAATAACAAGTCCTCCAAGGCAAGATGTTTCATCTTCTCCACTCCTCAACAAGTAAAATCTAGGGTTTAGTCACAAAACCATAGCTCTAGTGTCTCCAACAGGTGAAACCCTAACTCTAGTATTGATGATGCTCTAATTCCAAGAAAACCTATCGCCTTCAATACAAGAGAGAGAAACTACAAAGATGAAGAACAGGGGGAGGGGGTGGAGAAACACTAATCCACAATGGAACAATTGCTATGGTGATAATGGTGATTGATGCAATTGTTGCTCTTAATCTAGAATACTTAGTGAGCCTTTGCACTAAGGTAATAGATTTTACAGTAACACTCCACAAGATAACTAGAAGACACACAGATGGAATAAACTAATGCAATATGACTAGCATATCTTTTAGGAGGTATACACATTCTCAATGCTCATTGAAGATCTGGGCACTCATACATGCTCGTGAGCCTCCTCAAATCTAGAAGCTCATCCAACTTCTCATTGGAATGAATGTGCATTGTACAATGCTACTAGCCTACTAGATTAGCAAGTAACTTGTAAGAGCTGCCTTTTCTCACCCTTCTAGCCAAACTCCTTGGATTAGATGGACTATATTCACTGATGGTAAATTGTTTACCCTCAAATGCAACTTGCACATCCATCATATAAGAAAGTAGAAGAAGTTTCTTCTTCAAACCAAGAACCAATAAAGCATCATTCAAGTAAATAAGATCACTTGAAAGCATTTGGAAGGAAATGGAGCCAACTCCTTTCACTACATAAGTAGCATCATCACTAAGCTCCACAGTCATGCCTACCTCCTGCTCTTGAACCTTGCTTAATAATGACCTATCAATTTGTTAAATTATCCTAAAACCATCGATCTAAGGAAATAGATCATATCTAGTTACTTTCTGGAATTATTATCTTTTGCATGTAGCGGAAAACGAGAAAAATAATCACACACAATGCACAATTTAATTCTACCCTTCTAGATCAGTTCATCATTTAAAATTATATTCAGAACTTACAAGAGCTCCCTTATAGGGAAAATGGCTTTGAGAAATTAATCAAATGAACAACAAACTTGAAAATCTGAGTCTCCATGGAAATTGAGGTAGCCTGCTCTCTAATCCATATGACAGTATGTAATCCATATGGACAACTGTACATCCTACTTTGCTGGGCTGTATAGCTGCACTTTTCCTTCCTGCTGACTGGTTGCCTGTCTTGCTGAATACTGACTGCCTTCTCCTTGCTGAACTACTGCTGAAATCCTCACCAATGGTTGAAAATTATATCTCTTATTTTCTCCTTGATTCACATGATGTGTGAAATGAATGCTCTGTGTATCTTTGTTCTTTGCCCTCTCTTTCTTTTATAACTTTGACATGAGCCAAAAACCTAATCTTCAATGGTTGAGATCTAGTCATGTGATCAATGGATATTTTTTAATTAAATTATTAAGTGACCCACTTTAGTCACTTTATTAACTAAAAGTCATTTTAAGAAAAAATTGTTCACGTTACTAATTGATTAATAATGTGAACTTTTGAGTCTTGCTTACCTGCTGACCCCAAACTAAAGTAGCATCTAGAGGTGCTCTTCCGATTTATATCACTGCGTGCCCAATCTGAATCTGAGTACCCTTGCAACCTTACACAATCTCCACCAAGGTACTGCAATCCATATCCTACTGTGCCATGCAAATATCTGAGTACATGCTATGCTTCAACCTAGTGAACCTCCCTCGGTTCCACCATGAACTGGCACAGGGTGTTAACAACAAAGTTGATGTCTGGTCAAGTGTTGACCAGATACAACAACGAGCCAATCAACTGCTTGTACTTTTTGAAGTCTGCCAACTCTGAAACTAAAGAATCAATATTATTTAGGTTGGTCACCATTGGAGTGGCCATCGGTCTGTTGTCCTTCATCCTAAATCTCTTTGGGATCTATAGAATGTACTTCCCTTCTCCGAGGAAGATCTTGCTCGGTTGTTGCTAAACCTCAAGTCTCAAAAAGTAATGCATTGACTCGATATCCTTCATCTCAAATTCTAATGCTAGATCTGACTTGTAACTTGCAATCAGTCTCTCTGCACTTGTCAGAATGAGATTGTCCACATACAACACCAAAATGAGGGGCTCAAATCCAACGAACAAGAAGTATAGGTTGGGATCTACCTCATTCTTGGTGAAGCCTCTGCCCTGCAAATAACTATCAATCCTAGCATACTAGGCCCTCAGCACGTGTTTGAGTCCATATAGGGCTTTCTTAAGCCTGCATACATGCGTCTCTTTGTCATGGACCTCAAACCCCTGTGGCTGCTTGATGTTGATTTCTTCCTCAATGATGCCGTTTAGGAAGGCTGTCTTCACATCCATCTGATCGATGCTCCATCCCATCTTAGATGCTATAGAAAGAACTACTTGAATAGAGGAGTAGATGGCTACGTGAGTAAAATTATCCTCGTAGCCTACTTCCTCTTTCTGAGAGAACCCACGAGCCACAAATCTGGCCTTGTATTTCTCCACATTGCCATCTGCTACATGCTTTAGTTTGTAAAGCCACCTGGAAGTCTCAACTGACTTCCCCTTTGGTCTCAACACAATCTCCTAGACATCATTCTTCATGATGGAGTTGTGCTCCTCCACCATGGCATCTCTCCGTACTTGCTGGCTAGCTGCTTCCACAAAGCCAAAAGGCTCTGAGTTTGTGATGCTGGTTATCAAAGTAATATACGTTGGAAACTTTTGCAGAGGTCTATTCTCCTTAAAAGTGGTCCTGGGAGGCTCGAAATGCTCTTGAGCATCTCGTAAGGTCTGTTTCACCAACCTAGGCCTCTTGACTGATGTCTAACGAGTTGACTGCTCCTCCTAATGCCCCTCTGCAACTGTTGGCAGGTCATGAGATTTCCTAGATGCCAATTTCTCCTCAAACTTGACATCTTGGCTCAACAGTGTCTTTCGTGGATATGTTAGGAAGACTCTATTAGCCTTCGAATCCTTGTTGTATCCCACAAGGATGCTCCTCTCACCTAAGGGCTGCTACTTCATCCTCTTTTCTACAGGTACGTGGATGTAGATTGGACAACCAAATATCCTGAGATGTCCTATCTATTGAAAAGTGTAACTAGGCCGGTCTTCATGTTGACTATGTAATCATGTATTTATGTAAAGAAGAAGACAAAGATAATAAAATGTATTTTTGGTGTACTTGCTTCATGGGTTTCATGAGCAAGATTTTATTATGTACATAAACTTCTTCTTGATGTCTTTTTTATCTTCTAGGAATAAATAGAATTAAGGGTCTCATTCATGAAGGATCTAGTCTAGGTATTTATGCTCCAAGACCTTGTGGAAGAAGCTCACAACAACCCTCTATGCAACGATGAAATACAAGCCTTAAATGCTGTGAAGAATCAACTCTCCAACGCTGGAATAAACCTTATCTAGTCGACCTAATTCACCATGGACAAGTCGGCTGGCAGGTCGGCTAATTAACAGACAACAACAACTATAAACACCCTGTTGATCTGCGCAGAAAATGAATAGAATTGTGGAGAAATCGGGAACATATTTGTGGTCACCTCGGGGGCTCGCGATGCTGCGGAATTAGCTGCCGAGAGATACGATGCGGAATTAATTACGGGGAGGCTGGAGTGCGGAATTAATTAGGGAGCTACATTAGCGAATTAACTACGAGGAGGCTGCGGTGAGGTGCTTGCACTCGTGCGGATTTCAGAGGAATAGTGGTGCGGATTCCATAGAAGGTTAAGTGCGTATTTCAAGAGATAAACAGAGGCTTGTTAGTGCAGATATATCATAGTTGATTGCGGATTCTTCTGAAGAAGGTGCAGGAATTTCTGTGATTAATACGAAGTGCAGAAAAGACTAGTTCAGGAATAGAGCAAGTCTGATACATGTATAAAGTCTGGTTGATGTATGATTGTGGATCTGTGGTGAAGTATGGTTGAAGTACACTATGATGCAAAGCAGTATGGAAAAGGGAGGAATGTAAATCTCTAATTTACCTTCCTACTTAAAGGTTCTACAACGCTATTGTATGCAAAGGATTAGAATGATCTAGCAAGCAATCAGAAGTATCTCAAGACAAACATAGAGACCAAGATCTCTAAGGATGGTGCAGATCAGTGTAAGCTAGTGCATAAATGAAGGATCAGCATTGGAGGCAAACAAAGAAGCATTGACAAGGTCTTGGAGGCATTCCTATGTCAAGGGTCTGAGTCTTGGTCATGGTACTTGTCATTTGAAGATCTATAAGAAGAATTATTTGCGGGTTTTCCTCTCCAAGAGGGAGAGGTTTTGCCATGGCTCTAGGAGCCTAACTTCCGTGTCTTGTGCATTTTGATAATTGAATTGATGAAAGATTAACTAAGCTATAAGAAGAGAAAACATAAGTAACTCAAGTAAGCTCACAAGTAATTATCAAGAAGAGAATTTGTATTAATCACCAGCCTTCCAAATTCTCAACATGGTTTCAGAGCTAAGGTGTTGAACTCAAGGGCTGCTTGACAAAGGAGACACTCCAAGAAGCAAAGATCAAAAGTTTGGGTTGGAAAGTCAAATCAGTTTGCAAGGAAAACTATCTAGCTACTTCAAGGTTCAAGTACACCTACATTGAAGAAGCTCCTATCTTAAAGGAAACCCTTGACTTCATTTTCAACATCATCAAGGAAGCTGCAACTACACTACTCAAGTAAGTATCCATGACCCTATCTGTCGAGATGCCTTATTGTAAAAAAAGCAACAAGTTGGTTGGGTCATCAAACTTTAGTGCATGGAAGAAGAGGGCAGACTTGAATTTAATTGAAGACGAAGTAATAGACTATATCGAAGGATCTACTGTTCAACCCCCAAAAGAAGATGCTCCAGCGCATGCCAAGTAAATGAAGGGAGAAATTAGAGCCCAAAGGATTCTCATAGAATCCATTAAAGGCTTTCTCATTCCCTATGTATCAAAACTAAAGACTGAAAAACAAATATATGAGAAATTGGTGGAGCTATTCTCTGTAAGTATTGCAGGAGAAGCAATCTCTCTGAGACAAAAGCTATACAAAATGAAATTATCAAGGGAAGAAGTAATCACTCCATACTTCATGAGGATTTCTGAAATAAGAGATCAACTGCAGGAACTAGGAGAAGTAATGTCTGACACTCAGATGACTATAGTGGTGCTGAATGCTCTACCAAAGGAATGGGGAAATTTCACTTCTAGTTTATACGAGAAGAAAGAAGCCACCCCATTCCATGATTTATGGTCCCTATGTAAAATAGAGGAAACAAGACTAAAGGCCAAAGCTGATACATGGCCAAGTGAAGAGAATCATGCCTTTGCAGCCTCATACAGGAAGAAAGGAAGATTCGAAAAATTTGGCCCTCAAAATAAAAGAAGGAATATGGACAATGTATGATGCTTTGGATGTAATGAACTTGGGCATTATAAAAGAGATTGTCCTAAATCTGGAAAGGACAAGAAGAAAAAGGAAGAAGCCCATGTCACCAATGAAAGAGAAGAACCTGATGCTAAGAGATCTAAGAAAGAGGAAGCAAGAGATCTCTATTATGATTAAGATCATCTTTCTCTTTAAGTGATTTCTGATTGATTGTAAAATAGTATGTTAGAAAGCAGTCATCAAGATCAAGGGTCATCATGGAAACATAATTATGGATGTGATGACATATTGGTAGAGTGGGCCAAAGGAATGAAGCTCTTCATTCTAGAGAAATTGCTACAAGATGACTCAGGGAAATAGATATGAAGTATGCAGACATATATGCTGATATTGGATACTGTGAAGTCATGTCATATGGTTGCAGGTAATAGACTTCCATATTTAGAAGTATGATCTATCAAGGAGGATCTCTTGGTGCAATGACAAATGAAATCAACATAATATGTCCTCATAGAATATGAGGTGGATGTACATAAACAAGAAATTGGAAAATTTGTAATATCCTGGGAATGAAGAATGTGCAGAGAGGAAGAGATCATGAAATGCAACCATGTCAAGAGGCAATTATCATCTGGAGGCCAAGAAGATGTGACTAGGAGATCTTTTGGGAAGATATGTAGACTCTGACTGAAGTCTGGTAAAGAAGAAGACCCTTGGCAAAACATATCATTAGGAGATGTGTCAATCTGTATGAAGGATGCCGATGCCTACAGGAAGATGTCATGGTGAAAGATCATCACTAAGGTAACTTTTGTTCTAAAAGTTCATACGTGTATATTTATCTGGATGAATTTGTGCAGGGCTGCTAATCATGAGAAAGGATCTATGATCCTTGGAGATGATTCGAAGGAAAGCAACATGGCATAACGGTGGACCAGATGAGGAAGACTGATGAATCACTTTCCGATAGTGGACATAACTCGTGACTGAAAGTGATGGATGATTTGTGCCCTATGAAGCCAAAAGTTGAAGATTCCTCAATATCAAAAACCATGACATCGAGGGGAGGAACTCTTCATGAGTAGCTGGATTGCTGCTATAGGACCCTGGTTAATAAGGAGCCTGGTGGTAAGTTTCTTGCTTGGAATAAACTTGAAGTATGCCCTTCCTGTGTTAAGAGGGAGTGACGTATGTGATTCTCTATTACATGTGTCATGCACTAGACCAGGACTAACATCTGTAAGTCTTAGTGAAGGCCATGTGAAGAGAATGGATAGACACATCATTCTAGTCTTCACCTGAAAGACAGAATGGAGGATTGGGTAATCATCTGGCATTCGATACTCTTTGAGAATGAGATAGGGCATTCAAGATAAGAGTAGTCGTGGACCGATATTCTTTGAGGGCTCGCTACCCAAAAGAAGAATAGTCCAAGAAGGTCATACTCTGGGAACACCTAGGTGGGGTATGTACCTTGGAGAGACAATGACTATGGTATCTATTAGTCATGTGTCTTGCCAGCATTGTAGCCCATTGTCTCGTTGAAAGATGGGGTTGTTAGTTAAGGCCTTGCACTAGGACAATGCTGGTTGATATGATGCTATACAAATGCGATTACCAGTCCGATTCTTCTTATGAGATTCTTCAGTTTGAAAGTAACCATGTACCTATATGAATACCTCCCTAGTTAAGAGGGAGTGTTGAAAAGTGTAACTAGGTCGGTCTTCATGTTGACTATGTAATCATGTATTTATGTAAAGAAGAAGACAAAGATAATAAAATGTATTTTTGGTGTACTTGCTTCATGGGTTTCATGAGCAAGATTTTATTATGTAGATAGACTTCTTCTTGATGTCTATTAGGCTTTTATCTTTTAGGAATAAATATAATTAAGGGTCTCATACATGAAGGATCTAGTGTAGGTATTTATGCTCCAAGACCTTGTGGAAGAAGCTCACAACAACCCTCTATGCAACAATGAAAGACAAGCCTTAAATGCTGTGAAGAATCAACTCTCCAAGGTTGGAATAAACCTTATCTAGTCAGCCTAATTCACCATGGACAAGTCGGCTGGCAGGTCAGCTAATTAATTGACAACAACAACTATAAATACCCTGTTGATCTGCGTAGAAAAGGACCAAAACTGCGGAGAAATCTTAGGAATAGATTTGCAGTCACCTCAGGAGCTGCAGTGCGGAATTAATTGCAGGAGCTGCAGTGTGGAATTAACTGCAGGAGTTGCAGTGCGGAATTAACTATAGGAGCTGCAGTGAGAAATTAATTGCAGGTACAGTGCGGATTTCAGAGGAATAGAGGTGCGGATTCTAGAGAAGGTTAAGTGCGTATTTCAGGGGATAAACACAGGCTTGTTAGTGCAAATATATCACAGCTGATTGCGGATTCTTCTGAAGAAGGTGCAGACATTTTTGTTATTAATGCGGAGTGCAAAAAAGACTAGTTCAGGAATAGAGCAAGTCTGATACATGTATAAAGTCTGGTTGATGTATGATTGTGGATCTGTGGTGAAGTATGGTTGAAGTACACTATGATGCAAAGCAGTATGGAAAAGGGAGGAATGTAAATCTCTAATTTACCTTCCTACTTAAAGGTTCTACAACGCTATTGTATGCAAAGGATTAGAATGATCTAGCAAGCAATCAGAAGTATCTCAAGACAAACATAGAGACCAAGATCTCTAAGGATGGTGCAGATCAGTGTAAGCTAGTGCATAAATGAAGGATCAGCGTTGGAGGCAAACAAAGAAGCATTGAAAAGGTCTTGTAGGCATTCCTAGGTCAAGGGTCTGAGTCTTGGTCATGGTACTTGTCATTTGAAGATCTATAGGAAGAATTCTTTACGGGTTTTCCTCTCCAAGAGGGAGAGGTTTTGCCTTGGCTCTAGGAGCCTAACTTCTGTGTCTTGTGCATTTTGATAATTGACTTGATGAAAGATTAACTAAGCTATAAGAAGAGAAGACATAAGTAACTCAAATAATCTCACAAGTAATTATCAAGAAGAGAATTTGTATTAATCACCAGCCTTCCAAATTCTCAACACTATCTTAGGCTTCTTTCCCGTGAATGCTTCCTCGGGTGTCTTATCCTCCAGAATTTGGTATGGGCTCTTATTTTGCAAATACATAGTTGTGTTGCATGCTTCGACTCACAAAAACATCGACAAACTCTGTGTGAAAATTCTCAACCAGTTGTAGTGATTGATTTATTTCTCCTACTTATTATTTCAATAAGTTATTATTCAGAAATCTTTCGGCCAATATCGAAATAAATACTGCTGCAACATTCACAAATATATATGCAGAGAAATAAACAGTAGAGAACATAAGCACAAGAACCAATCACATGTACATAGTTATTTTTGGACAAATGTCCCCGGAAAAACCCAATGTGGGAAAACCGGTGCAACAGATGAGGGTTTTATTATTTCTTCAGAAAATGATAACTTTACAGGGAAATATTTGGCAGATAAATTCTGAACCACCTGAGACTGGATGCCTAGCTTTCTTGGACAAATATCTGACACCCAAACCAGCCCTTGCAAGCCCCTGCGTCAGTCTGCGTGATTCTTTGCGCAGTCCTAGAGCTGGACTGCGTGAATCTGTGTGGAGACTGCGTGGGGTCTCTGTGCTGTAGCCTCAAGCTACCTTCAGTGGCCCACTGTTGCTCTCCGACCCTAATCTCGATCACCCCTGACCTCCTCCTGCTTCTGCAACTTCTCGCCCTGCAACTCTCTCGCTGAAATCGAATTCTACATTAGAATGGATCTCCTTCGGGTACTGAGTGTGTGCCCGACTTATCTTCCAAGTGACCCTCAAGTCTTCTTTTATAATCTTCTTGTTGGAGAACCAACGGCCCAGATTAAAAGATTAATCAATGGCTAAGATTAAATCTTGACTTGATCCATGTTTTCTAGAAGATTCACACTCTGAATTATTAATGCCCTTTAATTATTTCCTTTTCCTAAGTTTGGACTTAGGGTCTTCATTAAAATAATTAATTATTTTAATAATTCTTAAACCGAGTGGAATTTCCACAAACTATTTCTGGGTTCTTTGGAATGCTGTTGTCCAAGCCTCCCTGCAAAGCTTGAGATTCGGAGCACTTCCGGATGCTACAAAAATCAACACTCTGATCATGGCTATCACCGCACTAATGATAGATTGGTTCTTCCTCTTTGTAACCCCATTTAATTGTGGGTTGTAGGCCAATGTCTTTTCCCTCTTGAACCCTGCATCCTTGTAGAAATCATTGAACTTATTTGAGGTGTATTCACTCCTATTGTTTACCCTTGACACCTTGAACTTACTTTTTGTCATGTTCTCAACTTGAGCTTTGAAAGCTCTAAAATGACTGAAGACCTCAACCTTGGTATTCATGAAGTAGATCCAAGTCTTTTTGGAGAAGTCATCAATGGTCACATGGTAAGATGCACCCTTTACTAAAGATACTAACATAGGCCTTGCTAAATCAGAATGCATTAGATCCAAAATGCCTTTGGATCGAGTCTTGCTGATAGGAAAAGATGCCTTGACATTCTTGCCCGGTGCACATCCTTTGTACACCCCCTGCTAGTCCAGACTAAAGTTTGGAAGTCTGGTGACCATCTGTTTCAGTAATGGTAGAGCTCTGTGATGGAGATGCACTATCCTCTTATGTCAAAGCTCGTACATGCTCTCATTGGTGTGCACTAGTCCCTGAGCATGCTGACCTTGGAGTCTATATAGGTTCCCCTCCTGGACTCCAATCCTCACTCCAATCTCTGGATTGGCGCCACCTAAGTTGCATGACACGTTGAAACATCTAGAAGTTTCTGAAACAGGGACGACATGAAACGCAAGCCTCGGAAAATGGAAATGCCAGTCGAAATGTCATATATATATATATAATTTTGTTTAATAAATGAGTCAATATTAAATAACACATTACCTTGCAAGAAAAGAAAGAATGAGACATATAAATTACATTTTAGAAGGAATCAAAATTTATATTAACTCCAACACATGATTACATGATGCAAATATCCAAAATTAGCCTTTATAGATGAGGCCTTACATTGAAGACTCCAAAATCAACCTTTATATGTGAGGCTATATGTGCTAAAACTGAAATAAAACTTGAGCTAAAGACAATTATGGCTACATTAACATATCATTACTAATAAAACTCCTCATCCTCATCAACAAAGATAGAACAAGATGCTTGTTCAGCAGAAGAGGCAACTCTACTAGTACTTTCACTTGCCCTTGCATCACCACTGGCAACAAATATCAAGAGTAGAAAGAGAGAGCTCTAAATTTGGACATTTTTCATCCACATCCCAATATTTATGAGGTCCACTTGTATATTATTCACCCCTATGAGACATAAGGTGTAGGTTTGAATGCACATATACAAGGTCCTCTGCCTTCTGTGGTCCCAACCTGTTGCGCTTCACACTATGAATGAAACTGTAGGTGCTCCAATTTCGTTTTGCTGATGAAGAGCTTGCCACTTGTGATAGAATACGAGTGACAAGAATTTGCAAATGAACACCACTTGCCCCATGACAAGTCCACCATTTAACCAGGTCCATGCTCTCCAAATCTGAGTGTGCCAAACCCAGTGGAGTGCTTGATGCCATCATCAAGAGATCTCTCTGGTGGAAACACCCCAGCAACCTGTTGTGCATCATCATGCTTTTCTGCACAAAAATACACACCCCTACACTCCTCTTCATAGCCCTGAACTCCATGGCACAACTATATGCACCACTAGACACCAACGCTCAATGCCATGCCACCATGTACCATAGGCATCCCAGATGCGCCCATGCATCTACCACTCTGCTAGTACACCCACCATGAAGTGATCTACACCTCCTCATCTGCCCAGGTACACCTAAGTGGCCCCACTCCTCACATGCAATCGGGCATAATGCTACCATATTGGAACCTCAGTAGCTCTACTACCTAATACATCAATTGGAGAGCACTGTCTCCATATCATGCCCTGTCCAGTGGCCTGTTGATGCCACCTCCTCCTACCAACTCCTTCCAGAGTAGGCTGATCACCTTGCGATCCCACGCTCTATCAATATGCCAATATGACTTGTGAAATCTGCCTGCTCTCCTATCCAACCACCCTGTCACTAGTGTTGATGTAGATCTGTAAATGTGGGTGTAACTACTATTGTCACCCATCGACTCTATGATGTTATGGGAAACCCCACCTGGATCCCAACAATAGTCTGGCCCTCGAGCCCTTCTGGGAATCCACGACCTCTGTTGAAATGCGATCATGGATGTACCCAACCGCCTGACCTGCTCCATCAGGTACCAACTCCAAATCTCTCGCCATCCAACTTGTTAGCCACCTATAAAAATTTGTCATATCAAATGGTAGCTAAAATCATTTTTAAGCCTTCAAGAAACAATTTTTGGCCAAATTGTGAGTTCTTAAAGTCTTATGAAGATAACTTGTTCTTGAGTTAATCTTCACTGCTGTTTCCCTCATAATCCTGAAAAATCTGCTGTTTTCCTGAAGAAAAAGACTGCTAAAAACCCATTTTTCCCCTCCTTTCACTCATAAAAAATCCTCCATTTTCCTCACTTTAACCTTCAAAATCACTTCAAGACCCTTTTAAAACAATTTGGTCTCCTACCATTTTGTTTAAAAAGCCTTCATTCCCCTATCGGAACCCTCAAAATTGGCTTAAAAACTCTGTTTTTAGCCTATAAACACTTATATTACATTATGTAGAGTTTTAGCCCCTGGGGGCTTAACTTCTATAAACCTCGCCTCTCATAGGACCATAAGCCTGCAACCGGGCGCTAAAAGTCCTTAAACCCTAGTCTGAAACCTTTTCCTCCTTTGAAATTCATAAAACCCATTTTTCCCTTTGATATTTCATGAATCCAATAGTTCGGAGTTTAAATGAATATTGGTCGTTGATCCAAAACCGAATCAACAGTTGTCGGCTAATCGCATTGCAAATAAACAAACAATCCTTTGTTGGTTCCTTTCAATTTTTTCCGATGCGATTAGGCTATTTCCTCTTTGAAAAACACCCGATCCCTTCGTCTTTTCATATAACCCCGAGCCCCGCAATCGGGCGTTAAACACCATAAAATCCCTTCCCGAAACATAACTTTCCTTTGTATTTTATTAAAATCCAATTTTCCTATGTTTTAAACAAGACCCGACAGTTCATTGTTTGGTGAATTGTCAGCTGTTGATCTAAAACCGATCAACGATCGTCGACACTTCGCATCGGAGTTTTTCATTGGATGCATTGCAAAGATTTATGGCCTACCTCCGATTGCAACCTTGCGATGGTTTCCAAATTGTTGATCTGTTCCACCATACCCAGATCTAACGGTCCACATCGCTCCGTTCCAAAACCCGCCCCTCCGCCTTTGGCATCCATAACTTAATCTCCACCGTCGAGCTAAGTTTGAGATCGACGGCTCTAATTCAATCGCATCGTAAAAAATCTTTGTGCCATTCCTCTCTCCACCTTCGATTGTGATCATTGCGATTCAATCTGGACTGTTGAATCCAAAAGAACCGACGGCCTAGATTAATCGCCCTCCCCCACAGCCCTCCGACATTAAAACCCACAGATTCATTCATGACCATCAATCTCTCTAAGATCAAACGACCCTCGTATAATCGCATTGCAAGTTTTGTTGTATGCCTTCCTCTCTCCCCCGCCGATTGGCAATCCCACGATTGGATCTGGGCCGTCCATTTCATAGATCCGATGGTTCAGATTAAAACTTGACACCCTTTGTTATTTTCATAAAACCCCGCAGTTTAAACTTTTCTTCAAAGATCCACCGTTGATCTTTTAGATCAACGATCCATATTCAACCCGATAGGCCCAACTCCTTTGGGACCTATCTCTCCATCAACAAATCCTGATCGTTCATTCCTATGATCTGACGGTCGAGATTAAAATAACCTTGACCTTGCCCATCGTCTTCCGCCTGCGCATCTTGTCTTATCGCGCTCTCATCTCCACCGTTGGATCTGCCCACCCTTCATCCAACAGCCAGGGACCCATATCGCGTAAATCTGAGTCCGACAGTTAATCCCCAAAAATTATGCGATATGGGCAATTTTTTAAAGGACATGTGTCGGCTGGAGACCTATATCGTGTTCTTTTGGGAAATTTTGAAAACCGCCCCAAAGCAGTGCGACACCAGTGGTTTTTATGGCCGAAACCACCTTATCCCATTTACATTACATTCCCTTGTTTTTAATCTCCACCATTGATCTCTGAGATCTAACGGTCCCAGTTTAATCTAACTATTAAACTATCGCCCTCCGCCATTCTTCCAAGAGACCTCATCAACGAATCTCTGCCGTTGATCTCTGTTGGTTGATCTAATCCGACGGCCCAGAGTCTTTCCGAAACCCCAAATTTCATTCGAACCCATTTCCCTTCCGCCAAAGGTTTTCGACCTTTTTCCTTTGCAAATTCTTCCATTTCATTATAATGTTGCCCCTCTACATCATATTTTCTCGATCAATCTCGATTGTTGATCTTTGCAGATCAACGGCTCGGACTTAATCTCCACCACCGTTATCCAACTGCCTCCCCATCTGACCCCAATGAGCAATCCTCGCCGTTGGATGCTTTCATCCAACGGCTGCGATCTAACCTAAACCTCCAAAGCAGTTTTTACCCATCCACGCAGGATTTTTATAACTTTTGTGTATTTTTGCAGGTTTTTAAAAGGTTTTCCATTGTTTTTAAAGGAAATTAAGGGCCGGGGATGACGATCCCTCAGGCCTTTATTCATAAAGGAGATCATTCTGCAGGGTTCCAAATTATGTTTTATCCGTGCCTAATGAGCACTGATGCCATTATACAACCCTCTGCGCGCCTACAAAAGCAACAAAAACACAGCAAACAACACAGACAAAGAGTATCAGTGTTATAGCATTCAATCAGAGCATAAATCAAGAATTAAAGGATTAAACATAGTTTTGAGGGATTAAGGCCTAAATTCGACCATCTAAAGCCTAATCCACTCAATTGAAGACAATATGAAGACCAGAAGACAGACATTAAGCCAAATTAAGCCCAAAACATAGGATTAAAGCAAATTAACAATGTTTAGGGTTAAGAAAATGAGATTATTCAGTCTGAGAAGCCTCCACTGCCACATCAGAGGCTAATTGAATCCTCTCCAGCTACCAAAAGCCGCCTGTTGCCTCAAAGCAATCAAAGAAGGCAGAGTCATTGCCTCAGTCAGTGATATTTTGCCTAAAGATAGTTGAACAGTTAATTCAACCAAAGGAACTTATTGTAAACTGTCAGCAGAGTTATTACAAAGATAAGAAAGAGCCTTAAAGTCAACAAACTCTCCCAGCAAGCTTAATACTTAATGAAAATCAATTAATACAGAGGAAATATCAGAAAGGTTCTCCATTGAGCCCCTCAAAGGCCGAGAATCATTAAACTGTATTAATGGAGCCTAGAGATCTTTTCTCTCATCCCACCTCCTCATTTCTTCTATAAATACTTCTGTAGAAGATGAGAAAAAGGTTGGTCACTGCATATCTGTTGCCTGTAAATAGTTTTCCGAAGCTGCTGTAAGCTCTGTTTGTAATTGAAGATACCTAAGTTGAGATGAGAAGTTTGAAGCTGTAGAGAACCATTGGACTTGATGATTGTAACTGGTTTGAACATCAAATACACGCTGATTTATGGGATCCTGGTCTATGACAACGGTGATGTGTTTCTTATTGTAAATTGTTATTTTCTTTTTGTTTCCATTCTGTCCATTTTCTCTGATAAAGAACAACAAATATAGAGTTAGGATTTACTGTCAAAAGTACCCTGCTCTCACTGATAAGCTTTATCTTTATGTTTTCCTCCAATTGTCTATTTGAGAATGATTTAATATAGTCTAAGCAGTTAAAGAATGCTAGTGTTCCCTCGTCTTACTGTCTAAACTTTAAACATTGTTCTTGAATGTTAGCTTCAGTTACTGCCAAGTAAAGTTGAACTAGGGAAGTCTATGGTTAGCCTTGTCCTCTAGTTTTATCTCCAAAGGTTGTCTGAAAGTTTCCCTAAGGGTATGTTGAAAGCAGGTTAGGTTCAAAGTCCTTACCTGATCTTAGACTATTCGTTGTTTATCTTAAGTGTTGTCTTGAAAAGTTTGTTAATTAAAGTCGAGCTAGGGAAGTCTATGGTTAGCCTTGTCCTCTAGTCTCTTCTCCAATAGTTTGCTTTGAAAAGTTTCCCTTTGAATATGCTGAAAGCAGGATAGGTTTAAAGTCCTTATTTTATCTTAAGCTATTCTTTTTGTGTTTTAAATGTTTTCTATTGAAAGTGCATCAAAAGCAGGCTAGTTTCAAAGTACTTACCTGATCTTAGATTACTTTTATGTCTTTCTTAAGTGCATGCCAAAAGCAAGATAGTTTCAAAGTACTTACTTGATCTTAGGCTGCTCTTTGTTTTTCATTTGTTTGATTCCCCTTCTTATTGTTCTATTCAATTACATAAATTCAACTTAAAAAGATCCTATGACATAGATGACTTGCCCCATAGACCACTCTTGAACCTTGTTGTTTCAATTAAATCCTACTATGACTCCATATTCCAATGGATTGAAGCTGCTTCTTACGTATCTTGTTAGCTGAATTACTCTTCACTTTCATTCACCTTCACCCTTCATTTAGACTTCCTTCACCTTCACATATCTTTGCCCAACCAAAACAAACAAAAACCTTGTTCTTCATAACTAGCCTAATATCACATTTCAAGCCTTAAAGATAAATCAATCTTTGCACTTATAGAGAGATCCCTCTTTGGATTCAGGAGGGCTAGATCCTAGAATCCCAAAGTGGTTCAAATGTTGTCTCTGCAACCTTAGTCTTGCCAATCTGCTGAAGTTACAAATTCCTAACATTTCTGGCGACTCCGTTGGGGACTTCTGAGCGAAATCCTTAAAATAAAGGCTCAGTGTTCAGTTGAGTACAAGTAGCCCTCTTTAAGCACTACCAAAGCAAATGGTAATCATGATAAAACTTATTCGAGTTAGTGACAAACTAAGTAAACCTTAGGATTCTCATAAAGCTTATCAAATCTTGAAGGAAGTAGCTAGCTTAGCCATAAGAATAGACTTTCTTTGTCTCATCACTGTAGCTAAGTGTTGAAATAGATTTAAGACACTCTTAGAACCCATAGGACAGAAATAACTCAGAAAACCCAAAAATATGTCAGATTGGTATTTAAATAAACATGGTGGTGGACCATAAAACCTTTTACCTCCAAAAGAGCTAAAAATTTCCACCTGGTGACTCCACAATCCAAAACAAACCTTAAGACTCCACTGGGAAGCCCATTACTCTCATAACATCATACAAACTCAGTTAAGAATACTTTGAGGATAAAGTTTTCTTGTTTAGAGATCAGTTAGCCTCCAAAAGATTGTCATATTTGGTTTAACTTATCTTGTAAGTTAGGTCTGAAAAACACAACATTGTGGCTCCTAGAAGAGTTCATACTAGAGCCTATCCTGACCCAAATCCTCCTGAGATAGTTGATAACCCTGAAAGAATACTTAGGAAGTCTCCTAAGGCCAAATCTTCAACTATTGTCAGACCACTCCATAGAGTTAGTTCTATTCTTGGAAACCTTGCAGCTCTACAAAAATCACAAGTTGACTTAAGAAATCCTTTTAGAACCAGGTCACTTGATGATATAGATTAGATAGATCCAGAGCCTTCACTTTCATCCCAAGACAGAAGTGAACATCCTGGTAGCAGAGAAACTATTCTACCTGATTCACATTTCATTCATAATTTTGGTTTCTCTCGTCCCAGATCTGCTCAATAATCTATTTCTGGTCCATCCACATCTGTTCTTCATACATCCACTGTCTAAACCATTCCATTCCAACCCACTTTCCCTCTTGTCAACCCACCACTTGTAAACCCCCCATTTTTTCCACAACCTCCTATCATGGCAACATGGTATGCTCCCTTAGTCCTTCCTTTACCTTTAGTCAATCTTCCACAGGACTATCAGTCCAAAATACCATTGTATGATGCCATTAATGCTACTACTGCTTCACAACATGTGGATAAGATGAATGACTACTTTGACAGAAATGAGATTGATAATGAAACTGTCAAACTTAAACTATTTGCTCAAAGTTTAGGGGGAGAAGTAAGAAAATGGTTCAAAGGTTTAACCCCTCATAGTATTAATGATCTCCAAGCCTTCCATCAGTTATTCTTAAACAAATGGGAAGTTAAGAAAAATCCTCTCCAAATACTTTCGGACTACAAGAATCTCCACAGAAACACTGGGGAAAGTGTACAAGTTTATTGCACTAGGTTTAACAGTGTTTATAATGCCCTTCCCCCAGACTTAAAACCTCTACAAGGCTCAACTTTAAACAAGTTTCCTGAAGGATTTGATCCTGAAATGGCCTATCAGCTGAGAGAGAGAGATCCTTTGACTCTTGAAGATATGCAAAAAGGAGCTCTTGCTGTGGAAGTTAATTTAATGGAGAAAAGAGCAAGAATGAAGAATGAGAAGAAAGTGTCCTTTAGAGAGGAATCTACACCTTCCACATCGAGCTCAAAGATGGAAAGAATGATGGAGGAGATGATGAAAAAGATGAGCATTCTTGAGAGAACACAACCTAGTCAAAACCAATCAGCTCCTCAAAACAGAAATCAAAATCAAAATCAGAATTTTAGGAGAAACCAGCCTCAGAACAGACCAAGGGAGGATGATCAACAGATTACCCCTCATTTTCATCAAAACTATGTAAGTGAGGCTGAAGAAACAAGTGAACAAATAGAGGAAGATGACATAAATATGTTGGGAGTAGATAATGATGATTTTGAAGTTCATTACAATAGAAAACAAGGTCTATACACACCCTATGATGATAAAAGACCAGAAGAGGAATATTACTATCAAGAGCTGGAAAATGTCATCATAAAGACTCCAAAAGAATATGAACTTAGGAGCAAAAGTAGTCAGGAAACTCCCAAGACTAAGACCTCTGAAAATTCTGCAAAAAAAAGCCCTGTAAATAAACCCAAAGTTATGAAACAGAAAGACAAATCAGTGGCTGGAAATTCTGATAAAAACAAGGAAAAAGGCACTCAAAGCAATGAAAAACAGAGTGCAGACTTTAGCAGCATTAGCACCTCAGCTAGCGCTCCTATTAAAACAATTTTAACCCATGTAAATAGAGGAAATCAACAAACTGATTTTGCTGATAAAGTGGTAGTTAATAAGGCTGAAACAAGCATTTTGAGAAATCAGATGCCTTTTAGTTTGGAGCAGGAAATTGCCAGAATCAAATCTCTGTTCCTCTCACTGAATTAGCTGCCCAAAATGTATATAGATCACAAATTTTGAAGGCTTTTAACATAGAAGAGAATAATGACACTGTCAATCTTAACGATGACCAACCAGAGCTCATATTTGGTCCTAAGATTGAGGGTAGATATCAAGAAGGACCAGTTCCTCCTTTTTACGTTAGTTTGAATATTCATGACAAAATTTTACACAACGCTATGCATGATTCAGGGGCCTCTCACAATTTAATGCCCAAAGCTGTAATGGAGAGCCTAGGCCTTGAAATCACTAGACCATACAAAGATCTTTACTCCTTTGACTCAAGCAGAGTGAATTGTTTAGGTTTAATTAAAGACCTCTGCGTAAACTTAGCACAAATTCCAGCCAAGTGTTTAGTAATGGATATTGTAGTGGCTGATGTACCCCCCAAGTATGGTATGTTGTTATCAAGATCATGGGGAGCTAAGTTACAAGGAACAATACAGATGGACATGATATATGCTACTATCCCTGTTTTTAATCAAATCAGAAGACTTTATAGGGAGTCTCATATGCAATACATGGTTACCAGCCAAGAGAGACCACAAAGCTCTCCTCTTTATTTTGTACATACAGGCCTGGATTCATTTATTTTTTTCAATGATGAAACATTCACTGAACAAGAAACTTTAACTGAATTAGTGGCAAATATTGAAAAAAAAGAAGACAAGACAGAAGTGTCAAAACAGTTTGCCAAAACTGAAAATCACAACAAACAAATTACAGGTCTAGAGCTGCAAATCAATCATCCATTGCTTTTCAACCTTGAGAGTCAAGAGAAAAGTCCTCAATACGATGAAAAACATGAGGAAATAAGACAAAGTCAACATAGTGCTGATCTACAAGAACAATCCAAAAGCACACTAGATAAAGAGGATAATAGTCAAGCTAGTGAATACGAAACTAGTCCTCTTTGGAGTATGAACTTTGATGGGTCTTGCACTAAGAATGATGCAGGTGTGGGAGTGTGGTTTCATAATACAATGAACAATCATACTGAAGGGCATGCCTGCAAATTAAACTTTCAATGCACCAACAACATAGCTGAGTATGAAGCCCTTATTTTAGGCCTACACTTATTGAAGAAATTATGGGCCAAAAGGATAAAGGTGCATGGTGATTCTGAACTGATTATCAAGCAAGTAAATGGGGAATATAGTGCCAAACACCCCAGACTTAGAGCGTATCGAAATGATGTCATGGATTTATTGAAAACATTTGAGGAATTCAAACTTATCTTTGTTCCAAGAAACGAAAATATTCAAGCTAATGGTTTGGCTTTTGCTGCTAGAACGTGTCTAACTCCTTATGAAACCAAACAATGCATAACTCAAATCAAATTTCGACCAGCTGTCCCTAATAATGAAAAATATTGGCAAGTGTTTGATGGAGACAAACAAATAGAAGACTTCCTACAGTCCAGAAATGAATTTGAACTACCAAGTTCAGATTCATATTATGAAGATGACTGTTCTACTGAGGAAAATCTACTTGATGAAGAATAAAAGTCTCTAGAGATTACTGAGATAAATCTATTAGCTAATAAACTCGAACATGCCACAGGAGTTAACGCAGATTTAGAAAAAGAAGACCTAGAAATGCTGCAATCTAACAATTAGAGTTTGCCAAGAGGACTGTTCCCCTTAGAAGAGTTGTTTGATTTCAATGATGTTGCCAAGAAGCCAAAGTTCGAGCCTGTTGAAACTGAAGTTGAAGAGTGTAATATAGGCAGTGAACTAAAACAAAAAATGATCAAACTGTCTAAAACTTTACCAGCTCACATCAAGTTGAAATACATTGAGCTGTTTAAAGAATTTTCTGATGTTTTTGCGTGGAGTTATGAGGATTTAAAGTCTTATGACACAGAGATAATTTAGCACAAGATACCTCTCAAAGAAAACCAAAAACTCTTTCAACAAAAATTGCGCGGAATCAACCCTGTCCAATTACCTTTGGTTGAGAAGGAAATCAAGAAAATGTATGAAGCTAGGATTATTGTTCCTATTAGACATTCAGAGTGGGTGTCTAATTTAGTGTCAGTTAGGAAGAAAACAGGAGAGATAAGGCTTTGTATTGACTTTAGGGACTTAAACAAAGCCTCATTAAAGGACAACTACTCTTTACCCAAGATGGATCATATTTTACAAAGGGTAGTTGGTTCTAAAAGAATTTCTTTGCTAGATGGCTTCTCAGGATACAATCAGATATTAGTACATACTGATGATCAACTAAAGACAACTTTTACTACACTTTGGGGCACTTTCATGTATGTGAAAATGCCCTTTGGTTTAATGAATGTTGATGCTACATTTCAGAGAGCCATGGACATAAGCCATCCCTTCTAGGCAAGCCAATGAATCTGTCATTATAAAATTCATTGAAACTCACATCCTCTCTAGATTTGGCTATCCTAGGAAGATTATCACTGATAATGCAACTGCATTTGGATCCAAAAAGATGGTTGAATTCTGTCACAAATATCATATTACATTGGGTCATTCTACTTCTTATTACCCTCAAGGTAATGGGCTGGTAGAATCCTCAAACAAGAGTTTGGTAAACATAATCAAGAATTTGCTAGAGGACAATAAGAAATCTTGGCACACCAAGCTAGTACATGCACTATGGGCTGACAGATTAACACTTAAAAAATCAATTGGAATGTCACCCTACTAGCTTGTGTATGGAATAGGGGAAATTTTTCCAACCAGCCTAGGTGTGCCAGTTATGAAGCTGATCTAAGAAGTATAGTTTGAAGACAATGACATGATTAGAAGAATAAATCAGACCATACATCTTCAGCAAACCAAAGAGGAGGTCTACAACAGAGCATTACAAAAGCAAGAAAGCATCAAGAAGCTTTTTGATAGAAAGACAAAGGCCAGTAATTTCAACATTGGTGACAAAGTGTTAAAGTGGGATTCAAGGAGAGAAGATAAGGGCAAGCACGGGAAATTTGATAACTTATGGCTTGGCCCTTATCTCATTCATTCTACTGCTGGTAACAACGCTTATTTTTTACAGGAATTGAATGGAGCTAAATTGATTGGGGGTCCTGTCAATGGCAGGATGCTCAAACATTATTTCTCTTGAACATATAAGTTTGAAAGCCTTTTTATTTTTTCTCATTGTGAATATTACATCCATCATTGCATTCAAAGTTAGAGAGATCAAAAATAGAAAAACAATAGAAGATAGAAAAGAGGGTAGATTGTAAAAACAAGAAAGGTACAACCCCATACCAAAAAAGAGAAACAAAGTCTGAAAATGTGCAAGCTCAAATGCCACTCCTAAGAAGCACACTCCTAGTTAGTCATACAGTCGAATCATGACTAATTAGTTTTCAATTTATTGCTGATAGGTTAGTGAATTAGATTTGCCAAACAGCTTAATCTTGGCTTATCAGTTAGGTAGATTAGGATAGAAAAATAAAGGTTCAAACAAGCTAAAAATCTGAACCTATGAGTTTCAAAAGAAGCATGGCTCTAATCTGTTTTAAATCCTGAGCCAAAGATAGAAGCAAACTGGTTCTAATATGCCCAAACCCTGAACCAGAAAAGAATGTAAAACAACTCAAACAAGCCTAAAAATAGAGCTGAAGAAAAAAGAAGGATGTTCTTAAACTTTCAGATCTTAAGCGTCCACCATTTTGATTTAATTTTCTGCAAATAATTATCTATGTGCAACTTGTTTTTATGCCATAGATCAGCAGCAAGTTAGACTGCTCAATCCTGACTTGTTTGCTTTTAAATTTCTTGTTTTAGAACTTTAATAAAAATCTGTTAGACAGTCTAATCATAACAGATAGTAGATAGGTATAGAAGCTTATGAACTCAATTGCTTAATCTGAGTTCATGGAGAAATAAAGATAGAAATAGATTAGTTTTATGTTTTCAAAAAGAATCAAATGTTTGTAAAAAGAGTTTGCCAATCCAAATGCACTCTGAAAAGAAGAAAAAATGTTAGATCATTAGGATTGGGTAGGTAAAGAGCTTGTTTTGATAGAATTCCATTGGTTTTAATGGCTGCTAACATTGTCAGAGCAAAAGAAGGTCAACAAAGAAAGCAAGTGCAGCCCAATGGATGAGGCATTGATAAGCTTCCAGAGAAGACATGTCTGAGGTTCTTGGCACCTCCAAGGAGCTGCCATCCCAAGTTGGAGCCGCTGTTAGCCACCCATAAAAATTTGTCATATCAAATGGTGGCTAAAATCATTTTTAAGCCTTCAAGAAACAATTTTTGGCCAAATTGTGAGTTCTTAAAGTCTTATGAAGATAACTTGTTCTTGAGTTAATCTTCACTGCTGTTTCCCTCATAATCCTGAAAAATCTGCTATTTTCCTGAAGAAAAAGACTGCTAAAAACCCATTTTTCCCTTCATTTTTCTCCTTCTTTCACTCATAAAAAAATCCTCCATTTTCCTCACTTTAACCTTCAAAATCACTTCAAGACCCTTTTAAAACCATTTGGTCTCCTACCATTTTGTTTAAAAAGCCTTCATTCCCCTATCGGAACCCTCAAAATTGGCTTAAAAACTCCGTTTTTAGCCTAGAAACACTTATATTACATTATGTAGAGTTTTAGCCCCCGGGGGCTTAACTTCTATAAACCTTGCCTCTCATAGGACCATAAGCTTGCAATCGAGCGCTAAAAGTCCTTAAACCCCAGTCCAAAACCTTTTCCTCCTTTGAAATTCATAAAACCCATTTTTCCCTTTGATATTTCATGAATCCAATAGTTCGGAGTTTAAATGAATATTGGCCATTGATCCAAAACCGGATCAACAGTTGTCGGCTAATCGCATCGCAAATAAACAAACAATCCTTTGTTGGTTCCTTTCAATTTTTTCTGATGCGATAGGCCATTTCCTCTTTGAAAAACTCCCAATCCCTTCGTCTTTTCATATAACCCGAGCCCCGCAATCGAGCGCTAAACACCATTAAATCCCTTCCCGAAACATAAATTTCCTTTGTATTTTATTAAAACCCAATTTTCTTATGTTTTAAACAAGACCCGACAGTTCATTGTTTGGTGAATTGTTAGCCGTTGATCTAAAACCGATCAACGATCGTCGCCACTTCACATCGGAGTTTTTCATTGGACGCATTGCAAAGATTTATGGCCTACCTCCGATTGCAACCTTGCGATGGTTTCCTGACCGTTGATCTGTTCCACCATACCCAGATCTAACGGTCCACATCGCTCCGTTCCAAAACCCGCCCCTCCGCCTTTGGCATTCATAACTTAATCTCCACCGTCTATTTAAGTTTGAGATCGACGGCTCTAATTCAATCGCATCGTAAAAAATCTTTGTGCCATTCCTCTCTCCACCTCCGATTGTGATCATTGCGATTCAATCTGGACCGTCGAATCCACAAAAACCGACGGCCCAGATTAATCGCCCTCCCCCACAGCCCTCCGACATTAAACCCACAGATTCATTCACGACCATCGATCTCTCTAAGATCGAACGACCCTTGTATAATCACATTGCAAGTTTTGTTGTATGCCTTCCTCTCTCCCTCGCCGATTGGCGATCTTGCGATTGGATCTGGGTCGTCCATTTCATAGATCCGACGGTCCAGATTAAAACTTGACACCCTTTGTTATTTTCATAAAACCCCGCAGTTTAAACTTTTCTTCAAAGATCCAT
>CM076581.1:796197737-796352011 GCA_034641835.2 Pinus albicaulis
GCGCTCCTTGTCTCTTCTTGCTCTCTCTCTCAACACTCAACAAACAATAAAATCCAAAATGAAACCCCCCCCATTATAAACAAATCGATTTTTCACTTAAAAAAATTTGCGCGCGGCGGGAAGCGTTTTTTGTTCCGGGGAGCGTTCGGGAGCGAACGCTCCCCGATCGCTTCCGGCGTTTAAAAAACGCTCCCGAAGCGTTTTTTAAATGTCGGAAGCGCTCAGGGAGCGTTCGCTCCCGAGCACTTCCTGAAACGCTCCCGAAAAGGCAGGGAGCGTTTTAACAGGTTCGGAAACACGCTCCCGAAAACGCTCCCCTCAGGAAGCGTTTTCGGGAGCGCGTTTCCGAGCGTTTCCAAAACGCTCTCGCACGGAGCGCGTTTCGGAAATGGGAACGAAGGGGGTTTGAAGCTTCCCCGCAACCTTGAAATAAACCAAGAGCACTATCTCATCACATTTACTTGCAAAGTTCCCAAATTTTTTGCTATCTTGATGGTTTAAAGATTCACATGCAAATATTATCTCAAGAAGCACTTTGGATGCAAGCATTTTAAGTCCTTAAATTATGCAACAAGTTTAATTCTATGGTACTTGGAAATTTGCTTCTACTTTTGCAACTTCATTGCATGTTGTCATTTTAATGATCATTATGCTTATGGATGATTGATATATCTTGTTTCATTGGCAAATACCCTTATTTGGTGTTGCAAATTTAATTGCATGTTATGTTCTTGGTCTAACATTTGGGTTTTTCTATCATCTCATTTACATTTTCCAAAAGTAGAACACTAAATGTTTCCTTATGAGCAAGATAGTTTCTCATGCTTTGATTCATAAATATTTTTATCTTGAGAGCATTTCTGATATCTTGTGCTTGTTGACCACACTTTGTCAACGACTCCATAGCAGTACACCCCCATTTTTTCAAATGGGGCTTATCATGTTCGAGGCTCATGTCATCCAGATTTCATCACCAAACGACAGTTTTTTATAAATGATGTAAACCCATTCTGCATGTTATGATGTAAATGATCTAAGTAAGACCGTCAATATATGTAACAACCTAGGTAAGCCTAGTATGTTGTTGATGATTTCCATCCTAGGAGGTTTTTTGTCTCACTAATTCACGTAAGTGATCGGCAGAGTTTTTCCCTCCAGCCTCACACCAAAGCTAGGGTGGATTTTGTCATCAGCATACTAAGTGAGTCCTAGTGTTTCTATCAAGTCCTTGTAAAAGTAGTTTGAGCTACTGGGTCTACTAGATCATGTTTTGAGTCGCAGAATTGGGTATTTATTTGAGGGTCTATACGAATGGGTATTCCCCCTTCATGTATGTAAATGTATTATCTCATGTAAAAGAGGGTTGGAAAAATAATTAAAATCCCCTCTCAGTCAATTAATTAAATTTTCTGGTCAATTAATTTAAAAAATCTTAAACCAGAAATTTAATTAATTTAGGGTCCTAAGTTAGGGTTAAATCTTTAAAGGCAAAATTTGTGGGTCCTTGGAAAATGATTTTGAAAGCCCCAGACCAAGGGAATATTGAGAATTTTAAGAAATTTTGGACCTTTGGGCCTTGGTGGTTAAGTCAAAGTCAAAATTTTGGGGTAATTAACTCAAAAATAATATTTTAGAGTTAATTAAATTTGAATTAAATGATAAATTCGTTTTTTCCCCAAATTTATAATTTCAACGCTCCTGATTAAAATATGATTAAATCTTTTGGACAGTTGAGATTATTTTGACAAGGATCATCCAAACTAGCCGTTGGAGATTTTGTCCTATAAATTTAGAGGTCTTTGTCAGTATTGAGTTATCCGATCTCAGAATCGTGCACTTGTCTTGGAATCTCTTGTAATTTTTTGAGGAATAAAGCATAAAGACTTTGGGGTTACAGATTTTGATGTTCCTTCTCAAATCTATGTGGTTAATTGTTTCTAAACTCTGCTACTTTGTTTTTGCATTTTATGGTTGATGGCCTTCATGGATTAATCTGCATACAGGTATCTTGTGCAGTTTTCTGGGTTTATAAAATGACATTTTGATTTTTTTGAAGGATCTCATGTTGTTTTCTTAAATATCTATCAATTTAAGGTTCAGATCTAAGTGTGCAGGGATATTTTTTTTAAAGATTGAGCGTCTGGGGAAGTCTTCGGTTGGACCAGCCGACTCTCAATAAACATAAATTTGAAAAGCTCGTTATTTGTTAAACTCCAAATCTATCTTACGAAATTGGTGGTTTTGCAGGGTTTTCTAAGGCTTGTGCCTCTCCTTAAAATTTTAAATCTCTGAAAACTGTGCTAAAAGGGATTCAAATCTGGCCATGAGGGCCTCAGAATTGTAAATTAGTTTGTAAATTTGTAATTTTAAAGATTGTAAGGGTTTAATCATTTTCTTGGTGTGTATATTTTCAGATCTGACTGGTTTCTTGCAGGTTGTGGGTTTAAATCAGAATTTTTTTTTAAGATCTGAGGCAGATCTAGCCTCCACAGGCCAGATCTGGCCTCAAACTGCTACTGTGGGCAAAATTTGGGTGTTGTTCGATTTAAGGAAGATCTAAATTTGGGTTTTGACAGGAAAAAATTTCGAGTTTTGCTGGACAAAAAATTCTGTTCTGGGTTTATTCATTGTAAAGGGTTGTCATTCCCATCGATTCCTGCAAAAAACGACTTACTCCTTTGCTCCACCGTCCAGCATCTTTCGACTAGCAGACTTAAACCCCTGCACAAACGTCCTCCATTCCTTCCGTCAACGTCCAAGCCACTGTTGACCTCCTCCCTCATCGTTGTTCCCATTCCTTTCATCTCCATAGCTTTTTGCCATTGAATTTCTTGCCATTGTTCCTACGCATCATTCCAATCCTTCTTTCCCTTCGTCCCTTCAATCTGCATACGCATCTAGCAAATCTCATCTCCCTTGCCATCCTGTAGCTCACTTCCTCCATAACGTTCCTATGTCCTTGTCTTATCTTTCTTGCATTCGAATCCTTGCAACTGCCGTCAATTTCCATCAAATTGCCTCCTCTCTCCCAGCCGTCGACCTCCATTTTCTCCTTCCGTCGACCTTCTGTCCGCCCAGCCATTTGAAAACCATTCTCAGAGCCATCGACCCTAGCTTCTCTTCTCTTCAACCCGTCGACCATCTTCCCTCCGCCCTTCCTCCTTCACGTCCGTCAAAGCTCCGTCTGTCAACCTGCAAAATCAGCTGCAAAACCAACAAAACGCACATTCAAAAAAAAATTAAAATTCACGTCTATGTGTTATTTTGACATTGTGTTTATGTATATAGCGTTAGTTTAGACTTTATATTTTTTTTTTATTTCGATTCGATTTGGTTAACGTTAGCTTTAGGTTTTAATAATTTTTTTTTTTTAATTGTTTTAGATTAGTGTTAGCTAGGATTTGAATTTTTTTTTTTTTTTTTTTTGGTTGTTGTTTTGTAAGTTTAAATGATAGCGTAGGTTTAGAGTTAGGATTTGAATTTGCATTTTTTTTATTGTTTTAGTTTAATTTTAGTTTTAGATTTAAATTTGATTTGTTTGGGTTAGTAATAGATTAGCGTAGATTTTGGTTAAGTTTTAGTTTTAGATTAGTGTTAGCTAGGATTTGAATTTTATTTTATTTTTTTATTTTTTATTTTTATTTTTTTAGTTTAAATGATAGCGTAGGTTTAGAGTTTGGATTTGAATTTGCATTTTTTTTATTGTTTTAGTTTAATTTTAGTTTTAGATTTAAATTTGATTTGTTTGGGTTAGTAATAGATTAGCGTAGATTTTGGTTAAGTTTTAGTTTTATTTTAGATTAGTTTTTTTTTTTTTTTTTAAGATTCTAACTTAGTTTAAATTTTAATTTGTGTTTTAGATCATAGTTTTAGTTTTTGTTTAATTTTTAGATTCTAACTTTTAGCTTTAGTTTAGTTAGATTTCATTTTTTGTGTAGTTAGATTTTAATTTTAGTTTTTCTTTAGAATTGGTTTAATTTTTGTTTTAAGATAAAAAAAAAAAAAATTATAAAAATTCTCTTTTATAGTCAAATGAGCTTTTAAGATTTTATCCTAAGTGTGACTATACAAAAATTTTGGGATTTGCTGAAGTGAAATTAATTGAAACATCTTAAATTCTGGCATTTTCATCTTATTGCTTCATGGTTGTGGTGCTTTTCAATTAAATATCATTGTGACCAATCGTGTTTTAATAAGCAGCAGTTAATCGTCACTTGTTTATAATTGCTTAATGGGATTTTGTTTGACTCAATAAGGCACTGGTCTTAAACGTGAAATCTAATTTAGATCTGTGAAATCCTGTTAATTTTATCAACTATTTGGTGTTTTAGCTATGTCTCCTGGATTTTTCCTCTTCATTTCTAATAGGGTCTACCTCCCTTAGCTTGCAAAGAGACAACTTAAATAGAGAGATTGGGGATAAAGGTGACAGCCCCCAATCTGAGCTGTTGTCGCGGTGCCTTGACAATCTGTGCGACAACAGTGCTAACTGTCTTTTGTTTCCGTTTCAAGATCACTGTGTTCTCATCTCTTTGAGCATTTTTTTTTACTTTTGAGCACGTTATTTGTAAAGGCACTGGTTAAATGGTTTGTCATTATTTCAAATTTGCTCATAAATGCTCATGAATCTTCAGAAGTAATCTATTTAACTCTAACAACTCTCCTAGAAACTCACATCTTTAACTTAGTTTTTCTTTAGGGACCACCCCCCATAGCTAACCTAGGGACCACCCCCCATAGCTAACCTAGGAGATAGCTTAAATGGAGAGAGTCGGGAATAGGTGACAGCCCCTTCTCTGAGTTCCTTGCCACCAACCACACCTTGTGGGGTTAAAGGCTTTTCCCACTAACTGTAGGTAGGTGTAGGCGGCAAGCGATAACACATCCCTAAAAAGTTCTGCTTCCAATTCTTCCATATGTACCGTGCCGTCGTCCAAATTATCATCCTCTGGGTTGTTGTCCCAGACTCTGTATGATTGATCCTCATATGCCCGATCACAGTAATGGCTCAACAACCTCAAGTTGTAATGCACATAAACCAAGCTTTCAGCTCGGTTTTCATTTAGCCTGTTTCTTCTCACATTATGTATGAAGCTGTAGGTGCTCCAACACCTCTCTGCAGAAGAAGTATTCGCAACCTATGAGAGAACTTTTTTTTTCAACTTTGGCAAAAGTCCCATGCCGCCATATGCTTCCCACCATGTGAGAGCATCAAATCTGTCTCTACCTTCCATTGCATGGAAAGAACCAAAGTTAGCAGTGCAACTGAAGTATTTGCCTAATTCAAGGTGCAATCTAGCACACTCCTCCCTGTCGGGGACCAACTTGTCTAATGCCTTCATGTACCCCTCTTGTACCTCTAGATCTGTGTGAGGTTTGATCCTAACCCCACCTACAGGTGCAGGTTGGCCCAACCAAGTTGGAGAGTAGTATTTTGGCGTAAGGATATATGCCAAGGCATGTAGTGGAACATTGAGTTTATTCCACCATGCACGCACACAGTCATGAATCATTGCATACAAGTTGGGATCATTATCCTTAACAACATCTTTTATTTGGCCCAACATGCTGTCCATTTGCTCATAAACCTCCCCAATCACTGGTTTATCTGTATCTGCAAACCGAATCATGTGATAAATGGGCTTGGTGAAATTCAAAATTTCCCTCACACATGCCCAAAACAAAGTGTCAAGGGCGGTCTTCTCCACATGTTCAAAACCTTGCCTGTCAACTATTGTTGCTGCCCTGTCCTTTAATACCTGCCAGTGTGGGCTTGATACCATTGCAGCCAATGATTCTCTTACCTTCAAAAGGCGCCTGAAGGTGAGGTAATAGCTAGCAAATCTAGTCTTTGCTATCTTCAACAACTCCAATTTGGAGTGAGTACGGAAAAGCCCATGGGTATTGCTATGAGTTGTAATAAATTTTATCATTTTTTTACCTCTCTTGTACAAATCACCAAGCCATTTGAATTGAGGTTGTTTGTTTTTAATGATATCATTCATCAAAAGGTTCATTGTGTGAACCGAACACCCAGACCAAAATATGTTGGGGTATTTATCCTCAATAATTGCTCCTGCTGCCTTACAATTAGCAGCATTATCAGTGATGACTTGTATGACATTGTATGGCCCAGTCTTTTCAATTATTGCAAGTAATGGTTCTGCAATGTTAATGTCGGTCTTGAATTTGTTTGAATAATCATATGCTGACAGGAAGATTGCACCACTAACCGACACAGCCAAAACACTTATCAATGGCTTTCCTTTTACATTGGTCCATCCATTGGAGACAATGGACACCCCATGCTCTTTCCACGAATTTGTCATTCTAGCCAAAGAATGGTTTTTTTAGCTTTTTCATGATCAAGACCCACGGTTCTGGCCTTGTCATACCCAGGGCTCCTGTATCCTTTGGGGGCATCATTAATGGAAGAAACCATTTCATACCAATAAGGTGAGCAAAAAACATTGAATGGCACCCCACATGCATATAGAAACCGGAAATTTTTTGAATCCACATCATTCCTACACCCTTCGTCAAGGAAATCAGATATGGTTCTACGCCTTAATCCAGTTGTGCCACTGCCTGCATAACGACTGCCATAGGTGGAAGTTGATGGACTTCTTTGTCCATGATGTGATGCACCTGATGGTGTATAAGAATCAACGAAACCCCTAGATCTTTTAGATCTTTGTAGGGTAGCCTCCTCTTCCTTTCTATATTTCTCTCTCTGTGTTGCTGGCACACTAACACAAATTTTGATTCCTAGATTTTTGTTTCCATCCCCTGGCATTTTCCCACAAAGGTGCCTTCTCGCACGGTTGTATGAACCATGGTATTCTTTATTGCAATGGGGGCAAAGAAATTTAGTGGTTCCACCACCTTTCCCTCCTTTCTGCTTTTGAACATATTTCCACAAAGTTGTCTGAGTTTGGTCATGTCTAGTTGGGGTATCTGTGGCCTCATGTTCTCCACTCCCCCCTTCCTCCTCAGCATAATCCTCCTCCTCTTCAGGATTTTCATCAAATTCACCATAACCCACTTCTGCATCCTCCTCCTCTTCTCTAATGTGTCTTTTTCTTCTACTCTCCAACACCATTATTACAAAGAAAGGAATCAACATGAGGAATATCCCTAGCCATATAGCCATGATGTTTCAAGTTTCAAGTTCTAGCCTGCAAAACAAATGGAGAAATGCCAAATGGGAATAGGAAATGCAACATAGGAAAAAAAAATATCAATTTTTAAGTTTTCAACACAATAAAATGCAACATTCAGGAAAAAAATCAAGTTTTCATTTTTGAACAGCGTAAAAATTCATCCTAGAAAATACGAAACTAGATTAGAAGACCTACCTCTTTCTTTCTATCCGCCTGTTGCTCTCTTGCAACTTGCTCCTTGCTCTCTCCTTGGCACTTCCGCAGCTCCGCTCTCCAAATTCTCAAGCTCTCCTTCTTGCTCCTCTTGCTCCTCTTGCTCTCTCAATCACTCAAATAAAAACAATAAACAAAATGAGGGGAGGGTGGGCTTTATAAACCCAATCCTCCTCCTTCCCTCTAAAAAAAAAAACGATTTTTTTAACAAATTTTTTTCACGCCAGCGGGAGAAGTTTTTTTTGTCGGGGAGCGTTCGGGATTGAACGCTCCTTGACCGCTTTCGGCGTTTAAAAAACGCTCCTGAAGCTTTTTTTAAACGCCGAAAGCGCTCAGGGAGCATTCGCTCCCGAGCGCTTCCAGAAACGCTCCCGAAAAGGCAGCGAGCGTTTTTACAGGCTCGGAAGCGCGCTCCCAAAAACGCTCCCCTTAGGAAGCGTTTTCAGGAGTGCGCCCAAAACGCTCCCGAATGGAGCGCGTTTCGGGAGCGGGAACTGGGGGGGGAGGGGGGGGGGGTGAAGCTTCCCCGCAACCTTGGTAGGGATAGTGATCCAGAGGAACTTTCCTAGATCCGGAGAGGCAACAACAAGAAGGTTAAGTTATCCCAGTGAGGCAACGCAGAGTTTTGCGCAGTAGCTTTAGAGAGGGCAATTCGATTTGCTGGAGAGAAAATTGCTCTTAGATCCAGAGGTCGGGTAGAGGTTCCAGAGGGCCGAAGATATGAATTTCTCGGCAGCAGAAGATAAAACGACTTCATCTGATACCAGTCTGAGGCTTGACGTCATAGTGACTACGCAGTCCAACGCAGAGGGTGATCCAGAGGAACTTTCCTAGAGCCAGAGAGGCAACAACAAGAGGGCTGAGTTATCCCAGTGAGGCAACGCAGAGTTCTGCGCAGTAGCTTCAGAGAGGGCAATTCGATTTGCTGGAGAGAAAGTTTCTCTCAGATCCAGTGGTCGGGTAGAGGTTCCAGAGGGCTGGAGATACAAATTAGACAAAACGACTTCATCTGATACCAGTTTGAGGCTTGACGTCATAGTGCCTACGCAGTCCAGCGCAGAGGGTGATGCAGAGGCTTTAGGAGGTCGAGTTCTCTGTAGGCATGTTATGTCAGGATTGCCTATGGAGGAAGAGAAATTCCCTTCAATAATTTTGTCTAGATTTTCTTGTTGTGGATTTCCAGTTTCAGGCATCTAGGTTGTACTCAGAATTTCACTGCTGCATAATAATAAAAGCCCTCACTGCTGCACCGGTTTTCCCACTTTGGGGTTTTCCGGGGACTTTTGTCCACAAATAATTGTCAGATTTTGTGTGGGTGTGCTAGTAATTTCTCAGATTCTAGTGCTATTTATTTTCCGCATAATTTTATTTGTGAAAGTTGTTGTGTGTTTATTTTGATATTGTTGTAGAAATAAACTGAATAATTAATTTATTAGATAGGATAAATAATACCAGTTTGTAATATTCCAAATTAGCAGTCAGCTAATTGGAATATTAATTTTGGTTAATTTTTTCCTTTTCTAATGTTAAGCAGAAATAAAGTTGGTAAGGGGACCCATAAATAAAACTAAGAAGCTAAAGTGCTTCCCTATAGTCTGTAAAGGCAAATATTGCGGCTGCAGTGGGGTCCATGTGGCCACCCAACATATGGAGGTAGCTTCCTAGGTGGCTGCATGGAAGAGGCAGCACAGTGGGCAGCGCAGTGGTAGGCCGGAGGAGGGGCAGTGCAGTCCTTGTGGGCCCAAGGGAACGTTGGAGGCCTTGTTTTGACAAAAGGGAATGAAAGCAGCTCATTCCTCATTCATTCATCTATCTGATTTTCTGTCTTGACTGATTGAAGCATGCTTGAGCTGTTTGGCCAAGTCTACAGTGTTGTTTAGCGTAGAGATTTCCGAGCAGAGATCTCAACCTCTGCCTCGGGGACTTTGAGTGTTCGCTTAGGAGAGGAGTATCATCCAGATTTGTCAAGAGCTTGCAGAGAAACATCACAACCACACGTAGTCCCTTCAGAATAGCGTAGAGGCAGTCCACACTGCGTAGTGATTGCGCAGTCCAGTAGAGAGGAAGTGTCGGGTAGTGGAGGAGCAGTGCAGTTTCAGCTGGAGGATCTGGAGGGGAGGCTAGCCACCTCCTACTAGGGATTTGGGCAGAGTTTTGGAGACACTTTCTAGCAGTTCCAGCCCGGAGAATGATTTCCCCAACAGAGCAGCGTGCCAAGCCCAAGGGGGCCATTTTTCGGGGACAGGATTCTAGAAACCCTTCGCGGGTTTTTGTGGGTCTTATGAGTAGAGCCCAGGGTTAAAAGCCCAATTTTTTCTGAGCACGAGAGCCAGCAGCAGTAGTTCGAGAACTGGCAGTGTAGAGAGGGAGCCACACAAAGCATCATTACAGCAGAGTTTTTGTCCAGATTTAGAGCTGTTCTTTAGCCTGTCTAGTGCAGCCCTAGGGGCCATCTTTCTGAGCACCTCCATTGTACTCTTCCAAAAAAAATTAATAAAATAGATTAGCTGGTTTTTGCCTCATTTCTAGTGTCTTGATGATATTTTTACGTTTGTTGTAGTTTATTGTCTATTTTCTCTTTTATTATTGTTAAACCCCATTTAGGGATATTACAGTGGTATCAGAGCTCATAGACTTGGCTCAGCCTATGGAGCACGCAGTCTATGACACTGGAGGATAGGCAAAACATCACATACCGGAGGCAAAGATACAAAAGCAGAGAAAGGAGGCTCGAGATTACACTCGACCAGGTTGACAACGTTCCGGTGGTAGAAGAAAGAGGACAGGCACCTATGGCAAAGGAAAGAGATGAAGGGAGGGATTTTGCTCAACTCTTGAAATTAGTACAATACCTCGCTAAGAGGATTGAGGAGATGGGGCAGAAGATTAGCGGAGACAATAAGCAGAAGGGGATTCAAGGGGAATTCCAGAACGGGGAAGGATTCGACACTTCACATCATCCACCCGGTCCTAACACTGCGCAACAGGTGGTGCCACTCACTCCACCACGCTCTACCATCCCCACGTTTCTAGCTTCGGGAGCAGGAGCAGGAGGTCCGCTAGAGCCAGAGGTGGTTCATTACGGAGATTATTTCACGGAGTATCAGTCCCATGGTCCGAAGTTTGGAGGTGCTCTCATCTTCAATGAGTTCTGTTAGCTGAAGAACAACAGTAGACCCAGGGGCCAAACTAGAGGAGGACGGTACACGCAGGCCAATGATCTGCAGCATACTGTGGGCAAGCTTTTGTTGCCAACTTTTGATGGGTCATCAAAATGTTTAGCCAAAGCTTGGGTGGAGAAGCTGGACATCTATTTCTAGCTTAACCAGATGACGGAGGTAGAGGCCATCAAGGTGGTTGTGTTGCACCTAGAGGGAGAAGCCCATGACTGGTGGTTCCATGGGATGACCACGCTAGGTCACTTAGGAGTGACAATGTATGAATATTTTATCCGGAGATTGCTAAAGAGGTTTGATCGGAAGGATCTAGAAGAGCATTTTGTGGAGCTGACCAAGCTTAAGTAGACAGGGAACCCGAAGACTTACATCTTAGAGTTCCTGAGACTCTCGGTGATGGTTTCAGACTTATCAGAACTGAGGAGGATTTACATGTATATTGACGGACTGACAGAGCCTTTGCGTGGACTAGTGAGGTCTACTCGGCCCACTACGCTGTAGGACGCAGTTGGGAGGACTAGAGATTTACAGGATGCTCTACCGAGGGCGAGGGCTCCCATGCCCAACAAACTAGCTTTCCAGCAGAGAGGGAGGGACTGAGAGCCCCGTTGACCACTGGAGTGGCACCTGTGATTATATGAAGACTCCATGTCCAAGCATGAACCAAAGGACACTTGTACCATCAGATATCATCAGATATCATCAGTTCAATAGAGTTTTTAAACTCTACTTCTACTTCTTATCATTTTCTCTTGTACCCAGATTCCACGCCCTACAGGGAATTGTAATAAGTGATGCTATTAATGATGAATTCGAGTCAATATTGAGTCTGTAACAGGCCTAGGTAACTTAATTATCATCTCGTTATCAAGATTTAATAATTAATTGAGTTTTTTCCTCCAATTTTACCCCAAAACCAGAGTATGGCTTGATGGTGAGGCCTTGGGTGAGTCCTAGTGTCTAGAGTCAATATACATTACCATACTAGATCACACAAAAAATTTCGTGGAATTTGGTTAGTTATAGGTAGTGATTTTTTAATTTTTTAGATTTCCTGCAAGTCGAAAATTGCAATAAAAATTGTAATTGAATTGTAATAAGTGTTGCCTAGAGACGTTGTATGGGGTATGAGTAACAAAAATTACATCTCTCACCCTCAACTTTCTACTATGACACACTTTGATGGGTTAAAACTGTGTTTTGAACCCTCAAAACCTAGTTTTCCTAAGTTTAGTGGGAAATCTGGCAATTAATTAAGCCAGAAATTAAATAAATGGAGAAAAATAAATATCCACACATTTTAAATGAGGTGGAAATGAAGTGGAAAATTATGGAGGAGTTAAAGTGAAGTCACAAGGTGATGTGGACTCCTAAAATCAAGGAAATGACATGTGCTCAAATAAAATCGAATTCCGTGCATTAAATGAGAACTGCTTACTTGGAAATTCAAATTTGTGAAGTTAATGCACATTTGGGAGGATTTGGGAGAATATTTGGAGGAGATTTTTGTGGGAAATTCTCCTCACATGGGTTATCACCCATATACACTTGTCATTCCATCATAAAATTCGAATTTGGCACATAAGGGAAGAAGAAAATGATGTCCACTTGCTAGAATTCGATTTTTACACTTGGCAATGGAGCTCCACTTATCAAATTCGAATTTTCCTTGTGATCTCTTCCCTCTCACCACTTGGCATTTGGTTCTTCATTGGGATTTGCTCCCAACTTTCTATATAATAGAGCCATGGGCTCTCATATTTTATATGTAATATGAATTGTTGTGCTTGCGGAAGCGCTGCTACTTTGTACACTTTTCAAGAATATCAATAAAAAGACTTTGGGGGTCCATTCATGAGTGTCCTTCCTTTGGAGCATGGTGCATTGTGAGCTATTGGTATAATCTTTTCTATGCTTTGAGTTATTTCATGTTCCGTGTATTCTTGTGAACTTGCTAGTGCACAAATGTCTTGTATTTGCATTTGATTTGAAAGTAGGCTCTAGAGGTTGAAAGTTCTAGTTTATCTTCAAATAAATTTCTAGAAGTTTCAATTCATTATTGGTTTATCTAAATATACATCGACTAATGTGTGACTTGAGTATTGTAGAAGAATTCTTTTTGGATCAAGCGTGAGGGGAAGTCTTTGGGAGACCAACCCACCCTTGAAGCACCTTCAAAGGAACTCACATTTGTTATTTGGATTTCATAGTTTATCTTACGAAAAAGTGTCTTGCAGGGATTCGTTTGGACATAGTTTGTATGCATGCAATCATTTAAAAATATTTTACTTTTCATTGTGCTTCATTGGATCATATTTTGCTATTTAAAGAGCTTAAGCATGGGTAGACAAAGAGTGTGAAAAGTCCTAGATCTGGATTCCTACTGCAACAAATCTGAATTGTTTTTCCTATTATTTCGATAATTAGTTCATTACATTGAAATACCGAAGTAATTACTGAAGCAGTCTACACAAATAATATTGCGGAATAAATCTAAGTACTACAACAAACTGAACAAAATGTAATGAAAAACAACCACATTTGACACAATTATTTTTGGACTAAGTCCCCGGAAAAACCCAACTCAGGAAAACCGGTTCAGCAGATCTGAGGGTTTGTATTATTAAGCAGCAGAATCTTGAGTACAACTAGGGTGCCAACATTCGGCAAACCCTTCAGAGAAATCTAGACAAAAATATGATTGTGAGATATACCTCACTCTGCAAGTCTCTGACTGATCTAAACAGCACTGGTGAAGCCCTTCTATGCCTTTGCGTGAGTGCCTACGCTGGAACTGCGTAAGTCTGCATGGGCAAGCCTGAGAAACTGCGTCACCTCTTTCTGCAACTGATCTAGCTGATTTGAGATTGGATTTTGGCCCTCCTGGCTCAGAAACCCCAGTCTCTAGCTATCTCCAGACTAACTCCAAGAGACACTGCGTTGCTTCTGCGTGATTTTCTGCAGGGACTGCGTCATCCCTTTAGAAAGTTGTGTTGTCTCTCTCTGCGTAAGTGCTGCCTCTCTTTGAAATGCACTCCTGGTCCTCCTGACTAGTCTCTGCTTCTGCCCCTCTCTGGATCTGATCACTGAATCACAATCACTTAGCAAACCCTGCCCTAGTGATTTGATTCTGATCAAAAGCTGTGTCTAATGCCTTAAATAATGTTGACTAGATTTTCCCTTAAATAATGTTGACCAGATTTTCTTGCTATGGATTTCCAGTTTCAGGCATCTAGATTGTACTCAGAATTTCACTGTTGCACAATAATAAAAACCCTCACTGTTGCACCGGTTTTACCCCATTGGGTTTTTCCAGGGACTTTTGTCCAAAAATAATTGTGTCAAATTTTATGTGTGTGTCAATAATTGTGTCAAATCCACCCAGAAACAGTTTTTGCTCCTAAAGCTCGTACTGACTAACTGGAAAATCTACTACAGCCTATGAAATTGGAAATTATGGATTTGCTCTTGAAAACTAGAACTTGGAAACCCTCTGAGAAAACTGGAAATGTCTTATGTGTGCTTTGTCTTCCTGTCCCTGCACAAATTTGTAGTTGAAACTCTCGCTGCAAAACTTCTGCGCCCAAATCTACTCAACGTATTAATTGATCTACACACTGGAACCCCTTATCTGGAAAATTCACTGCCTGCTAGAATATTTCTCTAGGCATTGGAAAATTACTGGGAAATTCTATGGAAATCTCCTTTGCTGCTCCCTCAATCATTGATGCTCTCCTTCTGGCTCGAACTCTCTTCCTTGCTAAATCACAACAACTGGATAGCTCAGCCTGCCAAGGAAATACGCTCCCCACTTGTTCTCACAACTGTGTCTATCCCCATCCCATCTACTTGCTCTTATAATCTCTCGTTGGAGCTTCAACGAACATGATTAGATCCTTATCAATGCCTAAGATCATCTCAAACTCGATCCATGTGAGTCTCTAGAGAATTCTCGATCATCCTTAATCAATTCCCATTAATTAATCATTTTTCCTAAGTTAGGCATTTTAAAATTATTAATCAATTAATTTAATTAGGCATTTCGCAAGCTTATCTCGATAAAATTTTTATGGTTTTTGGAGATATCGTGTTCCTTGACCTCTTAGACACTAATCAAGACTAGAACACTTGTCCGATTATACCAAAATATAACAAGGAAGTCCTCTAATGTGATCACTAGGTCAAGCTAGGGTAGAGAAAGGGTCAAGAATGATTGGCTTCTTTGAGCTTTATAGGCAAATGACCCTCCAGAAAACCTCTCAACCTATGACATTGGTCATAAGCTTTCAAAGTCAGAGCTAGGGCTTGCGTTTTCTCATAGTCCAAATATGGGAATTCCTTGAAACCTTGGGTATCCCTAGAGGAGACATCAGTGCAATTCCTTGTCCGGGCGGAATTGGAAAATCCCTCCAATAATGGAATTTGCAGGGAGCCCTAGCAGGTGTCTAGAATGGGAAGTCAAAAATTTTGGAGGAGAAAAAGAGAAGGAAATTGATGGTGTTCACCAAATTTTGCTGGACTAGTGCCTTACCCTTAGGCAATGGGGTCTATGCGATTCAAATTCGGCTAAATCATTTCTCAAGGAGGCTAAAAAGTGATGCCCTCGCACCTATTTTTCAACAATTGCCCACCCAAGATCTAATGAATTTCATGGAAGAAAATGAGTTTCAATCCACAAGGAACATTCATATACTTGTTGTTCAATGAGTAACATATGCAATTCCACAATCTAACAATATTTACAATGATTTTCATTAAATTAGGGCACAAAAAAACTACCTATTTGCAACAATTCGACACATTAGACATTATTCATGAAAAATCTTCAGCAAAAATTACTTACAAGATAACAAGAGATATATCCAATCCAAGATCAAGAAAGCAGCTCCAATAAAAAGCGAATTTAGCTCCCAAAAGTATCGAAATGCATCAAAAGATATCTAGTAGACATCTGATGAAAAAGTACGAAATTCTCTAAGAGATATATAGATCCAAGTGCGATGCTGATCTCTCTCAATGGGAGAGATCTCTATTTATATAATCATCTATCAAGTTCGAATTAGCCAGAGGTGCACCTAAAATTATTTTAATGGGCAAAATAACATATATTTGGTGACAAGCCCACCAAATAGCTCATAAAGTGAAGAATAAGCCATCCAAAATGAAGTCGAAATGATGAAACAATGGTGTAGGAGGGTCGTTGGAGGGCCTCGTTGAGTCCTCAAGGTGCTGTAACAAGAGTGAGGGCTCCATAAATGATAGATAAGGGGGTGGTCCCTTGATCTCCAAGTAAAACATCATGTGGTGGTCCAAAGTGGCTCTGGGGCACAAGTAGTGGTCTCATGGGTCTCCTGGTGAAAAATAAGCTTGTAGATAGCTCCAAATAAGGGCACGAAAAATGGTGCTTTCACTCTTATGTCTCAAGGATGAGAAAAACCTCCTATGGGCCTCATATCAACCGGAAAACCTTGTAAGGTAGCTGATGAGGAGGAGGCCATTAGGGGACATCCTTGGAAATGGACTCCAACTAGAAAATTCGGCCTCCTTGTGCAAATTGATCTCTCTGAGAAATTACCTCCTCACTCTCGCAATTTGACCTCTTTGGAGCAATTCACACTCCTCTCTGGAGCAACTCGCACCACTGGGAAAACTCGGCCTCTTTGCAGAAAAATCAATCTCCAAATAACTCTAGGAATCGTTGTGATAAATATCCTCCGACAATCCTATCTCCAACCACTACTGATCTTGATTTGTTGACGCCCCTACATTGCCTCTGCACCCTTGCTATCACTACAAATATGTGTCTCGATGTGTTCTCCAAATGCCCATTGATTTCCCCTTATAATCTCTTGTTGAGCAATCAACAACTATGATCTAATCGTAATTGATGGCTAAGATCATCTTGACTCCTTTTGACGACTTTTCTAGAAGTTACTAGAGAAAATCAATTTACCTCAATTAATTTTGATTAATTAAGCCATTTCCCTAAGTTAGACTTAGGAAAATCAATAAATTGGCTAATTAATTCTAATCTAGGGATTTTCCTTACAAACGTTTTTTGGGTATTGGAGAAAATGTGTTCCCTAGCCCGATAGGCGCCATCTGAGACTAGAACACCTGTCCGAGATACATAAACTAACATTTATTTGTGGATGAAGCTCACATCTCCTCATTTTTTGTTCCTTAATTTTAGCCTAAGGAAACACTCAAAACTTAAAAGTGACACATCATCCACACAACTTTGAGATTATGTCAAAAAACAATTTAATGATGCTTTTACATGCTTAAAACCCTCATAAAATAGGTGATAAAATCTTCCAATGGGGGCAGCTCCTCCAAAACAACTCCATAGAAACCTCAAATAATGCTAATTGACCTTCAAAATATGCCCCAAATGAAGGTCCATGGCCATATCTTGGGTCAAGGAACTTCCATGAATCACAAGAATGATTTCCAAGTCTAAAAACTAGTTATAAAACCTCCAACAAGCAAGGTGAGGTCAAACATAGAAGAGGACCAACTTGCTTTAGGAGTGCAACATTCCAATTGAAATGTATGGAGGAGATTTCATTTGAGTGTAAGAAAGGTTCCTTGCCCACTTTCCTTCCAATCTCTAGCAAGAATAGGTCCAACAATCTTTCCATAAATAAAATAAATCCCTCTTTAGGTGGATAACTTTAATTTTTTGGGCTAGTTAGTCTTCAAACTATGCTTTTAAGTCTTCATGTCATCATAAAACCACTTGAAGTGAGTTCAATGTCATATTAGTGAAGTGGCACTTCACTTAAGCGTAATCCAGATCATCAAAAAGTCATAAACTAGCGCAGACACCTAAGTCATGACTGGTGAACATCGATAGGCATCGACTGCTATTTGAGCAAATCACGAACAGTGAACGTTTCATAAGAATAGTGAGGAGAGGAGAATGATTACGCATTCCACTTTTCACTAATTTGATACGTGCCTACCAGCAAGTTGTATAATGAATTTATAATCAAATTAGGTAAATGTGAAAACATAATCATGGATTTAGAGATGCAAGGAACTTATTATTGAAAACTCCATCCATTGATTTAGAGGAAATGATGAGAATATGCCAACATCTTTGATTCCTGACCATATGAGCAAAATTTGGGTGCCTAATAGGGAGGATGTCTATCAGCATAATTAACCCTCATGGTTGGCATAAATGCCCATACATGTGGGTCGGTCCTCCATAATGATGAAAAACAACTCGAAATGTCCTAAAGAGGAGAGCTTTCTTCTTGTGATACGTGGCATGTATAAAAGGGGGATCCATGTAGATGCTACTAGCCCATCTTTGCCTTGGAGAACATGACCAATACCTTGAGAAATGTGATATGCCTAAAAAACAGTGAGACTGCCTTGGGGAGTCTGAAACTAGATGAATGTTATTCCTAATTAGCAATTTCGCTAATTAAATTTTGATAAATTTTGCTATCTCTAATGTTAGGCAGAAATAAGGTTGGTCAGGGACCCACAAATATTATTTTGGGGAAAACTAAAGTCAATTCCTATAGTTCCCAAGATAATATTGCGGCTTTAGTGGGGTCCAAGTGGGCAACATCGAGTGAGCTGCAGCCCCTGAGGTGGCAGCGTGAGAGAGGCTCGAAAGGAGGCAGCGCTAGGTTGGCTCGAAGGAGTGGTTGCGCAGTCCATGGTGGGCCCATGAGGAACGTTGAGGCTCATTTGACAAAAGGAAGGAGGGGCATCATAGTTTCCTCATTCATTCACTTATCTTTCTGTTGTCATTTTGACATAGCATGCTTGTGCCGGGTGCCAAGTATGCAGTGTTGTTTAGCACATGGAATTTTCAGGCGAAGATCTCAACCTCTGCCTTGGGGGACTTCGAGTGCCAGCTCAGGAGAGGAATCTTACCATTTTGGAGGAGCATTTCACAGCAGAGATTTCAGGAGGATCGTTTTCACTTGAGGGACTGCGTAGAGGACGTAGTGACTATGCAGTGGAGGATGCATAGTAGGGAGGTTGTTTCCGGGAAGTGAGAACAGAGGGAGTAGCAGCTGAGATTTGGTGGGGAAGCTGAGTGCTTCCTAACAGGGTTTTTGCACATCTTTTGGGGAAATTTTGTAGTGGATTCTTCAGGTGTGTAGCTTCAGCCAGCAACGCAGTGGATCAAGCCCAACAGGGGTGAATTCCCGGGGTTAGCCATTCCACAATTCCTTTGCGGGCTTTTGTGGGTTTCCTGAGTAGAGTCTAGTGTTCAAGTCTCGGAATTTCCTGAGCACTAAAAGCAACCCAACCAGTAGTCTGAAGTTTGCAACAGCTGAATTTCTGGGGCAGCGCAGCGCAGCAGCTGAATTTCTGGGCAGAGCAGCGCAACACCAGAGCCATGTAGAGCCATTTCTAGGGGGTCATTTCAACTTGTTCTGAGATAGTCTTTATCCCGCCTTGAGTAGGCACAGGTGCATTCCTTCCAGCACCATCATTGTACTCATTTCCAGGCATGAATAAAATGACTTAGATCATATTTTTGGCTCTAGTTTTCATGTGTTAATTGGTGTGATTTTATTTGTTGTGGTTTCTAGTCTATTGTTGCTTTGTATTACTATTATTTTCCCATTTGGGATATTACAGTGGTATCAGAGCTCATAGACTTGGCTCAGCCTGTGGAGCAGCGCAGTCTATGACACCAGAGGACAAGTAGAACGTGACTTACCGGAGGAAAAGGTACAGGAGCAGGGAGAGGGAGCGCGAAATCACTCTTGACCCGGTAGAAAGCGTTCCAGAGACTATAGAGGGAAAGATGGGGGACACAGAGGACGGCAGGAGCAAGGAGGAAGAGTTTTCCCATTTATTGCTCCAATCAGTGCAGGACCTCTCTAAGAGAATTAAGGAGATGGGTCAAAAGTTTAGCAATGAAAGCAAAGCAAAGGGAGTTCAGGGGGATTTCGAAGTTGGGGAAGGATCTGGCACCTTGCAGTACCAAGCTGCACCACACATCACCATGCCAATAATACTGTACACACAACCTCGCTCCACGATTCCCACATTTTTGGTTTCGGGTACTCGAGGGCAGCGTCAGCCGGAGGAGGCTCATTATGGCAAGTATTTCATTGAGTATCAATCATATGGCCCAAAATTTGGAAGGGCTATCACCTTCAAGGACTTTTGCCAGCTAAAAATAGGAAACAAGCCTAAAGGACAGAGTGGCAGAGGATATGTGCAGAACAGTGATTTGCAACGCACAATAGGGAGGATGTTCCTTCCGACATTTGATGGTTTGGCCAAGATCTCGGCCAAGGCATGGTTCGAGAAGCTTGACGTGTACTTTCAGCTGAACCAAATGACAGAGGCCAAAGAAATCAAGGTTGCTACCTTGCACTTGGAGGGAGAGGCTCATGACTGGTGGTTTCATGGGTTGACTACGCAGGGGCACGCAAGCATGACAACATATGATGAGTTCACTAGGAGGGTGTTGGAGTGGTTTGAGAGGAAGGATCCAGAGGAATACTTTGGAGAGCTGACAAAGCTCAAGCAGATAGGGAGCATCAAGGCATGCATCTTAGAGTTCTTGACGCTGTTAGTGATGGTTCCAGACTTTTCAGAATCCAGAAGGATTTATATGTTCGTACAGGGCTCGGTAGAGCCACTTCGTGGTTTAGTGAGATCGAGTAGATCCACTACCTTGCGTGACGTAGTGGGGAGAGCTAGAGATTTGCAGGATGCTCTACCCAGAGCTCGAGCGCCACAGCCGGCCAGACCAGTCTTCCAGCAGGGGGGAAGAGATGCAAGAGTGTTGAGATTTTGGGTAGCATCGGATGTGCTCTAGCTTCGAAACTTTGTGGAGGGGCTATAACACATGAGATCTCCAAGACCCAGAAATCGTTTGGAGAAATTACACATGGTGTGAAAGTTATTTAATAAATTAATTATTTTAATGGAGACCCTAAGTCTAAATTAGGGAAATAAAATAATTAAAGGGAATTAATTTAAAGATGTAGGTGAAAATGTTCTAAGTAACATGGATCAAGTCTTTTCTAATCTTAGCCATTGATTAGAGATTAGATCACGACCGTTGATTTCTCAACGAGAAAAGTATTAAAGGAAGGCGGGGTCAGTTGGAGGACACACACAGGGTGGTAGCACTTGAGCTAAGTTGAAATTCTAGGTCGCGGTTTGCTGAGAATTTTCGAGTGATCTTGCAGTGCTTGTGAGGGGAAGATCGGCGAGGGATTACTTTAATCCGAGGCCGAGAATACAAAGCCAGAGAGGCAGATCCGTACCATGCAATGCAGAGACCAGCAGGAGGGATGCAAGCCAGCCAGGCTCACGTAGAGGCAGCGCAGAGGTTGACGTAGGGCCTTCAGGGTGATGCATAGGCAGCGATGAGGCCAAAAGGGTGACGTAGGGGCAAACTGTGATGCGCAATGGCCACGCTGGGCAAGAGAAGCTGATGCAGAGACTGGAGGAGCAGCGCTGGGGTTCCAGTGGGCCATAAAGGGCTCGTATTCAGTATTTTCAGAGGAGTGCTTCCTCAGCTGAATCAACCATATTTTTTGTCTCCGAGTGATAGGTACATCTGCCGTGAAATTCTTGTGTAAATTTCTAAACATAGAAATCCTATTGCAGTGTCTTGATTCACTTTTCCTACTTGATTTACATTTACAAGTTAATTTTCTGAATTATTCAGTAAAATCAACAAAGTAAACACAACTACATCCTACACATTTACAGATCATTTACTGAATATAATGCACACATGACAAAGTGACACACAGATTTTTCGGACAAATGTCCTTGGAAAAACCCACTGAGGAAAAACCGGTGCAACTAGCTCTAGAGGGTTTTATTATTATGCATAATTTGAATACAACAATTTATGGGCACCAGACATGGTTGGCCCTACAGAGAAAATCACGGCAGTAATACCTCTTTCACTCGGATATAGAAAATATGGTTGTTTCACACCCTCAAACGAGATTTACAGAACTTGAGCCCTTTCTGGCCCACCAAAAATCCCAGCAGTGTGCCTTGGCCCTCTGCGTTAGTCTCTACGCTGCTCTGGAAGGGATTGCGTCACCTCTCTGGGCTTACGCTTCCCTTGCACTGCCCTGACTGGGCTTGCGTCACCCATGAAGGGTTCCTGCTGCCTTTGCGTTTCCCTCTGCGTGGCTCTAGCTGATCTGCGTAGCTCTGGCTAGTCTCTGCGCTGCCTGGTATGTTGCCTCTCTGCCACTGTTGTATTCTTGGCCTTGGGTCAGAATCCCTTTCCAATCTCTACCCGTCACGCACTGCAAACTCTCTTCGAAATTCTTAGCAAACCACGCCCTAGAATTTTGACTTAGCTGTAGTGCTCTGCCAATATGTGTGTCCTCCAACTGACCCCAAGCCGTTCTCTTATACTTTTCTCGTTGGAAAACCAACGGTCGTGATCTAATCTCTAATCAACGGCTAAGATTAGAAGCTGCTTGATCCACGTCACTTAGAACATTCTCAGCACATACTTAATTTAATTTACTTTAATCTTTTAATTTTCCTAAGTTAGACTTAAGGTCCTTAATTAAAAAGATTAATTATTTGAATAACTATCAAACTAGATGGAATTTCTCCAAACACTTTCTGGGTCTTGGAGATCTCATGCACTCTAGCTCCTTCGCAAAATTTCGGAGTTAGAGCACATCTGATGCTACCCCAAAATCTTAACACTCCCTCTTAGCGAGGAGTGTGCTCTAGCAATACTTCCACACTGAAGCATTGCCCTAATCTCTGGTATCGGTCCCCACGCTGATGCTTGGCCTACTGCCCTCCATCACTGTGCTGTTGTTGCTCTTTGTACTGCTGCCCATGACTCTGCCACAGTCACTGCCACATCTGTACTGCAGCTCCCTCTCAAATTGTTGCATCATGTTGCCCATAACACTACCACTGTTAACTGCTGCACTGCAACTCAGTTGTTGAGAAGTAAGCAACTGAAGGAACCCTGCCCAAACACTGACAGATAAGTCAGTCGAGTTGCATCTCATCATTGAAGCTCCCTTGGCTACTGCTCTACGTTGCGTAAGCACTGCATCCTCTGCGCTACTGAAGTCCCATCAGCCCCTTTGCGCTGCTGCTTCTATGTTGCTGCTGCTTCTGCACTGCGCTGCGTTGCTCCCTCTACAGCGTCCCAACTCTGCCCTCTGCTTCATTGTGATCCTCTGCACCCACTACTCCAGTCATCCCCGCTACTGTATTAAGGGTCCCGTAGCTCTTATGTGGTCTAAGAGTTGGGCAACTCAAGGATCCTGCCTCCCATTTGTAGCTGCTCTACAGATCAATATCGTCCCACCTCTTCTCTCGAGGCACATGAGCACTCATGGCCACATCATCATCAGAGCCATCGTTTTCTTTAGCTGCCGCAGCCTTGGAATCGGCTTCCTTGTCCTTCTTCCTTAGAGGACAAGTGGTGGCGATATTGGATAGATCCCTCTTCTTCTTCCCTTGTTGCTTCTTGGATGCAAGGGCTGCATCTTCCTCTTCCTCCTCCTTCACTTTCTTAGATCCGGTGCTAGCTTGTCTCTTGGTCATCCGATGGATTTGCTCTTGTCAGAGGATAGCCCACATGTCGTCCCAACTTAGAAGGTCTTGTCTTCCCATGATGATTTGGACAAACGTTTCCCATTCATCTGTGACTGCATTTAGAACAGTCCTCACCATGACATCATCCTCCACTTTAACCCCCATGGAAATCAGTTGATCTTGGATCGACTGCAACCTAAAGAGGAAGGGGTCGATTTCCTCTCCCTTATTCATCACAAACAACCTCATTTGGATCTCCAAAAGCATATTCTTCTGGACGGATTTCCCTTTATACATTGTGGTTAACGTTGTCCACATAGCATTAACTGTCTTCTTCTCGGCTATGTGTGGGACCACATGATCCTTGACCCCAGTCCATGATGAAGCGCTTAGCATGCACCTCTGCTTCATTATGCTTCGCGAGAAGAGCATCATCGATTGGTGTAGCCAAGACGTTCTTTGCCTGCTCCTATAGTGCGTATGGCTGTAGGACCGTCAGGATTCTGGTCTTCCAGATAACAAAGTTGGACAAGCCGTCCAACCTATCCTGATCACGCAGTCTGTATGTCGCCATCTAGCTCAAAAAAATTTGTCGAAATAGATACTCCTCTCCCTGCTGCTGTTGCTACTCTCAACAAAATCCCAGATCTAGGGTCCTTGGCGAAAAAGGCACCCTTTATAGTAATTGCTCCCTTTGACAACTGATTTCCCTCCTTGGAAATCTGCCAAATCCTCTGAATCAACCCTATTCGATCACCCTCTTGATCAACCCTCAGATTTCTTGGCAAAAATCTACGGAGAAACTGTTCTCCTCTCGCTCTTTGTCAACTTAGCTAGGCACGATTTTTCACCGACAGAACCTCCACCACACCAATAACCTCTGAATATCTAAAGCTCTGCTTCCGGACTTTGGAAAATCTGCACAGCAACCTCTGAACTGGACTACGTCCCTCTGGCTGGCCTCTGAGTGAGAAGACTGGCTCAGCGCAACCTTTGTGCAGTGCAGACTGTTCCTACATCACTTTGGAAGGCTCTGCGCTGCCTCTGCGTCAATCAGTTGGGACTACGTCAGCCCCTACGTGGCCTTTGCTAGGACCATAGTTATCAAAACCGACCGGTTTGAACCGGTAACCGGTCAAACCGGCCGGTCAGCTAAGGCACTGGTATAAACCGCTCAAGCAACCAGGTTAAGGGAGGCCTCTCACCTAAAATGGCCAGTTAACCGGACCTAACCGGTCGGTTAGGTGTCCCATGCTCAAGTTTGTGCTACCATTTCAGGAGGGCAAGGGGGGCTTCACTTGACTTTGCCTACCCTCTCATTTTCCTGACACATCCTCTTGGCAATTAATGGTAATGTTAAATTCTTAAAGTAAAAGTGACATTTCCTTTATTTTTCATTTTCATCCTTTTACTTAAATTTTTAACATTACCATGAAATGACTCGGGATGTTTAAGAGTGGTTTCGTCCTCATTGGATTTCATATGGAGAAACTAGAATTTTAGATTTCACTCAAAATTCAGCAGACTTAATGGTTTTCAGGGTTTCATGGTTTTGGGGTTTGCAATGTTTCCATTTGTTTCTATCATGTGTAAGGGTACGAGATTGGCATTTGATCAAGAGCATGAAGTCATTTAAGAACCTTGATGTTGGTGGCATTGATTGTTGAACTTTGTTGATGTTGGTGGTATTGATTGTTGAACTCCCCTATCGTGGCCTTAACAAGAATGTACCCTTCACTCAAAGGAAAACAATTGGTTAGGCATGCTAATCTTTTTCTACCGCATTTTAAGGTTGAGGAGATGAACCCTTCACTCAAACCAAAATCATTGGTTAGGCATGTTAAACTTTTCAATTTCTATCATGTTATAAGGTTGAGCAATCCAAGTCTGAAGACTTTGAGCTAGATGATGTTTATGTATCTCTTGTTGATGATCCCATTTCTAGTAGCGATGAATCAATGATGAGTTTCATGAGAGACCATGTTGCTCGGTGATTTGTAGTTTTGATGTCTATTTTTGCTACTACTACTACTACTACTAAAGTTGTAGAGAAGTTTTAGGAGTCCTCAAACTCTAAGCCATATTATTTATGTAGCTCATGTTGATGATCCCTTGTCTAGTAGTGGTGATGATTTTGATCATGATGAGGAGTGATCATGTTGTTGATCACTAATATGTAGTCTTGTATTAGACCAATGGCCTCATAGCTTGTAGCATTGTTTTTGGACTTTATGGGCCATTTGGAGCCTCATTGCTTATGTATTTTTCGATGATATGTATTGCACTCGATGCCATTTTGATATATTCACCTTTGCATGGTATATAAATGAGCAAACTTTGCATATTTTTTCTCTATTGGCTTGGAATCATGGTTGCAAATCTTAAAAATAGTTTTTTTTTATTAAAAAATAATTATTTAATGTATTTTTTTTTTAAACCGGTTCATTGAGATCTGACCGCTCCCGGTTAGACCGGTTCCGATTAGAAACTCGGTTTATTAGGTCCACCGGTCCGGTCACCGGTTCCGGTTTTAATAACTATGGCTGGGACTGCGTCCTCCTGGAGCTACGCTGCCCTCTCTGGATCTCTGCTGCTTTAGCTACCTTCTCTGCAACGAAAAAATTCTTCAACCACTTCGTTGGTGATTCAGCTTGATCTACAACCTGGATCTGATACCATGTGAAAATTTCTAAACATAAAAATCCGACTGCAATGTCTCGATTCACTTTTCCTACTTGATTTACATTTACAATTTAATTTTCTGAATTATTCAGTAAAATCAACAAAGTAAACACAACTACAACCTGCACATTTACAGATCATTTACTGAATATAACACACACATGACAAAGTGACACAGATTTTTTGGACAAATGTCCCTGGAAAAACCCAATGTAGGAAAACCGATGCAGCGAGCTCTAGAGGGTTTTATTATTATGCAGAATCTGAATACAACAATTTCTGGGCACCAGACATGGTTGGCCCTATAGAGAAAATCACGGCAGTAATACCTCTTTCACTTGGAGATAGAAAATATGGCTGATTCACACCCTCAAACGGGATTTATAGAACTCGAGCCCTTTCTGGCCCACTGGAAATCCCAGCACTGTCCTTCAGCCCTCTCCGTCATCCTTTTTGGCCTATGTCAACGTTTGCGCTGCTCTGAAAGGGCCTGCGTCACCCTCTCTCGTCTTACGCTGACCCTGTGCTGCCCTGACTGGGTCTGCGTCACCCTTGAAGTGTTCCTGCTGCCTCTGCGCTGCCTTCTGCATGGCTTTGGCTGATCTACGTAGTTGTGACTAGTCTCTGTGCTTCCTAGTATGCTGCCACTCTGCCGCTATTATATTCTTGACCTCTGATCAGAATCTCTTGGTAATCTCTGCCCCTCACGCATTGCAAACTCTCTTCGAAATTCTTAGCAAACCACGCCCTAGAATTTCGACTTAGGCTCAGTGCTTTGCCAATATGTGTGTCCTCCAACTGACCCCAAGCCCTTCGCTCATACTTTTCTCGTTGGAAAACCAACGATCGTGATCTAATCTCTAATCAACGACTAAGATTAGAAGCTACTTGATCCACGTCACTTAGAACATTCTCATCACATGTTTAATTTAATTCAATTTAATCTTTTAATTTTCCTAAGTTAGACTTAGGGTCCTTAATTAAAAATATAAATTATTTGAATAACTATCAAACCAGATGGAATTTCTCCAAACGCTTTCTGGGTCTTAGTGATCTCATGTACTCCAGCTTCTCCACGGAATTTCGGAGCTAGAGCACATCCGATGCTACCCCAAAGTCTCAACAATTCTCTGTTGGGCAAACCCTTACTCGTGCCCTTGATTGTATTTAGATATTATGCTTAATAAACAAACCCTCAAAGAGTTGTTGCACCGGTTTTCTCGCTTTGGGTTTTTTTGAGGACATTGTCCAAAAAATACTGTGTCCTTTGTCATGTGTGCATTATGCTTCAGTAAATGATCTGTATGTATGTGTAGGTTGCAGTTGTGTTTGCTTTTATATTTTACTGAATATTTCAAAAAAATAACTTGTTAATTAAATAAAACAAGTAGGAGAAGTAAATCAAGATACTGCAGTAGGGTTTCTATATTTAGAAATTTTCACATGGTATCAGAGCGGTTGCAGATCAAGCTCAAGCCATCAACATAAGGCTGAAGATTGTTTTGCTGCAGGAGGGCAGTTGAAGCTGCACAGATTCTAAAAGAGGCAACGCAACACTAGAGGGACAGCACATAGGCCTTGCAGGGGTGACGTAGAGCTAGTCTGCTCACGCAGAGCTGACACAGGCCCAAGAGGGTGACACATTCCAAGAGGGAGTGACGTTGTGCCGGTTGCCATGGCTGGAAGTGCAGTTTTATGATCTTCAAAGTTGCTGGTGGGGAATTGTTTCTACCGGTGTAGAACATTGCCTACCAGGGTTGACAAAATAAGGGGAAACAATTCCTCAGTAGATTTTCTAGCCAAGAAATTTGAGATTCATTCAAGTGGAGTGATCGTAGAGGACCGATTTGACAGAATTGGTGATGGATTTCCGGGAGGGAAATCATTTCTTAGAGGGAGCATATTCTCTAGAGGGTTTCTTTCGCCAAGAAACCCAGATCTGGTCTTTTGCTGAGTGTAGGAGCAGTAGAAGGGAGAAGAGCACTTGCTTCAACAGTTTGAGCAGAGATGGCCCCTTATGGAATGAGAGATCAGGATAGGCTAGACGGTGTGTCTAACTATTCCATCTGGAAAGCCAAAATCTTAACAGTCCTTGAGGAATATGGCATCAGAGACCATGCCGAGAATGTCTTGGCTGTGCCGATTGATGCTGATGCTCTAAAGAAGTTCAATGAAAATCAGGCGCGGGCTAAATGCTTGATCATGGATGGAATGAAGGATCACGTGGTTCCACATATTGCCGAGAAGAAGACAACAAACGAGGTGTGGACGACATTAACCACGTTGTATCAAGGTAGCTTCGTCCAGAGGAAGACGCTTCTGGAGAATTAGATGCGGATGTTCCAGATGCACAAAGGAGAGGAGATCGATCCTTTCCTCTTTAGATTGCAGACTATCTGAGACTCGCTAATTGCCATGGGGGAGACTCTTGATGATCGCCTCATGGTGAGGACTGCCTTGAATGTAGTCACCTATGAGTGGGAGAACTTTGTCCAAAGTATCTTGAGTAGAGCACAACCATTAGGGGAATTTTGAGGTCTAAAATGGGCCTCCTAGGGAAAATGTACAATCAAAATTCACTTCATGAGAACCAATCACAGTTTAGGGGATGACATCATGCCTAATGGTTGAGGTGACATTGCTTGAGTTAAAGGTACTTATTTGTCACATTCTTAATGGTGGATAAAAACTCATGGTTAACCATGGTAGTGCTCTAAGTACTTTTAAAGTCAAAGTAAAGTACTCATAATAAATGTCATTTCACACTTTTTAAATAAAAATATATTATTGTCATTTAAAATTTCTTGAAAGAAACAATGCATATCCCTATACATTTATTATATTATTTTTATATAGTATATTAATTACATGTTATTATACAATTTCAATAATATAAATTTTAATTAATAGCATATAATATAATTAAGAATTTATAAATCTATATTTATATTTTATTTTAAGTTATTTAAGTACAAAGGACAAATGCATTAGTTGTTCAATGATAATGACTTTTTCTTGAAAAGATCATTCTTATTTATAGTCACATCAATACAAATTTTTTATTAATTTTATTTTGGTACAACTTTTGAATTGAACTTAACTATGGTTACATGGATTGTGGTGCAAAAAGTGAATTGAAAATTCATAAATATTATTTTATTGGTTTAGCTATTATTTTATTATTTCCTTAAGAGGCCCATTTTAGACCTCAAAATTCCCCTAATGTTCCAAACTGGGGGGACATGTGGGCTATCCTTCGAGAGGAAGAGATCAGGGGAATAACCAAGAGGTAATTCAGCAGCGGAGGAGTCAAGATTAAGAAAGAGGAGGAAGATTCAGCCCTAGCATCTAAGGGACAAAGGCAACAAGAGAAGAGGAAGAAGGATCTATCCAAGGTCTGGTGCTTCAGATGTGGCGAATTGGAACACTTTGCCAATTCTTGTCCTAATAAGAAGGGCAAGGAAGCTTCAGATTCCAAGGCAGCAACAGCGAAAAGGGATGACGACAGCAATGATGATGTGGCCATGAGTGCTCATGTACCACTAGAGAAGAGGTGGGGTGACAGATCTGTAGAGTGAGCTACAGATGGTGTCGACGGGATCCTTGAGGTGCCCAAACTCTTGGATCACATACGAGCTACGGGATCATTAAGACAATAGTAGGATGACTGGAGTTAGTGGATGCAAAGGATCATGGAAAGGCACAGGGCAATGCTTGAACGTTGAAGATTGGAGTAGTGCAGTGCAGTGGCAGCAGTAGCGCAGAGGCTGATGGGACTTCAGCAGTGCAGAGAGGCAGTGCTTACGCAGTGTAGAGCAGTGTAGTGCAGTGGCAGCAGAAGCGCAGAGGCTGATGGGACTTCAGCAGTGCAAAGAGGCAGTGCTTACGCAGTGTAGAGCAGTGCAAAGTCTTTAGAGAGACAGCGTAGAGCAGCAATAGAGGGTGCTTCAGTGATGAGATGCAGCTAGGCTAACTTGTCTGTCAGTTGTTGGGTGATGTCCTTCAATTGCTTACTTCTTAGCAACTAAGTTGCAGTGCACCGGTTAGCAGTGGTAGTGCTATAGTCTGCATGATGCAACAATTTGAGAGGGAGTTGCAGTACAAATGTGGCAGTGTTAGTGGTATTGACATGGGCAGCAGTATAGAAAGAAACAACGCATTGGATGGAGGGCAGCAGGCCAAGCATCAGCAGCGCAGGGGACCGATGCCAGAGATCAGAGTAATGCTTCTGGAGTGAAGTGTTGCTAGAGCACATTCCTCGCTAAGAGGGAGTGTTGATATTTTGGGTAGCATCGGATGTGATCTAGCTCCGAAACTTTGTGGAGGGGCTAGAACACATGAGATCTCCAAGACCTAGAAATCGTTTGGAGAAATTCCACCCGGTGTGAAAGTTATTCAATAAATTAATTATTTTAATGGAGATCCTAAGTCTAACTTAGGGAAATAAAATAATTAAAGGGAATTAATTTAAACATGTGGATGAGAATGTTCTAAGTAACATGGATCAAGTCTTTTCTCATCTTATCTATTGAGTAGAGATTAGATCACGATCGTTGATTTCTCAGTATTAAAGGAAGGCTTGGGGTCAGTTGGAGGACACACACAGAGCGATAGCACTTGAGCTAAGTCGAAATTCTAGGGCACGGTTTGCTGAGAAATTCAATTGAGCTTGCAGTGCTTGTGAGAGGCAGATCAGCGAGGGATTATTCTGATCCGAGGTCGAGAATACAAAGGTAGAGAGGTAGATCCATACCAGGCAGCGCAGAGACCAGCAGGAGGGACACAACCCAATCAAGCTCACATAGAGGCGGTGCAGAGGCTGACGCAGGGCCTTCAGGGTGACACAGAGATAGTAATGAGCCCAAAAGGGTGATGCAGGGGCAGGCTATGCTGCGCAATGGCCACGTTGGACAGGAGATGCTGACGCAGAGGCTGGAGGAGCAGCGTTGGGATTCTAGTGGGCCAGAAAGGGCTCGTATTCAGTATTTTTAGAGGAGTGCTTCCTTGGCTGAATCAACCATATTTTGTCTCGGAGTGATAGGTACATTTTCTGTGAAATTCTCTGTTGGGCAAACCATTACTGGTGCCCTTGATTGTATTAAGATATTTTGCTTAATAAACAAACCCTCTAAGAGTTGCTCCACTAGTTTTACCGCATTGGGTTTTTCTGGGGACATTGTCCAAAAAATAATGTGTTCTTTGTCATGTGTGCATTATGCTTCAGTAAATGATCTGTATGTATGTGTAGGCTACAATTGTGTTTGCTTTGATATTTTACTGAATATTTCAGAAAAATAACTTGTTAATTAAATAAAACAAGTAGGAGAAGTAAATCAAGATACTGCAGTAGGGTTTCTATATTCAGAAATTTTCACAGAGAGCCCCACCATCGAGGGGTAACCAGGGTCAAGGACAGTTGGATGATGAGACCAGGAAGGATCTCCGGAGGAAGAATCTCTTCTTCACATCCCAGGAGCCTTGGGAACCAGGTCATAGATGCACAACTGGGAAGGCCCACTATATCGAGGTCCTCTCGGAAAACGAGGGGGATGAGGAGAGTTATTTTGAGATGGGTGGAGAGGACAATGCATTACCTCGAGAGGAGGGACCACCATTGCCACCACCGACAACTGGAGGAGTTGCGTCTGCACCTTCGGGAGGAGTCCTAGCATCTCTGCGAGGAGTTCCCAAGTACGTGACACTAAGGATTCGTGGGACGGTGCAGGGACAGCGAAACCCATTGCTGGTCAATAGTCGGGCTACCCATAATTTCTGTTATGAAACCAGCTCCAAAAATAGAAGAAAAGAGAGATCAACGCCTTAGAAATCAGCAACTTCGAGGGGGCAACCTCCTTTACATGACATAAATGAACAATTCTTGGATGATACAAATGACAAAACCTTCTTTCTATATATAGGAGTCCGTGGGGTCACAATATAATCCTAGCCAACCTAACAATAATAACGTAAGGGCACAACAATAACAATAGTGGCTTTTTATGGAGCACAATAATAACAATATGGGGGCTACAGGGGTACAACAATAACAATAAGGGGGCTAAACTAACAACAATATGGGACTACACTAGTAATATAGGGACCTAACATGCTCCTTTCCTTCAAAACAATGTTGTCCTCGACGCTTGAGTAGCTCTGGATGCTTCTCTATAAAATTCTCATCCTCCCATGTGGAATCTTTAGTGGGTAAGTTCTTCTACTTGATGAGATACTCTGAAATTGATCGATTTTGTCGCTGTCGAGTTCTTATTTCCGTGGCTGCTTCAGGTTCCAATATGATTTTTCCTTCCTCATCAAGTTATGGAAATATTGTTTGAATTGGAAGTTTGTCACCTATAACCTTCTTTAAGCATGAAACATGGAAAACTGGGTGCACTTGAGACGAAGCAGGAAGCTCCAATTTGTATGTCATAGTACCAATATTTTGCAACACCTTTTAAGGACCATAGTACTTTGGCAATAATTTATTATCCTTCTTAGCTTGCTTGAGGGACATTTGTTTGTATGGTTGTAGCCGTAAAAATACCCATCTCCTACATCAAAACTTCTCTCGCTGCAATTTTGATCTGCCTGTTGTTTCATTCGATTTTGTGCCAAATTTAGGTTATCATTTAAGAGTTGGAGAACTTGTTGTTGATGCTCGATGTGATCTTCCACTGCTTGAACCTTAGAATTTTATCTTAAAGATGATGTGATGGACGGTGGATGATATCCATAAAATGCCATAAATGGGGTCATTTTTGCTACAGTATGGAAGGAAGTGTTATACCACCATTCAGCTAGAGGTAACCACTTGACCCATTGTGTTTGTTTATCTGATACAAAACAACGAAGATATCCTTCCAAACATTTGTTCACTATCTCAGTTTGCCCATTGGATTAAGGATGATAAGATGAGCTATGAGCTAGTTGAGTACCCAAACAAGAAAATAATTCCGTCCAAAAATTTCCAGTAAAAATGGGATCTCTGTCGCTTACAATAATCTTTGGGTTTCCATGTAGTTTTTGAATTGTTTCCATAAATGCAGTAGAAACTGTAATTGCTTTAAATGGATGAGATAATGCACAAAAGTGTGCATACTTGGTAAGTCTATCAACTACCACATGATGACAATCTTTCCTTCGGACTTAGGTAAACCTGTAATAAAATCCATTGAAACTTCCTCCCAACGTTGACTTGGAATGAATAAAGTCTATAGAAGACCTCGGGTCTTAATTGTCTCAACTTTATTTCGCTGACAAACCAAACATTCTGCCACAAACTTTTGAATATCAAATTTAAGGCCAACCCACAAAAAATTATTTCTTCACCCTGTGGTAAGTTTTTAAAAATCCTGAGTGTCCTCCTAAGGGAGAGGTGTGCAATTCCAAAAGAATCTTTTGTTTTAGTTGGGAATTCTTACAAAGGTATAAACGATCTTTGTACCATAAGGAATCATTTTTGCAACTAAATGTATCAGATGTACTAGGATCTTGTTGCAACTTTTGAATGAGTGTCCACACTTCTTCGTCATTCTTCCATTCATCCCTTGCTTCAGTTATCCAATCTGGTTGGATAATAGAAATGGAACAAAGCAATGCTTCCACCTCTTCATCCTTTCTTGAGAGTGCATCTGCGACAACATATAACTTCCCTTTTTTGTAGATGATTTCAAGGTCATAACCCAACATCTTTGTGACCCATTTCTAAAGATAGTCTTTGTTCCAAAAAGTATTTAAGACTATCATGATCAGTTTTTATCTTGAAGTGTCTTCCCATTAGGCAATGTCGCCTTTTTCCTTCTCGCAACTGCTTTAAGGTTGTGGGGACTTTCCATTCCTTAATGGCTTTAATTTTGTTAGGGTCTACCTTAACACCCTCCTGAGATACAATATGACTCAGATATTCCACCTCTTGTACTCCAAAGAAACATTTGGAGGTTTTTGCATATAATTGTTTCTCTTCCAATAGTTTGAGCACCCTATCAACATGTTGAACATGATCCTTCCAAGACCTGCTGTAGATTAGTATATGATCAAAAAATACTAACGCAATTTTTCTGAGGAAGGGTTTGAAAGTGGAATTCATCAACCCTTGAAATGTAGAAGGTGCATTGGTAACGGCAAAAGGCATGGCCAAAAGTTCATAATGTCCCTCATGAGTTCAAAATGTTGTTTTCGGAATATCTTTAGTCTTCATTCTAATTTGATGATATCTTGAACGAAGATCCAACTTGGTAAAATAAATTGCTCGATGTATTTCATCCAATAATTCATTAATCACAGGAATGTGAAATTTATCTTTAATAGTGAGCTTATTGAGCTCCCTATAATCTGGACACATGCGCCATGATCCATCTTTCTTGTGCACCAATACTACTGGAACAGAGAAAGAATTTCGACTAGGTTGAATTATACCAGCCTCTAACATTTATGCAATCATACGTTCAATTTCGCTCTTTTGGACATAACGATATTTGTAAGGCCTGATGTTTGGAGGAACACTTCCTGGAATCAAATGAATAGCATGATCATGATGTCGAATAGGTGGGAGTCCTTTGGGAGTTTCAAACTCCGTGGAATGATTGTCCAAGAATTTTTGGAGATCTGGAGAAATAGATGATTTTGATGTTGGAACTTCTAGTGAGCATAATTGTGCAATTACGCCTCGTTGTTCTTTCTTCAGAAGCTTTGTCATGACATTAGAGATTATTATCTTTCATGGCTTCCCTGCGATACCCCGTAATTCAACTTCCTTTCCTTCCGAAAAAAAAAAATCAAGAAAAGTTATTGAAAATTAAAAGCTACCGTCCCCAAAGATTGTAACCATTGTACTCCTAATACAACATCATCACCTCCCATTGGAATGGAAAGCATTGGACTATTCAATACATATTCCCCCATGGTTAGCTTGTTATTATGGCATTTTCCAGAGCAATTTATAGTTCCTCCATTTGCAACCATCACTTGACACTCAGGTGTTGGGTATACGAAGCAATTCAATTCTTTGGCTACCTTACAATGAAAAAAATTATGGGTACTACCCGAATCAATCAACACTATTAGCTTTTTCTTCTTGATATGTCCTTCTATCTTGAGAGTTTGAGGAGTGGTAATTCCTGCCAATGCATTACAAGATATGGTCGGACCCATTTCTTCTTTCTCTAGTGTTGGTTCCGGGGTATATCCTCTTCTTTTGAAGTTTCTTGTTCATTTTCTTGCTCCTCTTCACAATCTATGTAAAATAATTTCTTCTCAACATACTTATGACCTTTAGTGTATTTGCTATCACAACTGTAGCAAAGCCCTTTTGCTCTTTTTTCTTCCAATTGTTGTGGTGTCAACCTTGTAGGTTGTGGAAATCTAGGCATAGCAACACTTCCTTCTTTATAGAATTGAGTGGTAGGCTTCCTTGTCGCCACAATTTTACATTCAACTTTTCTTGCCAACCTGAATGCCTTCTCCAATGAATCAGGTTCCAAAACGCGAACTTCATGTTGGATGTTATCCTTTAAAGTGCCTATGAAGAGATCAATCCTGTGTTCCTCTGGAATATCAGTTACCCTTATATTCAATTTTTTGAAGTCCTCAATGTGCTGCCCAACTAAACCCTTTTGTTTGAGATTTATCAATTCGCTAAAGAAGGTGTTGCTCTTTGTATCCTCATAATGTGCTATCATTTCCTCTGTAAAAATTGACCAAGTGACAATTTTTTTATGGGAGCAAAGCGATCGATACCATACAAATGTATTTTTTTCTAAATATAAAGTTTTCATGCGTACCTTTTGTGTGTTTTGCGCATTGTTGAGATCAAAATATTGCTCCATCTATAGTATCCATGTTACAATATCCTTGCCGTCAAACTTCCTCATATCTATCTTTGGAATATGGTGGGTCTTCAATCCAATATTAGAGTTTATGAAATCACGATTAACATTTATTTTGTTCTCATCGTGAGTTTCCTCTACTATCTTTTCACCATTAGGAATCCTTTTCTTGTATCAAATTTGTCAAACATTCTTTCAAACCTTCCATGTCTGCTTTTAGATCATTCTTCATGTCTTCCATATTTTCTTCCATGTCATCCATCTTAGCTTCCATGCCACTCTTCAAACCATCCATCTTAGCTTCCATGCCTTTCTTCAAAACTTCCATTTCAATTTTTGTTGCTCTTTGCGAGAGCAAAAGTTGTTGCACTTGTTCTTGTAATTTTGATATATCATGTTGCTTTTCTTCCTTTTCATGAGTCATATTAGAGCCTTCTGAGGGCTTAATGAGTGTTGAATTCATTTTAGGGGGCATTTTAGAACCCAATACTGATATCTATGCTTCAATATACCCTTGGAATCACTTCAAACTGATTTTTCAAACAAGACTTATGCAATTTGAAAAACAAAATACACACCTTTTCCTTCCTTTTGAGGAGCTCGATATTGAAACTGATGTATCTCTGTAATTTTAGATTCCCGAGATTTTATCTTCAGTCCTTTAGTAGCCCTTTGAATCTTCTTTCCAGTGCTACAGGTCTGACTTGATTTGGATTCTTCAAGGCAAAGTTATGCCCAATCTCCCACAATGACCTAATTATGGATTGGTTCAATGTCACTGTTTCCTCCTTCGGCTCTGAAATTGATACACATGAAACTACAGTCCGTGTACTTTCGGCCACTTTTTACAGAATTCCAATCTGATGATCAGAGAGAGAGTTATGATGATTTTCCCAAGGTCGCCTCTTTGAGATGAAATTCGAGAGCCTGCAAAAACCCCAACTTCCACAGATCATATCTTTGAAAATATTGCGAACCAAGATCAGAAACTTTTACACGAAGTTCCTCAGGATTTCTTCGCAAATGGGTTTTTTTAGCTCTGAAACTTTGCAAAAAAAAGTTATAGCGAAATGCCACGATGACCTGTTTGAAGCAGCAAAACCATAGAATCCAAAGCTCTAACACCAAATGTTATGAAACCAACTCCAAAAATAGAAGAAAAGAGAGATCAATGCCTTAGAAATCAGCGACTTCGAGGGGGAAACCTCCTTTACATTACATAAATGAACAATTCTTGGATGATGCAAATGACAAAACCTCCTTTCTATATATAGGAGTCCATGGGGTCACAATATAATCCTAGCCGACCTAACAATAATAATGTAAGCACACAACAATAACAATAGTGGCTTTTTATGGGGCACAATAATAACATTATGGGGGCTACAGGGGTACAACAATAACAATAAGGAGGCTAAACTAACAACAATAAGGGACTACACTAGTAATATAGGGACCTAACAATTTCATTGATGCTCAGATGGTGTAGAAGAGAGGCATAACCACAACATAGTTTGAGGGGTTCTCAGTATTGGTGCTGGGAGATAGGACCATGCAGTGTACACGTTATGTGCCGACTTTGACAGTGACCATGGGGACCTATTCGATGACCGATCACTTCTTTGTGGTTGACATTCCGGATACTAATGTAGTACTTGGAGTTCAGTGGCTCTACGCATTGGGGAGAGTCACCATAGATTGGAAGAGGATCGAGATGGGGTTTTTGGATCCGAGCTAGAAGCCCGTACTATTCAAGGGTATGCACTCCTAGCCTCCATAGACGGTTTCAGCTCACCGCATGGAGGCAGAATTTAGGCGGGGAGACATAGAGTGGGCTGTTGAGTTGAGGATCTCAGAGTTTGGTGGAGCAGCAAAACCACCTCACCCGAATATCCAAGCCATCTGTGATAGATACTCCACGGTTTTCAGGGACATACCATAAGGGCAGCCAACTGACCGAGGATTCAAGCACACCATCGAGCTAGAGCCTGGGATCCAGGCAGTGATCACTACCCCGTGTAGGGACCGCAAGGCCGATTGGGATGAGATTGATAGGGCTATACACGAACTCTTAGCATTGGGACATATCCGGTCGAGTTCGTGCCCTTTTGCTTCATCGGTTGTTCTGGTGAAGAAGAAGGACGGTACATTGAGGATGTGTATCGATTACAAGGCCTTGAACAAGAAAACAATGAAGAACCACTACTCCATTCCGTGAATTGATGAGCTGAGGGGAGCCAAGTTCTTCTCTAAGATAGATCTGAGGTCGGGGTACCATCAGATATGGGTGAGGGATAAGGATGTCCCTAAGACAACTTTCAGGTGTTAGTATGGGCACTTTGAGTTTTTGGTAATGCACTTTGGGCTAACCAACGCTTCAGCTACCTTCCAGTTGTGCATGAACCACGTATTTCGTGGGCGACTGAAAAAGTTCGTGCTATTATTCTTCAATGACATATTGATCTACAACCGAAATTGGGAGGAGCACCTACAACATGTGGAGACGGAGCTTCGCATATTGTAGGAGCAACAGTTTTATGCGAAGCTGTCCAAGTGCGAGTTTGGGTTGACAAAGATGCTTTACCTGGGGCACATCATAGGCACCGATGGCGTGAGGGTGCATGAGGAGAAGATTAGGGCTATCTGGGATTGGCCAGAGCCTAAGAATGTCACTGATTTGAGAGGGTTTGTGGGCATTTGCACCTACTACCGAAATTTTTTGAAGGGGTTTTCACAGTTGGCGGCGCCCCTCACAGATTTGACGAAGAAGGGGGCCTTCACTTGGATTGCTACAATGCACAAGGAATTTGATAAACTCAAACAGGTGATGAGTAGTTGTCCGGTCCTTGCACTTCCAGATTTTACGAAGCCCTTTGTTTTGGAGTGCGATGCATCAGGTGAAGGAGTAGGGGTCGTACTGATGCAGGAGGGGCATCCCATAGCCTTTGAGAGCCGGAAACTCTTTCCTCATGAGAGACTCTACCCCATATATGACAAGGAGATGCTAGCCATCATGCCTGCACTAGCCAAGTTCAGACAATACTTGGTGGGGAACTGGTTCAAGGTGAGGACAAGCCACAATAGCCTCTGATTTTTTTTAGAGCAGAGAGAGCTTTAGGAGAGGAAGCAGAAGTGGGTCAATAAGCTTCAGGCTTATGACTTTGACATTGAGTATGTCAAAGGGAAGCATAATGTGGTGGTCAATGCTTTGTCGAGGAGGCAAATGTCCCTCTCACTGATGAGTATCGAGGCAAATTGGAAGGCCCAACTGCTAGTTGAGTACTCGAAAGATTTGTTTGCATGCGAGATTTTGCATGGACATGTGACAGATGACCGGTACCGGGTCATGGATGAGGTGATTTACTACTGGGACCGGATCTATTTGATAGCTAACTCATAGTTGCGGGGGAAGATTCTGCATGCAGGCCATGATTCTCCATTATCTGGGCACCAGGGGTTCACCAAGACCTACCAGACCATTAGAAAGAGGTTCTCATCGAAGGGCCTCAAGGAGGATGTTTTGAGACATGTCCGGGAGTGCGTGGTCTGCCAGAGGAATAAGGGGGAGCTGACCCAACTGGCAGGATTTGTTAAGTTTAGATAACCACGGTGTTTTATGCTTGATGCACTTTTACTTCAATCTTCCTTAGACCCAATACACAATAGTCACATAAACTTGAAAGTAAAATGTTGATAGAACACAATAATAGATCAATAGAGACAAGCCAAATATAGATCAGATTTACAATTTCTTTTGTCCAGCAAAGATATGAGATATTCTGGCGTTACGGCGGTCAATAGGATGCTTCAACCAACAAAGTCTTTCTCGGCCAGCCAATACTTTCATGTGTCACACCCACAAACCTCAAAGATAGCTCATCACAAGTCGACAAAATTCAAACTAGGGACATCACAAAACAACGTTGTGAAGGCCAGAAAATAATGCAACAAACTAGGCTTCAACAAACAAACAAATTTCTGGGATGAAGGCCCAACAGACGATCGCTAAAATCGAATTTCAGAGATTGCAATATCCCTTTTCGTATGTTCTAAACACAAGCAAACTCCAACCAGAGATGGATCATTTTCACCCAGATATTTCACCTCTGAAAAGAGGGTGAGATCTGGAGGCTATCTGGCCCTTTCCAGACTCTGTCTAAGAGTATGGGGAAAAACACACCAAGTGGTATAGTAACTGGAATGCTCGAGGAGAAAAATAACTGTAGTGCAAGCATACAATAGCATATATATAGAACATGTAATAGATACTCAAGAAATGCAAAGAGATAGCTGAGCCATTTTATTATGCTGAGAAATATAAGTGAGTACAATAGGTGATCAGAGTGATGGCACTTAGACTTGCACAAGGCAAGTGAAGAAATACTCTAGAATGCTGATGGAATGGCTGCTCTCTGATCTGCGTCCTAGCTGCTGGAAAACTGCCATGTAGCTGCTACTGTTGGAACAAGATGAGTATTTGGGGCTGCTCCTCTACTTGGAATAAGATGAAACTCTGGAATCAACCTCTACTCACCAAACCCAGAAAAGCACAGAGAGCGTTTCTAGAATGGCCGACCCCCAAAAATCACCCCCTTGAGGATCTACGCTATCCTCCAAGGCTCTGCGCTGACACTGAAGGGAATCCACCAAATCACTGCCTCAAACTCTGCCAAAATCCTCCAGTTGGCAAGGGATGGCCCCTTGCTCAATCTCTAAGCTTGAAACCTTCAAAAGACACCCAATCCGGAGCTCCCAATAAATGGACTGCGTCCTTCCTCTCAGGACTGCGCTATCTATGAATGCACTGCTCCTCCACAAAATCCAAACACCAAACCTCCTGCAAAATACTGATGGGACAACCTCACCCGAGCAGGCACTCGAAGTCCCCTGGGGCTGAGGGTGAGATCTTCGAACGGAGACACTCGTTGCACTAAACAGTGTTGCAGACTAGCTAAACAACCAGCGTGCTCAAGAAGTCGAAATGACCAGCTCAATATCATAAACATCGAATGACCAAAATGAGGAGGCTCTCCTCTCTATATAGTGTTGGCCTCTCTCAAACCCTAAGGCCCACCTCCTCCAATGTAGCCTCCCTTTGCCACGTGCTCAACTTGGCCTGCGCAGTCCCTCTATGTGGTCTACGTGGGCCCCCTCTCTACGTGGTCTTTTGGCCCCCTTGGCTCTCTTAAGTTACAACGTTGTGTCTACTAGGGAGTGCACTTTATTTTTTAGAGTGAGTTATGTCCCCCTCTACTCACTTTTATTTATAATCTAACTACATAAGGCAAAATTGACCAAAATCGAATATTCCAATTAGCCATTGCTAATTGGGAATATTACAATCTCCCCCGGCAAAATGTTGCTTGACCCCAAGCAACTGTAGTGATGGATGCTGCAAGATCTTCTCACTCTCGCAAGTGGCATCCTCATTCGGCAAATTCTTCCACCTCATCAAGAACTCCCGGATTGTCTTGTTCCGCAGCTACCTCTCCCTGGTATCAATAATGGCCTCGGGCTGTAACACCAAATGCCCCTCATCATCTATAGGCGGTAGCTCCTCTGTCACTGTCACCTGCTGTCCCAATGCCTTCTTCAGGCATGATACATGGAAAATGTTATGAATCTTACTGCCTTGGGGCAGCTCCAACTCATAAGAAACCTGTCCAACCCTGCGTATCACCCTGTATGGCGCATAAAAACGGGGCTTGAGCTTCTCAGCTCCCTTCTGCTTCAGTGACGACTGTCGGTATGGCTGCAAACGTAGGTAGACCAAGTCTCCTACCTCAAACTGTCTCTCCATCCAACCCCTGTCAGCATACAACTTCTGCTGGTTCTGCGCTGTAGCCATGTTATCCTTGAGAGCTCGGAGAATGTCCTGACTCTGTTGGATCCAATCTTTGGCTCTCGGAGCCTTGCTAGCACCAAACATCACATCTGCAAAAGATAAAGAATGGTATCCATACAAAGCATAGAACAGAGACATACCGATGGACATGTGATGTGTGTTGTTGCAGCAATACTCCCCTAGATGCAGCCACTTTAGCCACGCTCTTTGCTGCCCACTAACATAGTTACGCAAGTAGCCCTCCAGCCACTTGTTGACTATCTCTGTCTGCCCGTCTGTCTGTGGGTTGTAGCTGGTGCTCAGTGTTAACTCTGTCCCCACCAGCCGGAAAAGCTCTTGCCAGAATCCGCCCATAAAGAGGTTGTCCCTGTCACTGATGATGGTCTTGGGAAGACCATGTAGCCTGAAGATCTCTTTGAAGAACAGCTCCGCCACCTGTGTTGCTGAATAGTGTGCGGATATGGCGAAAAAGTGTGTGTACTTCGTCAGCTGATCAACGACGACGTATATACAGTCCTTGCCCTGCACCGTGGGCAACCCTGTGATAAAATCCATCGAAATGCTCTCCCATTTCCCCTCCCGAATGGGAAGAGGCTGCAACAAACCTGCAGGATGGTTCATCTCCCCCTTGTTTCTCTGGCAAACCTCGCACTCCTTGATATGCTGGAGCACGTCCTCCTTGAGGCCCTTCCATGAGAACCTCTCTCTGATGGCTTGGTAGGTTTTGGTAAACCCTTGATGGCTGGACAATGGTGAGTCATGTGACGCCTGAAGTATCTTCTTCTTGAGCTGGGAGCCCTCAGTCAAGAAGATCCTATCTCTGTAGTAGATGATCTCATCTATCACCCTGTATCTGTCATCTGTCACCTGACCATTCAGAACCTCACAGGAAAATCTGTCCTTGGAGTACTCCACCAAGAGTTGAGCCCTCCAATCTGTATCCAAACTCATCAGAGACAACGTGGCTGGTCTACGTGAAAGTGCATCAACTACCACGTTTTTCTTCCCCTTGACATACTCAATGTCAAAGTCATAAGCTTGGATCTTGCTGATCCACTTCTGTTGCCTCTCCTGTAGTTGTTTTTGTTCTTCATGGTCTTCTTATTCAGGGCCCTGTAATCAATGCACATTCTCAATGTGCCGTCCTTCTTCTTCACCAACACCACCGAAGAAGCAAAAGGACTGGTGCTAGGCCTAATATGTCCAAGAGCTAGCAACTCCTGGATGGCCCGCTCAATCTCATCCCGATAGGCCTTGGGATGCCTATAGGGTGTGGTAATAACGGCCTGAATTCCCTGCTCTAGCTCAATAGTGTGATCAAACCCCCGATCTGGTGGCTGTCCTGGCGATATCTCCCCAAACACCTTATCATATTTGTCAAGGATGGCTTGTATATCCGGATGAGCTGTCTGCCCGGTAGTCCCTGCCTCTGATGCCCGCAACTCAACCGCCCACTCTATGTCTCCCTTCCGGAAGTCTGCCTCCATCCGGTGAGTTGAAACAGTTTGGGGTGGGTAAGTATACATCCCATGTATCTTCTCACGCTTCCCGGTCTTCTTATCATCCCACTCCATCTCCAAGGCCTCCCAATCTGTGGTGACCTTCCCCAAAGTAATCAGCCACTAAACACCCAATACCACATTGGTATCTGGTATGTTGACCACGAAAAAGTGGTCGGTCACTGTGTAGGTACCCATCGTCACAACCAGCTCTGGAACATAACTGGCACACTGCATCGTCTGATCTCCTGGGACCAACACTGAAAATCCATCGAAACTCTCTGTCGGTATGCCTCTCTGCTCAACCATCTGTGCATCGACGAAATTGTGGGTTGCCCCACTGTCTACCAGAACTGAAACTCGCTGCCCCCACACTGTCCCTCGGACACACAGCGTCAAATACTTGGGTACTCCTCGCAATACTGGAAGGGTTCCCCCTGTGGGTGCAAAAGCTGCACCTCCTGCTCCTGGAGGTGGAGCTGGCAAGTGGTCCTGCGCTGTCTGACTGTCTCCTGCCTCTCCATCCTCATACTCATCCTCTTCCCTGCTACTCTCGGAGAAGACCTCGATAAAATGTGCTTTGCCAGCAGCACATCTGTGTCCTGGTGCCCACGACTCCTGACAGGTAAAGCACAACCTCTTCTTCTTCAGCTCCCTCCTGGCATCATCTTCTAGCTGTACCCTACCCTGATTCCCTTTCGGAGGCGGAATCCTCACATCCTTCCCCTTTGGCTGGAAAGCCTGTCTCTGGGGGTAAGGTGTCCTGGTCCTGGGTAAGGCATCCTGCAAATCCCAGGTCTTGCCAATGGCAGCCTGGAGTGTGGCTGGTCTAGTGGATCTGACTAGACCCCGAAGTGGCTCTGCTAACCCCTCAACAAACATGTAGATCATCCGTGCTGCGGATAGATCTGGCACCATCACTGAAATCCTAAGGAATTCTGAAATATATGTCTCCGGACTCCCGGTCTGTTTGAGCCTCGTCAGCTCAACAAAGTGCTCCTCCGGATCCCTCCGGTCAAACCTCTCTATCAGTCTCCGGGTGAACTCGACATATGTGGTCACTGTCGAATGCCCGAGTGTCACCATCCCACGGAACCACTAATCCTGGGCCTCACCATCCAAATGCTGTGTAGCCACCTTGATGGCCTCCGTCTCTGCCATCTGGTTGAGCTGGAAATATATGTCCATCTTCTCCACCCAAGACTTCGTCGAACTGTTTGATGAGCCATCAAATATAGGCAAATGGAATCGGCTCGCTGTACGCTGGGTGTCTCCATCATGATAATGCCGATGCCCTTTGTGATGGTCGCGGGGTCTGCTGTCCCGCTGGAGCTGAACAAAGTCTTTGAATGAAAGGGCATCCCTGAACTCCTGCCCATATGCTTGGTACTCAGCAAAGTAATCACCTATGTGGCCAGGCTTTGGCTCCTGCTGTGCTCCTGCCTTTGTGTCTGCACCCAGAAAAGTGGGCATAGTGGAACGTGTAGGTGCATGTGATGCCATATGCTGGGTAGCATCACGCTGAGTGGCAATACACTCCAACAAATGGTGGGATGTACCCGATCCCTCGCCAATCTGGAAACCCGTTGGAGTTTCACGCTGTCTAGCCTCCACAGCGGTGAATCTCTGCCCCATCACCAGAGGAGGGACGCAGATCACCAACACATAGAAGTGACGTAGGCACTGTGCAGAGGGTGACACAGTGAGGCCAGCGTAAGGGCAGAAGGTCCCCTTCGGGGTTAGAGAAATGTTGTGGAGTGTGAGAAATCCATCAGTAAATTTCTCTCAGTGTTTCTTCTTCTATTTTGCTATCCGGTATCTTGTACATGAATTATTGTTGAAGATTAATAAAGAAACCCTCATTTGTTGCATTGGTTTTCCCACATCGGGTTTTTCCGAGGAAGATTGTCCAAAAATAACTGTCATTGTGGTTATATGTGTGCTAGTATTTTTTCTTGCATTTGCTTTCCACTGTATTTTATTTGTGTAGGCTGCAATGTATATGTTTTGATATTTTTCGTAGAAAACTGTAAATAATTTGATTAATCAATTTAACAAATAAAAGAAATAATATCAGTTGCTGTAGTAAAATTCGAGATATCGATTTTTCACAGAAATTAATAGAAAATTGCTACTAATGATGAATTCGAACTGAAAACAAGAGATTATAAATTTCCTCTACTATTCCTTGGAATGGAAATCACAATTTAGAAACACATGCAATGACATGCGACCATTAAAACCACAAGAACGCAATGATTTTACAAGGGAACCGAACTGGGAAAAACCCCGCTGCTGCTTTTCATCAATCAAATGAGAATGAGAAACTATTACAATGTCTTGCTTCGATCCTGAAGCACACCCTGCACTGTAAACTTGTTCTCCTTCCTCAATCCTGGATAAATTCAACTCCTAAAGAATAGGGGAATTCCCTATTTGTTTGCGTAATTCCCAAGGAATAGATCACCTGCTTAACTGCCAAACTTGTACACTCAGCTTGTATAGAATTGATGATTACAATGTGCCTTTTCCTCCACTCCAACTAGGCAATTTGAATTCCATGCATGCATGGGCTATTTTTAGTTGATTGACTAGTTTAACTGAGAGATCACTAAGTTAACAACAATTCTACTACTCAACTGACCTTCAATTGACTCAACTAATTACTTGAGCTTAGTTAACTAGGTTCAACTGAAAATAACTGAACTAGATTGCTAAATTTTAGCAATCACTACATGCACAACTCTACTCTAAGCCTATAACTCGAATTTACTGAGCTAACTAGTAGACAAGGCCATGTCAGACAAGGTAATTGCAATCCAAGTCATCCCGATGATGTGGAAAACTGAATTACTCAACTTGACTAAGGCACAAGTCAAATTGAAGCTTTCTTGCTACAATTTCTAACACACAATCAGTCCAAAGCTGATCAAACTTGGGAAACTCAGGTCATGCACAAATACCCTGTACAAATGGATCCCATGAAGAAGGAAATCCATTAAGAATCACTATAACAAGCTCTGCATCATCAATGGTATCTCCAATGGCTCTAAATTGATCTCTCAACTAGGAGACTCTCATGAGATAAGTGGCATCTGAATTTGATCTGGACATCATGATACTATAGAGCTGATGCCTTAAGCCTAATTTCCTGCTAGTGTTTTTACTTATGAACAATCCCACCAAGGCATCATGCATCTCTTTGGCAGTCTTCAACTCAACAACATGTGGAATCTAATGGTTCTTTATGGAATCTATCAATATCCTCTGAGCCTTTGCTTCATTCTTCTTATGCCTGGCTTTCTCCTCAACATCTTATGGTTCTAAGACACTTTCTTTACATAATTCTTAATATCATTTTCATCCAAGACGAGGAGTATCCTTGTCTTCCAAGATCTGAAATTAGGAGCACCATCCAACTTGTCTTCTACTTTGAGACTGGGCACCATCTTGACAACAGAACAAAAATCTGTTCTAGCTGCTGGATATGGAAAGATGAGGCTGAAATCAATGGATGATCTTCAACAAAAGCTTTGATACATGTTGAAATTCTATGGAAAGTGCAGTAGAATACAATTTTCTGAACCTTTAATTACTTCCTAATGATTTTCAACTAGTATTTTTCAATCCACTAATGTCATTGAATAATTACACACAAAAAATCTCAATTGTAAATGCGGTGTGTTATCACTTGCCATCTACACCTACCTATAGTTAGTGAGAAAAACCTTTAACCCCACAAGGTGTGGTTGGTGGCAAGGAACTAGTAGAAGGCGCTGTCACCTATTCCCGACTCTCTTCATTTAAGCTATCTCCTAAGTTAGCTATGGGGGGTGGTCCCTAAAGAAAAACTAAGTTAAAGACGTGAGATTTCTAGGAGAATTGTTATAGTGAAGTAGATTACTTCTTAAGATTTATAAGAAAATGTGATATGATCAATAAATATCAATAATCATCAATACATAAGATAAACATAAAACATATGAACAACTAGCGCCTTCAAAGTACTGCTCTAAAATGAAATTATATTTGCTTAAATGAAATGAAATGCTTTCAAATGGAAAACAAAAGTCATCCTGAAAAGTGAAACAAGAACTGTTAGCACAAGATATAATCAGTGCAAGATACAAGAATGCCTTTAAGATAATCAAATTGATAAATCAAAGCATGTAAAGATATCTTGCCCAAATGAAAACAATTAGTAATCTACTTGAAGAATGTAAGTGAGATGATTATTGTTAATGTCTATCAAAGTAACTTGCCTTCAAACATTAAAAAAGCATATAAGCCAACTTGAAATAGATATTCAACATGTAGACTAGTGCCTTAAAGTAAACAATAACTTGCCCAAACTGAGATCAAACCACAAATGATAGAAAAATTTAAATGTTAGACTAAGATAATAACATGAAATTAAATTTGCAACACGAAATGAGTAGTGCTTGGAAATGAAATAGATACATCAATCATCCATAAGTATAATGACCTTTAAAATGACAACATGAAATGGAATTGCAAAAGTAAACGATATTCCAAGTATAAGAAAATTAAGTTTTCTTGCAAATTTTAAAAGATTACAATGCTTGCATCCAAAGTGCTTATTGAAATGAGATTTGCATGTGAAACTTTAAACCATGAAGATCGCAAAAAATTGAGAACTTTGCAAGTAAAGTAAATGTGATGAAAGAATTCGCTTGGTTTATTTTATTAGTTAGCTCTAAAGAAAGATTGCAAATGAACTCTAATCCTTGGATCTCACCCTCGCCCAAAGATTTGGATCTCACTGTGATGAGTCAATAGAGGTAGAGGGTCCCTAAAAAGTCTATTCAACCAACTTAAGTTGAAGGTAAATTTTAGTGATGCTTGGGGCATGTAAGATCTCTAAAAGTAAATCAACCAAAGAAAGAAAAATCAACTTCAACTTGAAATGTACTTGCTTGACATGAAATAAAATGTTGCTTTATGGAGAAAAAAATGCCCAAATACTTTAGGCATGTAAGATGTGCTTAATGGTGAAGCATAAGTAAACTTGGAACAATGCTCAAGCTAAATAAAATCAAGTTAAAAGTGTTTGCATGAAAAAAATATGAACTTTTTATGGACTTGAAACTTGTAGTAAATCAAACTAAAGAGCATGCAGAATGAGTGTGAGACATGGTTGTGTTAACTACCCAATTAAATGAGATGCATGCAAGTGAAATAGATAAAAAATCAAGCCACAAGGCCTGTCCAAAAGGCAGAGAGAATATGGATACCAATGGGTAAAACCCACGCTCCCAAAATCAGAAATTTTATTAGTTGTTACAAAGGGAGAAGACCATGAAGTCTCCTCTAAAACCTAAGGAAAATATTCATAATTGAGCTTTAAGCCATAGACCTTTTCTTGCTGAAAATGTCTGCAATTTGAGGCCGAAAAAGGCTCAACAAAATTCCGATTTTGTAGGAGGAGAAGAGAGGCTAAGCCTCTTCACTGTCCATGGCCAAGAGAGAAAGAGAGAGACCCAAAATGAACTTGGCCTAGAGATGAAGATAGTCTTGAAATTTGAGCCCCAAGGTTATGCATGCAAACTTGTAAGTAGTTTTTTGGAGATGAAATCTCGCAAGTAGCTGCAAGAAAAGAAGTTAGAGATGGGCTACAAAACACAACAAGTATTAGTTTAATAAATTACAAAATATGTTACAAAATAATCTACAGAATGTTGAGAATGTGGAGGGGCGAAGATAAATTCAAATTCCCTTACTTGATAATTACTTGTGAGCTTATTTCTTTTACTTATGTCTTCTCTTATTAACTTATTATGTCTTTCATCAAGTCAATTACCAAAACACAAGAAACACAAAATTAGGCTCTTCAAGCCAGGGCCAAAACCTCTCCTTCTTGGAGAGGAAAACCTGTAACAAATTCTTCTTATAGATCTTCAAATAACAAGTACCGTGACCAAGACTCAGACCCTTGACTTATGAATGCCTCCAAGACCTTGTCATTGCTTCTTTGTCTGCCTCTAATGCTGATCATTCATTCCTGCACCAACTTACATTGATTTGCACCAACCTAGAGAACTAGGTCTCTAATTCGATATTCCTTGATTTCGTCTTCGTTTATCAAAATACTTCTTCTTGCTCCATATTTACTTGAGATATATTTCATTTGAGTACTAAAGATAGGAAGGTAAATCACATATTTACCTTCCTTCTATTCTTGCACTTTCGAGTGCACATCACCATGGGTAAGTTACTGTTCTTGCTATACAGGTTCCTTTCATAGTCATCCACAACTACTTCACAGGATCCACACTTTCCTTCAGACTGACCGCAACTTCTTCACATTGAACGCTGCTTAAACTTTGTATTTAATTCAGATTTCAACGCACTACAATATCTTAGAGACATCCACATCTTTCTCAGTTCTTTAGCCCGCACTTATACCCTTCCTGGAGACTGTACTTGATCACAAATGTATCCACATCTATCTCTGTTCTTAAACCCGCACTTAATCACAGATGTATCCGCATCTATCTCTGTATTAGGTCCGCACTTACTTCTGATCTCAAGTCTGCATTCAAACATTGTAATACTTCAAAGAAATCCACATTTTGCCTTGTCAAATGAGCCGCAGGTCCTTTGATATATATAGTGCACAATTCCTGTCTTTAGGCCGACCCTACAACCTTCCTTGTAGGCCGACTTTACCATAGTCCAAAGGCCGGCATGAAGAGCTTTTATTCCAACGTTTATGAGGGCTGTTATAACTTATGAGGGTTGTCATAATCCATTCCATGACAAGGTCTTCAAGGCATTTTTGATGACTAGACTCTACATATACATGACTCTTAATTTACCTTTATAACCAGAAGACAAACCCTAATAGACATCAAGAAGAAGTCTATAGACCTATAATAAAAATCTTGCTCATGAAACCCATGAAGCAAGCATAACAAAAATACATTTTATCATCTTTGTCTTCTTCTTTACATAAATACATAATTACATAGTCAATATGAAGACCGATCCCAGTTACACTTTTCAACACAGAAGGCTAGGCCAAAGAGTATGAGTAAAATCTCCTCTTTGACTAGCCAGGGTTTAGCTCTTTGAAATAACAAGATATAAATAGATGAAATAGAATACTTGGAAATAATATTTTTATTTATTTATTTTGATTTTGATGCAAGAAATAAGAGCCTAAAACTTAAAGGAACCCTTGCAAGACAAATTGAAATAGGTGATACTTTGGAATTTAACACATGCGGGTTCTCCTTGAATATTTCAATAGTGGGTTGGTTCCTCTGAGAACTTCCGCTCACGCTTGAAGCTTGACCAAAAAATGATTCTTCTACAAAACTTCACCATAACCAATTAGATCCACATGAAAATAAATAAATGCAATAGAGAGAATTTCTAGAGATATATTTGACATCAACTAAAATATTTCTCTTCCTAGAGCAATTAAACAATTCCTATGCTAATATGAGATAGTTGCATATCAACATAACTTGAAAAGCATGAAGGGAATAACAACTTGAGGAAGTAAATAGAAACATAATAATAAATATGACAAGAATTTACCATTCAGAAGGAGAAGAACACCTTACAAGTAGCCCCAAAGTTTGTTTTATTATATTGCAAAATGCATGTACAATCCAACAATGTTTCCTCAAGCCCAATAGCTTGTATTACATGATACATATGAGAGCCCATGGCTCTATTATATAGAGAGTTGGGAGCAAATACCAAGGAAGAATGCATGTGACAAATGGCCTTGGAGAAAATCCCAAGAAAGAGCAAGTCGAGTTCCAAGTGGAGATGAGAGAGACACCAAGGAAAATCGAATTCCATATGTGGCACCCAAGAAAAATCGAATTCTCTATGTGGTACAGTAAACAAATCCGTAAGTGAACCAAACCAATGAAATAACTCTAGTCAAACAATCCAAACTCGAACCAAGTGTTGCCACCTCAGATGATGATCCCAAAGAAGCTCAACGTAGATCCCAAGGAACTGCGTGGTCATCTCCAAGAGAAAATTGTATTTCCCCAAGTGAAGTGCTAAGGGTAGAAGCGCTAGAGCTAATAATGAGATAAGTCCCCACAAAATCCTCAATCAAAATATTCCATCAAATATTCCTTTAGTGCATAAACTCCTCCAAATAATTTGATTTTCCACATGTGCAACTGCTGCATAAACTCCAGGAAATTCGATTTTATGAGATATTGGTGCATTTATGATGTAAGGTGCTCAGTCATCGTCCACATGTCCCTTGACTCAACTCTTTGACTTAGGATAATTTCCAAGTAATTTCCATGTCATTTTGTCCCATGGAATAATTTATCTCTCTAGTTAATTTATTTCTATCATAATTTAATGCCACATTTCCCACTAAACCTAGGAAAAGTGGGTTTTGGGGGTGGTGAGAGGTGCAAATTTTATTACTCATACCCCATACAACTTCTCTATACATCACTCATTACATTACAAATGCAATTTTTATTACAATTTCTGCGCTGCAGAAAATCTAAAAAATTAAAAAATGACTACCTAGACCTAACCAAATTCCACGATTTTTTTTGTGTGATCTAGTATGGTAATATACATCGACTCTAAACACTAAGACTCACCCAAGGCCTCACCATCAAGCCGTACTCTGGATTTGGGGTAAATTTGGAGGAAAAAACTCAATTAATTATTGAGTCTTGGTACGGAGATGATAATTAACCGAGTGAAAAAAACCTCTCAGAGTAATACTCACTTGTTGGCAAGGTCCCAAGCTACCTAGGCTTGTTACATGACTCAAAACTCATCATTATTAGCATCACTTATTACAATTCCCCGCAGGGTGTGGAATCTGTGTACAACAAAAAATGATGAGGAGAAGTGGAGTTTAAAAACTCTGGTGATCTGATGATATCTGATGGTACAAGTGTCCTTTGGTACATCTTTGGGCATGAAGTCTTCATATAATCATCTAGTGCCACTCCAGTGGTCAACACAATAGAAACAATAAAGATAATAGAAAGATAGCCATGCACAGTAGACACAAAATTTTCACCTGGGAAATCCAACCTTGGAAGAAAACCCAACAATCTTTTCTTGGGGAGAAATTGTCTTTCAACAAGGTTTACAAATAAAAAAATTCTCTAGAAATCTGTGCCAAATATCCATGTCAAAATACTAGTCAAACCTGGTAAAATCGCTGCAAGTCAACGCTAGTCAAATTAGTAAAAAAACCAGAATTGAACATTGGTCAACTTGGCTTGGTCAAACTACCTTGCGGTCAACTTCAGCCTTGTGGTCAACTTAGCCCTGTGGTCAAACTGCATGTGCGGCTTGCATTCAACTCGCATGTTGGATCTGTACGAACCACTGTCGTATTTATTCAAATAGCTATTGTCAAACTCCATCAAAGCTCGGTCAACTTTCTCTGACACATGTGCTTGGTCAAGCTGCTAGTCAAACTCATACTTTTGTCACATGTGCAGCGTCCAAGAGAGAGATAGAAAGATGAAGAAAAAATGAAGAATATATTTCTCCTTTCGCTGAAATGTCTCCTCCACTATAGAAGATTCAATGAGCTTTCTATGTTGATCATTTGCCTCTCACATGCTTGTCTATTTATATAGAGCTCTAATGTTGAGTGGAGACCCATCAAGGTGGCTTCTCATCACAAGAAACCCCTTCACTAATGGAGCCTACATCACAACCCAACATTAGACTAGAATTGTTTATCTCACTATTGGGTGAAAAAGCTCAATCAATAAACAACTCAAACCCGCTCTATAAAAAATAGATCACTCCATCCCAGAGCACAATGTGAGCATCGTGGGCCAATCTCCCTTAGCCAAATCAGCATGGCCCCATGGGAGAAATTATGTCACTGGGCCAAATCAACATGGCCCCATAGGAGAAAGACTGACCCTGGGCCATTCACCCCTAGCCAAATCAACATGGCCCCATAGGAGAAAGACTGACCCTGGGCCATTCACCCCTAACCAAATCAGCGTGGCTCCATGGGTGAATGTATCATTCTCCTCTAGTCAAATCAGCACGACCCCATGGGTGAATGTCTGCCCGATGTTGCAAAAACATCAGCACAAACATGGTCTGGACACTTTTGGAGTAACCTTGAAAGCTAACAAATAAATGGGTGGAAAACTTATTGAACTTTGCTTAATAAAACCAGAGTTGAGGAGGGATGCTTAGCTTGGATTGCTATCACTAGTAAAATTGTAGTAAGAGTGCACATGCATTTGCCTTAAACATACCATTTGGGAGACACTATTGTTAGTGCTACAGTTCTTGACATTAAATAGAAGGGAAAATAAGTTGATAGTTATCAGGGATAGTATGCTGTGCCCTTCTATTCACTCAAATGTATCTCAATGGACGAGTAGATGCTCAATAGGTTACTAGTTGCTCAATGGATGATTTGTTGCTTAACAGATGTGTTTGTGCTCTAGGGTTGAGTTGTTTCTCAATGGATGAGCTGGATCTCAGCAAATGAGTTGGTGCTCATCAGATAAAGTTTTAACTTAATGTGTTAGTTATGGCTCAATGGATGGGTATGGCTAAGGGTCATCACAATGCAAGTATAGTTTGGGAACTATTGTATTGGATGTCCTTGGCAGGGAGATGCTAGTTTCAATCCATAAACTATGTATTATACGATTCATTAGTAAAGTATATATGTAGATTTTATGTTTTATGATTGCATTGAGATGATCATACATAGAGTTGCTGTATTCTGTGAGTGTCATGTTAAATCTAAATGTTGACCAAATCTTGCGCATGGAACAAAGAAACCTTTTGATCTAATGTTTTTTACGATAAAGATTTCTGGTCGCTCTACATGATTCCTCTTTCCTTTGATTCTTGATAACAAATGAGATTGGTTGTTTCCTTTAGTAATGTTGAAGAGGTTTTCCTCTGTGCTATTTTGACATTTATTAATAGGTATTACCCTTTTTTTTTCCACGGACTAGTTTATATTTTATTTTCTCATGGAAGTCTGTAGGAGCTTATAAACTCAGTAAATGTGCAGGTATGGTGCTGGGAAAAAAGCAATGAATGATGATTATCAAAATCCTGCAGTGCCGCCGAGTGGATGTACTCCAATTCTTTTAAATCTTGTGGTGAGCACTCCTTATAAGTCCTCTTTTTCAGTTGACTATTTCATAACCTTGTTTTTCTATTGTCTAAAACTGATATGGTGGTTGCTATGATATAAGCCCTTTTTTCCAAATCATGACTTTTGTGAAGAATTTCTGTTAAAGTGTGTTCTTTTTTTGCCAGCACAGATTTGGAAGATTGCTGTCTACGGGCTTAGCCTTGGCTTTATGTTGTTTTTTTTAGAGCTGTTTTTTGTCAGTAGTTATTTGAGTGCTTTAAAGATGACTCAACCATTTTCTTGTATTTGGATATCTGTTTGTCACTTAAGAAAGTCCTTGCGCATACCCATTGGGTTTTGAACCAGTTACCAAATGACAGCAGTGCAGAAATCCTGTAGTCCTGATGCCATGAACTATGTATTTGCGACTGTACTATATTTATGATGTAACACAATAGTAGCCACACTTCCCTTTTCTACCATCCTCAATGATAAGATGTTTCACAATAACGGTGATTTCCTTTGTTACTTGGGGCTAAATTTACATTCTTTGAAGTTTCATGCTCGAAGTTGTCTTGTATCTTACTCCCTTTCTTGTTTATTTTCTGACCTATACTTTTGTATTATACCAGTCTCTTATGTATGTGTCGCGAAAGCACTACCATTGGTTTCTTTCTCTCTATATGTTATTTTTAGCATTTTCTTTAGGAGATGCACTTGTACTCCCACATTGTAGTCATATTGACTGTACTCTTCTTCAGTCCTATTGACCTACCTTTGTCGTCATCAGTTGGACATTAATTTATGTTGCCAGGAAACGTGGGTTTGGGGACAGGAACGTGTTGAGAATTTATAGGGCTGGAGATTAATTCAAATTCGCTTCTTGATAATTGCTTGTGAGCTTACTTGAGTTACTTATGTCTTCTCTTTGTTATCTGATTTAGTCTTTCATCAAGTCAATTATCAAAATACACAAGACACGAAATTAGGCTTCTAGAGCCAGGGAAAAACCTCTCTCTCTTTGAGAGGAAAACCCGCAAAGAATTCTTCTTATAGATCTTCAAATGACAAATACCATGACCAAGACTCAGACCCTTGACCTAGAGATGCTTCCAAGACCTTGTCAACACTTCTTTGTATATTCACAATGCTGATCCTTCTCCACTGCAACAACTTTAACTGAGCTGCACCAACATTAGAGAACTCGATCTCTAATTTTATCTTCCTTGATTCCTTGTTTATCAATCCACTCCTTCTTCCTTGATATTCACTTGAGATATATTACTATCAGCACTGAAGATAGGAAGGTAAATCCCAGATTTACCTTCCTCTTATTCTCTCACTTTCTATTTTCAATATGCAATACATTAAACTTCAAGCTATTAATACATATCACAGTATATGATATAACTGTTGACTTAACTTCGGATAGAAAAACTTCACTGTAGCCTTGACTTTGCATATAGATCTTACCACGCTGTGATATCAGCACCTCAATCCGCACTATTCCCCTGTCCTTGGACTTCCGCACTTAAACCCAGACTATAACGCAGCTCCTTATATTAATTTGTATCTGCTGCTTCAGGATGCTTCAGAAGACAGATCCACATCCACTGCTTTAATACATATTTACTCGACATTTTTGTCACACTGTTTCTATCACAGATAAGTCCGTATATCCTTGCTTATCTGCACTGTTATTTCAGAGCTATCCACAAGTTGTATTTCCTGTAATCCGCATTTATATAACTTGTGAAATCCGCTTCTATTTCTCTTCGTGAATCCGCAGAAGTTGTCCACAGATTAGTCCGCTATTTATACTGTTCCAATCACAGAGAAATCCGCATGTTTCTAATTGCGGAGATCACCGAAAACTTCGTTATTACATTGGGATGTCATCAAGTATATACGTCTTCTTTCAAACTTACATCTTCATTAGATGCTGTCTGAATTTCGCATTTCGGCCTACATCTGTCCGAAGTTGCTTGCTTACAAATGAACGCAAAACAGGTGTATATATAAAAGAACAGATTCACGACCATTCTATGGTTTGTAGGCCGACTAGTCATGTTGATGGAAGGCTGACATGACACTTCTTTGATAGCTGATCTTTCATCGTATATGAAGGCTGTCATAAGCTTATTCTTTCACTGATATTATGACAAGGTCTTGGAGCACTAGATCCCTCATATATATATGGCACTAAATTATATTTTTACCAAGAGGACAAAACCTAGATAGACATCAAGAAGAAGTCTATTTAACCTATAATAAAATCTTTCTCATGAAACCCATGAAGCCTAAGTCACCTGATACGGGGATATGGGGATACGGGGATTCGAGGAATCGGATTCGGGTACGGTGACCCCCGGAACAGGTTACTTTTGGGATATGATACGTTATATATTATTTTATTAAAAAATGTATATATTTAAAAAATATATATATTAATATATTAAAAATTAGATATTTCTTACACAAATTCATACAAAATTCATTGATTCAAACATAGATTTAAGATCTATCATCTTAGATACTCATACATGATCATTAATACATTGATACATCATACATTTGTCAAATTTACTCAGAAAGACAAGATTGAAGATAGTAAGATACTGTAGTTTTCTCATTAAGTCATCAGAATCAAAATGTGTTACATAAGTACACTGCCAATGGCAAATAGAAATAGAAAACAAAATACAAAAATACTACAGTTTACAAGACTACAAGCCTGAAGCCTCAATGAATCAGAGTCAATGAGTGAGAGTCAATGACTGAAATGGGGCTTTTATTAAAAAAAATTGCACTTTTTTGGGACGGCGTGTACGGCCATACCCGATTCATGGGGTACGGCTGTATCTGTACAAGGTACGGTCGGGATTCGTCGTACCCTATACAGATATGTCCATACCCCGTGAATCGGGTACGAATCCGACCGAATCGTATCCAATTCGCCAGATTCGGGATTCGGTCACCCTGGGGGACGAATCCGGTTTCAGAGCATGAAGCAAGTACAAAATACATTTTATTATCTTTTGTCTTCTTTTTTACACAAAATACATTTTATCTTTTGTCTTCTTCTTTACACAAAATACATAATTACATAGTCAATATGAAGACCGACCTAGTTACACTTTTCAACACTCTCTCTTAACTAGGGACATATTCATACAGGTACATGGTCACTTTCAAACTGAAGAATCTCATAAGAAGAATCGGATTGGTAATCACATCTGTATAGCATCATATCAACCAGCATTGTCCTAGTGTAAGGCCTTGACTAACAACCCCATCTCTCAACGAGATAATGGGCTTCAATGCTGGTGAGACACATGACTTATAGACACCATAGTCATTGTCTCTCCAAGGTACATACTCCACCCGAGTGTTCCCAAAGTATGACCTTCTTGGACTATTCTTTTCTTGGGTAGCTAGCCCTCAAAGAATATCTGTCCCCGACTACTCTTATCTTGAATGCCCTAACACATTCTCAAAGAGTATCGAATGCCAGATGATTACCCAATCCTCCATTCTGTCTTTCCAAGTGAAAACCAAAATGATGTGTCTATCTCTCCCTCTCAGCCAGGGAGGACCTATTCCACAGGGGAATGTACTCATTCCTGCATAAGGAATGTGCCTAAGCTCATTCTTAGGGATTACCTAGTTTCTTCCAAGTAAGAAACTGATCACCAGGCTCCCTCTTAATCAGGGACCTGCAACAGCAATGGTGAGATTCCCAGCTTCTCATGAAGAATTCCCCCCTTCGATGTCATGGATATTGATATTGAGGAGTCTTCAACTTTAGCTCCACAGGGCACAGATCATCCATCACTTTCATTCATGAGTCATGTCGTCTACCAGAAAGTGATTCATCTGTCTTTCTCATCTGGTTCACCATTATGCTATGTTGCTTTCCTTCGAATCATCTCCAAGGATCATACATCCTTTCTCCTGATTAGTAGCCCTGCACAAATTCATCTAGATAAACATATACATATGAAATTTTAAAACACAAGTTACCTCAGTGATGATCTTTGACCATGACATATTCCTGTAGGCATCATCATCCTTTATTCAGATTGACACATCTCCTAATGATATGTTTTTTCAAGGGTCTTCTTATTTACCAGACTTCTGTCGAAGTCTACATATCCTCCCAGGAGATCTCCTAGTCACATCTTCTTGGCTTCCAGAGGATAACTGCCTCCTGACATGGTTGTATTTCATGATCTCTTCCTTTCTGCACATTCTCCATTCCCAGGAACTTACAAATTTTCTAGTTTCTCGTTTATATACAACCACCTCATATTCCCTGAGGACATATTATGTTGATTTCATTTGTCAGTGCACTGAGAGATACTCCTCCATAGATCATACTTCTAAATACCTAAGTCCATTACCTGCAACCATATGACATGACTTCACATTATCCAGTGTCAACACATAAATATATACATACCTCATACCTTCTTCCTTGAGTCATCCTGTAGCAACTTTTCTAGAATGAAGAGCTTCATTCCCTTGACTTGCTCCATCAGTATGTCATTACATCCTAGAAATTTGTTTCCATGATGACCCTTGATCTTGATGAGTACCTTCCATTAGTAATGTTATCAAAGAGGTTTTCCCGAAGCTGTTTTACCAGGAGCTCCTATCATGCTTCAATCAGGATGCTACACTGCTTCCTATCTACAACCAACATAAATCACCTAGAGGAAAAGATGATCTCAATCGTAGTGGAGATCCCTCACTTCTTCTTTCTTAGATTTCTTTGCATCAGGTTCTTCCCTCATTTCAGAGACATGGGCTTCTTCCCTATTTCTCTTGTCCTTTTCAGATTAAGGACAATTTATATTATAATGCCCAAGTTCATCATATCCAAGGCATCGTGCTTCGTCCATATTTCTTCGTTTACTCCGAGGACCAAAACTTACAGAATCTTCCTGGACATGGCTGTAAAGCCTTGATTCCCTTCACTTAATCTTGTAACAGCTTTGGATTTCAATCTTGTTTCCTCTATTTTACATAGAGACCCTAAATCGTGGAATGGTGTGGCTTCTATCTTCCCGTATAATCTGGAAGTGAAGTTTCCCCATTCTCCTGGCAGAGCATTCAGTACCACTGTAGTCATCTCAGAGTCAAACATTACTTCTCCTAGTTCCTGTAGTTGATCAAAGAGATTGCTTTTCCTGTAGTACTCACAGAGAATAGCCCCACCAATTTCTCATATATTCCTTTTGATGATTTGATACATCGGAGATGAGAGAGTCTTTTATGGATTCTATAAGAATCCTTTGGGCTCTTATATCTCCCTTCATGTATTTGGCATGACTTCATTGTCCTTATCTTCCATGCAGGAAAGTTTGAACCCCTAACCAGTTTGATGCTTTCTTTGCAGAAAAGACATTTTGATAGATTTAGATAAAGTCATAGATACTTACTTGAGTAAGTGACTTTCTCCTTTAACAACTTCCTTGATGAAGAGGTTAGGAAAAACTTCAATCTAGGTGATCTTGGGTCCTTGATGGTAAAGGATGTCTTCAAGAGATGATGTCTTCTTCTACCACTGTCTTGAAAGTAAATCTTTGATGGCAAAGATTACTTACTTGAATGAGTTGATATAGCTAGAGAGTCTTCCTTGCGAACTGATTTGATTCTTCAACCCAAACTTTGATCTTTGCTTCTTGTAGTGTCTCCTTTGTCAAGCAGCCCTTGCATTCAGCACCTTAGCTCTGATCCCATGTTGAGAATTTATAGGGTTGGAGTTTAATTCAAATTCTCTTCTTGATAATTGCTTGTGAGCTTACTTGAGTTACTTATGTCTTCTCTTTGTTATCTGATTTAGTCTTTCATCAAGTCAATTATCAAAATACACAAGATACGAAATTAGGCTCCTAGAGCGAGGGCAAAACCTTTCCCTCTCGGAGAGGAAAACTCGCAAAGAATTCTTCTTATAGATCTTCATCTGACAAATACCATGACCAAAACTCAGACCCTTGACCTAGAGATGCTTCCAAGACCTTGTCAACACTTATTTGTATATTCATAATGCTGATCCTTCTCCACTGCAACAACTTTAACTGACCTGCACCAACATTAGAGAACTCGATCTCTAATTTTTTTCTTCCTTGATTCTTTGTTTATCAATCCACTCCTTCTTCCTTGATATTCACTTGAGATATATTACTATCTTTGGAGCACTGAAGATAGGAAGGTAAATCCCAGATTTACCTTCCTCTTATTCTCTCACTTCCTATTTTCAATATGCAATACATTAAACTTCAAGCTATTAATACATATCACAGTATATGATATTACTGTTGACTTAACTTCGGATAGACAAACTTCACTGTAGCCTTGACTTTGCATATAGATCTTACCACGCTGTGATATCAGCACCTCAATCCGCACTATTCCCCTGTCCTTGGACTTCTGCACTTAAACCCAGACTATAACGCAACTCCTTATATTAATTCGTATCTGCTGCTTCAGGATGCTTCAGAAGACAAATCCACATCCACTGCTTTAATACATATTTACTCCACATTTTTGTCACGTTGTTTCTATCACAGATAAGTCTGTATATCCTTGCTTATCCGCACTGTTATTTCAGAGCTATCCCCAAGTTGTATTTCCTGTAATCTGCATTTATATAACTTGTGAAATCCGCTTCTATCTCTCTTCGTGAATCCGTAGAAGTTGTCCACAGATTAGTCCGCTATTTACACTGTTCCAATCACAGAGAAATCTGGATGTTTCTAATTGCGGAGATCACCGAAAACTTCGTTATTACATTGGGGATGTCATCAAGTATATAAGTCTTCTTTCAAACTTACGTCTTCATTAGATGCTGTCTGAATTTCGCATTTCAGCCTAGCTCTGTCCGAAGTTGCTTGCTTACAAATGAATGCAAAACAGGTGTATATATAAAGGAACAGATTCACGACCATTCTATGGTTTGTAGGCCGACTAGTCATGTTGATGGAAGGCTGACATGACACTTCTTTGATAGCTGATCTTTCATCGTATATGAAGGCTGTCATAAGCTTATTCTTTCAATGATATTATGACAAGGTCTTGGAGCACTAGATCCCTCATATATATATATGACACTAAATTATATTTTTACCAAGAAGACAAAACCTAGATAGACATCAAGAAGAAGTCTATTTAACCTATAATAAAATCTTGCTCATGAAACCCATGAAGCAAGTACAAAATACATTTTATTACCTTTTGTCTTCTTCTTTACACAAAATACATAATTACATAGTCAATATGAAGACCGACCTAGTTACACTTTTCAACAGAACGGGGACAGGGATGGGGATGGGTACGTCATTTTTTGAAACAGGTTGCGTGGGTTCATCGGGGGTATACTATAATATCTATATATAATATATAAATATTATATTTTAAAAATTATAATATATATAAATTTGTATATTTTTCAACTTTACACAAGAAAACTAAAATTTTATGATTTAAACTATGCCATGTTTTGATGATGCTTTATTGTTGAAAAAATATGATGGTTTCCGACAATTTGCTGATTGCTTTTCAGTGTCGACAATGAAAACCATGAAAACACTAACATCACATGGACCATTGGTACATTTGGATATCTAAGGACAGAGAATCACTACACTTTTCATGTCATAACCATAACTTAAAAGTAAAGTGTAAAAGAGTATTGTTAATCAAAATCACCAAGTAAGCTAGAATAAAATTTTCTGCAATATGTAAGTGGTTATATGTATAAAATCAACGAAAGCATGTTGTTGTTACAAGGTTCTAACAACAGTTCCCATGAGAAATTGCTATAAAAGGCAGATTAATTTTTCGTGTTGTTCTCTTTTTCCTTTTAGCATTGTTAGGATTTTGAATCTTGAATGTAATTTTTTGCTTTAATTACAGGTGTTTGAGGGTACATTTCATTTTTTTACTGAAAGTGGGCAAGATTAAAGAGTCAATTACCTATGTAGTGTGTGTCGTGTCTCTGTGGATTGAGTCACGCCGCACAAATTATGTCTCGACTCTCCTGCAGACCAGGGAAAAATCTTCTCAAGGCGTCAATGTCTCTATGGAGAAAACCTCCAGTCCCTACGTTTACACCAATGAATTCCCCTTAAACACCTCGTCCTCTAAAACCAAATGCCTCTCGTTGAATGCTCGTCCTCTGCTGCCGTCGAAGGGTGAACAAAATGAAAGAAAAGTTGACTTAGCCTTTAGGTTTTAGTATTTACAGTTTACCTTTAACTTTCAATAAATTTTTAAAATTTTAACTTTTAACTTTTATTAATTTTAATTTTTAACTTTCAATAAAAAAAATTATTTAAATTTTTAATCCAAAATTGGTCCACAAGAACCCCAAAGAACCCGTTTTTGGCGTTCCAGGTACCCATCATCGGGGTTCTCCGTGCTCGTCCAGACAAAAGAACCCAAATTTTTTTAATGGAGAACTCGGTTTTTCATAGAAGAGCCCGATTCTTATGGGTTCTTCTCAGAAGCACCCGTACCCGAATTTGGTACTTGGGGACAAGAACTTGGGACAGGTTTGAGAACCCCACCCCCAGGTTCGTGAACCCATGCAACACAGACAATAAATTTACTTGCTTAATCTGCCTTTATTTGACCTTGCTACTTTGTTGTAGAAGGCATATTTAGGACTGCCTTCTTTATTTATTGTTTGAGAAGAAGTGCAAACCACAAATAATATGCAGGTGCTTGATCACACTACTTACTTGGGCAATGATGCCCTATATTGTATTTCTAGTGGTTGGGGCATGCATTAGACATAAGTAATCGAGAAATATGCCAAAGGGCCTGTTGTCACTCAGATTGTACAGGCACTGTGACAACCGCTCAGGGCAAGGGCTGTCACTCTGATCCCTGCCCACTCCGTTCTAGCTGTCTCCAACAGGCTATGGGGGGTAGTCCCTATGGAAATGAGATGATGGAAAACAATTTGAGAACCAACTTATCCGGGAGACACAGTTGAGTGGCCTAGCTATTTGGTAAAATTTAGCAAGATTAAGGATTTGATTAGATTTATAATTGGGACCAGTGCCTTATGGAGTCAAACTTTCTTGCTTATTATAAATTATGACCAAGTAACTAGATGGACAACCGCTGCTTATATGAATGACTAACCTATATGAGATGCAACTCCTAAGATCTAAGTGTGATGTAAGGATCTTGGTTAATTTTAGATTGAATGCCTAGTCTAAGATTAACCTTTCCCTTAACTGTTTTGAGAAACAACCTTCAAAGTAGGTTGTGGGATGGAAGCCAACGGGAAGTAGGCAGTGGCCTGATTAACGATACCTCCCCCTATGTTCCAACCACCCAGTGCCTCCGGCACTGCAGAGACTATGGTTCTGACGATTGCAAGGTCACTGTGTTAACCATCAAGAAGGGCTGAATCCCTCAAGCTAACTGAAAAGGGGCTGTCTTAGGAGTCTATCAACCAAGCTTATACTTGGAGGTAAGTTATTAATGCAACTAGTCTTAGAATGCGTATGCAAGATAGATGAGTGAAATTTCTTAATTAGAGATTATCTTAAGTTTCAATAAGTTACGTGTAATATCACAATTAAGAAAGTGCCGAATTCCAAAAATAAACCAATCCACAAGATGATAACAATTGAAAGAAATTATAGCACTTATCCACCGATGATTATCAACACAAGACGCAAATCAAAGTTATTCAAGAATATTCTTATGTTAATACCATAATGCCAATTAGATGTTCAATTAGATTCACAAGATGCCCAAAATGATTAAACTATCAACAAATCAGAATTTATATGTGTGAGTGCTTAGTGAAAATTTTGATAGATTTTTATAGCTTAAGACAAGACAAACAAATTGTTAGATTCCAAATATCCAAAATCAACAGTAACACTTCTGAAAATTTAGCAATTATTAGCCTTATGACAGTAATAAGAAGATCACTTTAGATCCAAAAGATGACAAACATATGTTAGTTTTTGTAGCATCGGATGTGTTCTAGCCATGAAACTTTGTGGAGAGGCTAGAATACATGAGATCTCCAGAACCTAGAAATCATTTCTGAAGATTCTGCTTAGAAGTGACTTAATTAGATTATTAACCAATTTTTTAATGTTTCCTAAGTCTAAAACTTAGGAAAACTGGTTAATTAATCAATATTAATTAAGTCAAGGCGAGAAGTGTCTAGAAATTCACACGGATCAATCCAGAGATGATCCTAGCCATCGATTATGTTTTAATCTTGGCTGTTGGTGCTCCAACAAAGGATTATAAGAGGAGATTGATGTGGTGATGGAGAGATCACTTCAACAATCTGATTTCTTGGCAGATCGATCTTCCAGAGTAGCAACAGTCAATTGTTGGAGAGACCCAAAGATCAAAGCAGTGAGAGAGGGGCAAAGATAGTGAGGTTGGAGGAAGTATTCTAGATCCACTGAGTGCATTTGCAGAGAGGTAGAAGAGCCACAGAGAAGCTGATGCAGGGATTGCGTAGTAGCTTCTAGAGGCAAGTTCGATTTGTTGAAAGGGAAAGACGTCTTCAGTTCCAGAGGTTGGGAAGGAGTCCCAGAGTGCTAGAGAAGAATTTTCCCTGCTAACAGAAGGCAGAACGATTTCATTAGACACCAGTCAGAGGCTTGACGTTAAGTAGACTACGCAGTGCAGTGTAGAGGCTGACGCAAAGGGGTTTGCCCGTGGGGTGAGGAAATTCCTTACTAGATTTTTGTCGGTGTTTTCCTCTGTAGGATTGCCAAATTTTTGCATCTAGTTGTACTCAGAATTTCTCAGTGCTGCATAATAATAAAAACCCTCAGCTACTATGCTGGTTTCCCGCATTTTGTTTTCCGGGGACTTTTGTCCAAAAATAATTGTGTTAATTTTATGTGTGTACTAGCATTTCTCAGCATCCAACGTTTTATTTTTCCGCAGACATTTATTTGTGAAGGTTGCAGTGTGTTTATTTCGATATTGTCGTTGCAAATCAATTGTTAATTAATTAACAAATAGGAGAAATAATACCCGTTGCTGCAATAGGATTCCAGTGTTGGAATTTTGATGCAGGAGCATCCAACTCAGCAAATTAATTTTAATTTAATAGATATAGGGGGTCTTGTATTTTTATGAAATTGGAATGAGTTGAGTGATTTTAATATTTTAAAATAGGATTAATTAATATTGAGAGGATTTTTGTAAATGTTCTTGAAAGAGAATATGAGAGATAGATTTGAGAATTAATTGTATTTTCCGAATTAGAATTAGTTTCATGAATTTGGGGATTTATGAGAGTCCTTAGGGATTAAGTAGAGATTTTAGGATTAAAGAGGATTCTTAGGAATTTGTTGAGGAAATAGAGGATCTTAAACCATAATTGAGTTTAGAAACATTTTTATATATTGTAAGCCTCAAAGGCATAACAAAAAAAAAAATATATAGGTAAAGGAGAGATTCAGGACAGACAGATAAGAATTTCTTTGAGCCTACGGGCAATTTAGAGAAAAGGCCACTGATTAGAAAATCAGGCCAGAAGAACAATTCTGTGTATATATTGAGCATTAAAACAAAGAACTCAAATTTCTGAGTTTGAATAAAGTGTGATGTGTTAATGTATTTATAAATGTATGTTTGTACCAGATCATTTGTATAATTTAAGTGTGCAAGGTATTTTAGAAGAACCATAGAAGGAATCGAATTCACAAGGAATTCGATAGATTCCTTTTGGAAAGCTGAGTGATTGCGTTTGAATGATTTGCAATAAAATCGTAATGAATGAATTTTGTTGAAAGAGTGGCTGAGTAGAAATTCGTGTGTTTTAATTTGAATAATTAATGACAGAGTAATAGAGTAGGAATCTCTGTTTGTTGAGATCATATTAGGGTGTTCACTTGAGAATTTGATTTCAGATTGAAAACGTGAAGAGAAGGCACAACAATTTGATGTAATGCTGTGTATAAGCAGTGAAGTGAGATCCGCAAGTTGATGTCACAATTGGGATTGAGGTATCGATGGTTTGTAGTTACCCATTTGGGTTTTTTATTGCATTTGTAGAGGATGGAAATAGAATTGTTACAAACCCAAAGTCTTCAAATTCTGGATTGCGTTGTAAACGGGAGCAAACAAATGATTGCGGAGAATTTATATGCTGTCAGAATTTAAAGAGAAAACCTGAGAAAAGATCTGAGTCAGTGAAAGATTGTATATCGTAATTCAGCATGGTCACTAGGGAATTCCATATTGGATTTAAACTTGGTTCTATTAAAAACCACGAATTGAACGAGGCCAGAAATCAGTTAGCAGAATCAAAATCGATAGCACAATGAAACCTTGAAGTGGTTTTACAAAATGGTAAGAGGTTTTATCGCACAACTTTGAGAGGGAAGGTAGTAATCTTTAAACCACGCGATAGTGGTTGTGGGCCGACGCGTAGCACCACGAAACCACCCATTTCGCATAGATTTAAAACCTTAAACATCGTGTTTTATGGAATGCGATATTTGTTGGATTAGAAGCATGTCATTTTGGGTTTGCGTCTACCATTGGATGAAAGAAGCAGATAGATTGTTGGTGGATAAGTGAGTATTAAGCTGTGGGCCCGAAAGTTTATATACAGAGTTGATGTGTAACAAACAATTGCAGAAATACATGAGAAAAACACATTCAAAGTACTATCAATGAAGAGGACAAGGACATGCAGAGATCTTGAAGGTGAGATAATTTTAATTTGGTTTGAAAATTGTGATTGCAGAATTCTGGTTGCAGACAAGATGAAGACAAAGATTTTGATGATGATGACAGTGAACCTAATATTCCAGCTAAAGGTTGGATAGGGAGAACAGATGAAGTGTTCTCAAGAGAAGGTGAGTTGAGGATATAAGCCTACAGAGAGCAGAAGAGAGTGCTCAAGAGGTTCCAGAGATAGAGAACCACTGCTTGCCAAAAGACCAAGTCCAGAGAGGGGATTGGTGAGGTAAGTGGTAGCAGGGAGGACTTGCTGTTGCAAAGGCTTAGTGCAACTCATAGTGAGTGAGGAGCTCATAGAGATGAAGAAGATGATCATGGAGGATCAAAGAAGAGGTTCTAAAGAATGCCATAAAGAGAATAAAGAAGATGTCATTTTAGGTGACATAGAGTTGATGAGTCAAGAGGAGCTTGACAGACAACTTGCTGACATAAAAGCAAGACTTGAGGTATTGATGAAGCTGCTACAAGAAGAGGAAAACCAGAGAGGAGGATGGATCTTTCCACTCAAGGGAAAAAAGGTAATTTGGCACCCATTACAAATGAAGTGGAGGTAGAAGGAGATTGCCTTATGGAAGGAAGAACTCAGATTTTTTGAGTCAAGGATAGAATTTGAGGATTCCACATGCAAATTTGTTCAAGGAGAAATGCTTGAAGAAGCAAATGAGACTGAAAGGTCTTGTGTTTTTAAAACTAATGAATTGTGCATGATTGCAGGTACATCACAAGATGTTGAACAAACTTTGAAGTTTGTTAAGGAGAAGAAGTTGAATTTGAATTCTGTTTAGAATGATGCTGAGATAGCAAGATCTCAGAAACAAAAGGAGACAAAGGGGTCTCATGGGAATAAACAGCAGAGTATTGAAGCAGAGGAAGAGGGGCCATCTGATGATTGGTCAACAACAAGTGAAGGTATGGAAAGTCGTGTGAAGTTTCCAAATTCTACCCCAATTGAAATTGTTGAGTTATATAGAAAGTTAGATCTTCAAAGAAGAGAGTTGGAAAAACAGAGGATCTATACTCAGGATAAATTGTTGAATGTGAAAGACAAAGAAATTGTCATGAATGACAGTCGGGAAACAGAGGATAAGGATGTAAGAATGATTTAGCAAATTGAAGAAGTTCATTATTGTGAACCAGAGCAGAGAGACATTCTTGAAATAGATGATAAGAAGGAGAGACTAGCTAACAGTCTCATGGAGAATTTAAATCAGCATACTGATGTGCTGACAAACGAATTAAACAAAAACTCAAAGCAGCATATTGAAATGTTGCTAGAGGAGGAAGAGGATATATAACATTTATCATCATTGATTTCAAATTTCAATATCTAACATTTATCATCATTGATTTCAAAATTCAATATACATTTCTCATCATTGATATATAACATTTATCATCATTGATTCATTGATTTCAAAATTCAATATATAACATTTATCATCATTGATATTATATAACATTTATCATCATTGATTCATTGATCACCATATAACTTTCATGAAGCATCATATTCATAATTCATAATGACTTGCAAACTTATAAATGTTGAATTCTTAGTTGAACTGAGGAGGGGGGGGGGGTGAATCAGTTCAATACATACATGAGCTTTTTAACTTTTCATCAGCTTATTTATAGCTTACTTTTGTATACAACCTTAGTATATGAACAGTCTTAATATGTTGCAGCAAGTATTAAATTAATGTGACATTAAACTTATTATGAGAGCAGTAAACATTAAGCAGATTTGATAAATCATCTCAGCACATAGGCAACACAGATAGAGACAAGGATATAGTGGAAACCCGCACAAGGAAAACCACATCTTATTATTGTTGTGATGCAAAAACGCTCAACTCCCTCTCACCTTTGTTTTTGCGTTTCAGCACGGAGGCTCCAACCTCCAATTAAAGCTGCAACTTGAGAGCTCCGGCTCACAAGTTGTTATACTTTTTACCAGGGCACCTACAGGAGGCTCCAACCTTAGTCAGCTACAACTGACAGCTATCAAGCTTCAACTTGATAGGGAAGCTCCAACTTCCTCAATTTATCACAAGAAGTGTTTGCTGATTTATCTCAGATATCAGCGCTGTTATATAGCATCTCTTTCTGCTCCTCTCTTCCTTATCTTCTCTGCCTCAATCTTCTATACTTTTCATTCTCTATTAATACTCTCTCTAACCTCACTTTGCATATCAAGATGATATTACTTATAGAGAATTCCTGATGATTGTTTGAATTCCTCAAGGAATTCGAAATGAATAGCCATACCTCTTAGTCTTCTACCTTCTCATTTCCTTTCAGCTCACTCAGAAAAATATAACTGTAGGTACTAACTTTAATATTACAGTGGGAATTTTGTTCTCTTCTGGAGACTTGCCAATGCATCACAACAATATAAATTAAAATCATTTACATTCAATTACAATGCAAACTCCAGCTCATTCATTCAGCCTCTTGGCTAGCTGCGCATTTGTCTTTTCTCTCACTGTGTCTTTGTCCCTTTCGGCTCTGTTTGTTTCCTTATTCACTGTCGCAGGGTAACGGCCGTATGCCATACATTTGTAACTGTGCTTTTTATATTAGCGCTTTATATATATATATATATATATATATATATAACGCAATTTCAACTCTCGGCATACTTATACAAAGTTTTACCAAACAAACTGCCACGTCCACTATAACAATAAAGAATCATGTTAATACATAACAAATGCCCTTTCGGGCCCACTTGCCACACTTTCCAATGCGATATATTTCTCTTGGACTTCTTCCGATTATGATTGATCGCAATCGCAATTTCCATTTGATATGTTCCACTGCTCAGCCTTCGTGCCGATGCAATGGCCCCACACTGCGCATATATATATATATATATATATTGGTTCATATATATTCTCCGCCTTGTTTTACTTTCCAATCGCATTATGTATTGGCTGCTTTATATTCATATTTTGCGATCAAATGTTGTAATACCTTAGATAAGCCTCTGGTCTTATATTACGATTCAATCCACAATAAATCGAATCACAAACTCTAATATTTGAAAGGATCGGGCCCCACAGCGATCATTTGAATCTAATGTTTGTTTCTCCGATGCGATGAGTCTCCTCCAAAGATTTCCGATTGCGATTGATCGCAATCGCAAATTTCATAACCTGTTCCGCAATGTCGGCTTGTTCCGATAGCGATTACTCCGATCCTGCTTCGATTGCGATTACTCTGATGCGATGCGATTACTCCAATTGCGATTAATCGCAATCGCAACTTTTAGTTGCAAGTCCCGCTGCCCTGCTTTCACTCCGATGCGATTAATCGCAACTTGAATACTCCTGATGCGATTGATGTATTATCCCTCGACAGCTTCCGATTGCGATTGATCGCAATCGCAACTCCTAGTTGCATGTTCCGATATATTTATACTCCGATGCTCCGATTCTCCGATGCGATTAGGCCGGAATTCAAACACATATCAATTATGGTTCATTGATCCATCGGGTCCGGACTTTCATCGCAATCGCAACTCTTTGTTTACATGTTCCGCTACACAGTTTTTCTCCGATGCGATTGGGAAAGGGTCCCACCTTATGGTACTTTGGTTCTTTCGATCATAAAGCGCTCCACATATATAAAGCACTGCATATATATATATATATATATGTTTTCGCTTCCGCCTTTAGTGTAACCTCCAGCTGGGTAATGATTCTCGGAATAAGATTTATATATGTATACATTGCCGCTTGGGTTAAGATTCCCGGAATTATGTTTATGTATCCTCCCGCCTGGGTTACGATTCCCGGAATGAGGTTTATATATATATATATATATACTTTGCCGCTTGGTTCACAATTCTCGGAATTTTATATATATATCCTCTGGCTTGGGTAACGGTTCCCGAAATTTATGTTTAGTGTATCCTCCGGCTGGGGTAATGATTCTCGGAATTTTATGTAGAAAAATTTCTCTGCCTCTGCCTCTGCCTCTGCTTTGATAACGGTTCTGCCTCTGCCTCTGCCTCTGCCTCTGCTGTGATAACGGCTCTGCCTCGGCCTTAGCTGTACCTCTGCTGCTCGACCTCTGCCTCTGCCTTCGCTGTAAATTTTTACCTGTTGTCTTCTGCTGCTATTCTTTTCCTATCTCTGCATCTGCTGCCTTCTTTGTCTGTCTCTGTCTTTTCTGCCTCTATTGCCATCAATGACAACATTTCCAACAATAAATGCCAACTTCAAAGTTTCACCTTTCAAATTCAAACTTCAAACTTAAATTGTCATTAAATATATGAAAGAGTAAAGTTTCAACTGTTCAACTATCAACAACAAATAGAAAAGACTAGTAAACAACAAATCCATTTTATCTACTGGCTGGCCCCTTGCCATGCCCACGAGAAATGTCTAATTTGTGCGAGCCACGAGGAAATGGTGGTCTTCTAGTACTCTCAGGAGTACCAAACCCATAAACAGAGGTGAAATTTCTGAGATCTATGAAAGAACAATGATGATATCCGAGGAAAGCACATACTTGCTTGCTGCTTCCCTTGCTATTTTCCAAGTGATGGTGGGGCTAGCCACATGTGTGTGATGCTTCTTGATACTTCATCATCATCCCTAAAAGTTCTGCTTCCAATTCTTCCAGATGTAACGTGCCATCCTCCAAATTATCATCCTCTGGGTTGTTGTCCCAGACTCTGTATGATTGATCCTCATTTACCCGATCACAGTAATGGCTCAACAACCTCAAGTTATAATGCACATAAACCAAGCTTTCGGCTCGGTTTTCATTCAGCCTGTTTCTTCTCACACTGTGTATAAAGTTGTAGGTGCTCCAACACCTCTCTGCAGAAGAAGTGTTCACAACCTGTGAGAGAACTTTTTTAGCCAACTTTGGCAAAAGTCCCATGCCGCCATATGCTTCCCACCATGTGAGAGCATCAAATCTGTCCCTGTCTTCCATTGCATGGAAAGAACAAAAGTTAGCAGTGCAATGATACCTAATTCAGGCGTAATCCACAGCACCTCCTCTGTCATGTACCTTTAACATACAATACCTTCATGCCCCTCTTTGGCACCGGATGCGTGGCCAGGCATGAACAACAACTGAACTTGTAAAGCCAGGCAGGTGGATTTCCTTGGTGAGTTTCTAACGAGGCTAGGTCTAACAGGCTGATGAGATCTCAATGAACCGGTTTTTAAAAAATACATTAAATAATTATTTTTTTAATAAAAAAAACTATTTTTAAGATTTGCAACCATGATTCCAAGCCAATAGAGACAAAATATGCAAAGTTTGCTCATTTATATACCATGCAAAGGTGAATATATCAAAATGGCACCGAGTGCAATACATATCATCGAAAAATACATAAACAATGAGGCTCCAAATGGCCCATAAAGTCCAAAAACAATGCTACAAGCTATGAGGCCATTGGCCTAATACAAGACTACATATTAGTGATCAACAACATGATCACTCCTCATCATGATCAAAATCATCACCACTACTAAACAAGGGATCATCAACATGAGCTACATAAATAATATGGCTCAAAGTTTGAGGACTCTTAAAACTCCTCTACAACTTTAGTAGTAGTAGTAGTAGCAAAAATAGACATCAAAACTACAAATCACTGAGCAACATGGTCTCTCATGAAACTCATCATTGATTCATCGCTACTAGAAATGGGATCATCAACAAGAGATACATAAACATCATCTAGCTCAAAGTCTTCACACTTGGATTGCTCAACCTTATAACATGATAGAAATTGAAAAAGTTTAACATGCCTAACCAATGATTTTGGTTTGAGTGAAGGGTTCATCTCCTCAACCTTAAAATGCGGTAGAAAAAGATTAGCATGCCTAACCGGTTGTTTTCCTTTGATTGAAGGGTACATCAAGGTTCTTAAAGGACTTCATGCTCTTGATCAAATGCCAATATCATACCCTTACACATGATAGAATCAAATGGAAACATTGCAAATTCCCAAACCATGAAACCCTGAAAACCATTAAGTCTGCTGAATTTTGAGTGAAACCTAAAATTCTAGTTTCTCCATATGAAATCCAATGAGGTCGAAACCACTCTTAAACACCCTGAGTCATTTCATAGTAATGTTAAAAATTTAAGTAAAAGGATGAGTAAAAGTGACATTTCCTTTATTTTTCATTTTCATCCTTTTACTTAAATTTTTAACATTACCGTGAAATGTCAATGCTTCCCTTACCTCCACATCAGCCTTAAAACCCATTTCTGGCCATGCATGGGTCCGCGTAGGGAAAGAGTAGCTAAATGAACCCCCCCCCATAAACAAATCGTTTTTTTCATTGAAAAAAATTTCCGCCTGGCGGGAAGCGTTTTTTGTTCTGGGGAGCGTTCGGGAGCGAACGCTCCCCGACCGCTTCTGGCGTTTAAAAAACGCTCCCGAAATGTTTTTTAAACACCGGAAGCGCTCAGGGAGCGTTCGCTCCCGAGCGTTTCCGGAAATGCTCCTGAAAAGGCAGGGAGCGTTTTAACAGGTTCGGAAACGCGCTCCCGAAAACGCTCCCCTCAAGAAGCATTTTCGGGAGCACGTTTCCGAACGCTCCCAAAACGCTCCCGCACGGAGCGTGTTTCGGGAGTGGGAATGAGGGGGGGGGGGGAAGCTTCCCCGCAACCCTGCTCCCATCCCATCTGCGCTGCCAGAGAGATGATGGATTTGATAGAAGTGTATCGTGCTACTGGAGCAAAGGTTTCTTCATAGTCAATGCCTTCTTTCTGGGCATACCCCTTTGCTACAAATCTTGCCTTGAATTTCTCTATGCTGCCATCTGCAACATATTTGATCTTGTAGATCCATCTGGATCCTACAACAGATCTGTCCTGTGGTCTAGGGAGTACTTCCCAGACATCATTTGTCATGATGGTGCTATACTCCACCATGGCATCTACCCATTCCTAATGCTGAGCAGCTTCCCAAAAGGTAGAAGGCTCTCCAACCTGAGCTATCAATGCCTGATATCTGTCAGGTTGTTTCCTTATCCTCTTCTCTTCTCTAGGTGCTCCGACAAATCCTTCTGCATCTCTAAGAATCTGTTGGAGTTCTCTGCTTGGCCTCCCATCAGTGGTGGGCGGTCTCACCTGTTCTTCCTCCTGTTCTTCGTCGGAGGAGCTTTCCTCAGGAATATTGTGCCTTGGAGAGGCACTGGACCTCTCCTCCATAGGTCGTTGAGGTTGTACCAGTGGATCTTCCTCAATCTGCATATCTGTGGCCATCTCTCGAGATTTCCTAAAGCCTTTCTCCTCCAGGAATTTTACATCCCTTCTTACCACGACTTTCCTGCTTTCTGGAATATAGACGCGGTATGCCTTTGCATTCTCACTGTAGCCTATCAGAAAACCCTTTTCCGCATTTTGATCCAGCTTCTTCCTCTTTTCCTCTGGAACGTGGCAGTATGCTATGCTGCCGAATATGCTGATGTGGCTCATTTCTGGCTTGCTGCCTATGAACACACTTTTAGGATTAACCTTCCCCAAAGCTCTATTGGGAACTCTATTCTGAATATAAATTGCTGTGTTGCAGGCCTTTGCCCATAAGAATTTGGGCATCTCCTGGTCGTACAACATTGCCCTTGCAACTTCTATTATGGTTCGATTCTTCCGTTCTGCAACTCCATTTTGTTTTGGATTGTAAGGAGCTGTCTATTCTCTCTTGATGCCTTCCTGTGCACAAAAATTGGTGAAGTCTTTATCGATATATTCTCCCCCGTTATCTGACCTCAACTTCTTGATCTTCTTTCTTGTAGAGTTCTCTACCAATGCTTTGAAATCTTTAAACCTATTAAAGAATTCATCTTTGGTCTTCAGAAAATAGATCCAAGTTATCCTGGAATAATCATCAATGAAGGTGGCAAAATACTTTGCCCCACTAAGAGCTGTTGTGGACATCAGATCGCAAATGTTAGAGTGTATTAACTCTAATACACCTTTGGCTCTGCTGCTGCTTCTTGGAAATGCTGCCTTAGCGTACTTCCCTAGTATGCATCCCATGCAAACTTCGTCTTTCTTTGTGTTGAGTTCAGGAGCCCCCTATGACAATATTTTTGAGAATCCCCAAGGCTCCATGATGTAGATGCCCCATCCTTTTGTGCCATAACTCATTCAGATCTCTGTTGTCTGAACTGCCGATCAGGGCCACTAGAGATTCAAGTTGGAGCTTGTACAACTTGTGACTCCTTACTCCGATTTGTGCCTTTTTACTCCAGTTAGGGTGTTTGACATACACCTTATCTTGAATAAAGTATACGTCATAGCCCTTGTTCTGAAGTTGAGACACCGAGAGTAAATTCATCCCCAACCCTGGTACATGCAAAACATTCGTGGCTCGAATCTTGTTGCCATCCTCTGTCTGAAATGTTACGGTACCTCTCCCAATGGGGGTACATTTTTCCTTATTTCCCATAGTTATTTGGAAATTCATCTGCTCTTCTTGATAGCTCGAAAAACATTCTCGAACCCCCATCATATGAGCAGATGCTCCATTGTCAATATACCAAACACCTGGAGGAGCTGTGCTTGACACATAGGCAAGATCCTCCTCTAGTCTAGATGCCAGCACCTTCATGTCGTGTTCTCTCTGCATTTCTGCATGCTCTGGAGGATTGCATGAGTCCCTTTGACTGTGTGAACCCTTCCTTTGGTCCATGGCAAATCCTCCCTTCCTGTTTTTAGCCCTTTGCTCTGATACCATGTGAAATTTTCAAGTGGAAAATATTTCTGCAATACTTGGTTTATTTCTCCTACTTATGAGATAAGTTATTTATAGATGCTTCAGTAAATTCTAAAATAAACACATTTGCAGATCTTCACTATTGTTAAGAGCATAAGAACAGAAAGATAATTTACACCAATAGTACGATAGAAATAACCACACGAACATAGATGTTTTTGGACAATTGTCCCTGGAAAAACCCAATGTGGGAAAACCGGTGCAGTAGATGAGGGTTTTATTGTAATGACTCAATTCCCTGATTTCTAAATTGCACCTATCTGAACTTAACTTTAAGTAGAAACAGATCCAATGAAACATTGCAACAATTAAAATTGAAATTTCAGCTTGCATGATTAATCTATACGTAGAGGAATACCTGAAAATCAGCACCAATTTACAAATCCTGAAGCGGGCTGAAGATTAGTTGAGCACCTGGTGATGTCGTGAACAGATTACCGGGACAATCAAATCCTCCCAACCAATCCGGGAACAATTCCAGACCCAGAGGATGTCTCCTCTGCCCCCGTGCCCAGATTTCCAAGAACCCAAAGACTCCTTCCCAGACAATTCAATCTCACTTCTCAATCTAACTTCAGCAGAATTCGTTTCTTTTTTCTCAAAAACATCCCCCCCCTTCTCCTCCATATCACCTCCCTTAAATAAGCTCCCTCCACCGCCTCCTACTTCCCCGAGGTCTTCTCCTTATTAATGGTGATATTTTCTGTATTTATGGTGGTATACTTTTCATTATATTTGGATAGGAATATAATTTAAACAATCTTCCTCCACCGCCTCTAACCTCCCGAGGCCTTATCCATCCTTATGTTCATATTAAATGTTTTTATGGTGAGGTGATACACATTAATGTGAGTACGAATATACATTTATGAGGGTGGGATTATATAGTTGTTTTATTTATAGAGCTTGGGACTTTATTTAAGTACTTTTAATATTGCATACTCATTTTTAACTTAAGGAGTTAACTTTATTATTTCATTTCTTTTATTAGCTCTTTTCACAAAATTTATACTTAGTTGAACTTGATATAAATCTGAAATCTTAATATCAAGTTCCCAATTTATGTAATCTTGATATTAGTAGGTAGGTGTACTAGTGCGATGTGTGCCGTATAGGCAGGTGTAGCTATCAAATGCCTATATCATTCACACGCTAATATCATTTTGTATATAACTTGGGAATGGGTCGTTACATACTTCCTCCCTTCAGAAAACTTCGTTCCGAAGTTTATGGTTTTATATACTCATATCAATATTGTGTTTTTAGAGATTAGGGTGATTGTAGAATGCTTGTATTTTAAGATTGATTTTTCGTTTAAATAAATATGTATCCGTAATTTAATTGTTACTTCCCATCTTCACCGAATCTCCAAACTATTCTAAAATCATCCCATCCTTCCTAATCTCTTCCACTCCCATCCTATCCATCCTCTACAGGAATATGCCATGCCATCAGTTTTACTGATCCATTCATAGACCTCAATGATATCAGAGTCGATTACGTCGACCTGACATGCTTGTAGGCATCCGACAGTCATTATCACACGTCTAGGGGAGCATGACTCACACAGTCCTCCCATGACTCCAGGTATTGGAGGATAAACGGTGGGCAACACCTCCACCCCTCCCAGTAGGACCAGGGTCAACACCCTATCGTAGGATCTCAAGGAGTCTCAGCTGTTCTTGGAAATCTGTCATCATGTAGATTGCTTCGGTAATCTGTTTTTTTTTGCATGATACTCATCGGAACATAATCTGCAATGTAAACACTCGTACACATATTACAGCATATGCATCTATATTGTTCATAACCAATTGTTACCCATATAACAACCTCTACACATTCAAAATACTTTGATATGTATGATATCAATCCTAAAATTTATAAAAAGAAAATTTCTTCACATAGGTATCAATATGTTCAATAAAATTTCTCATTTCAGATGCTGCTTTGGTTTAGTTCATTCATGTTCTATTTATGACGCACTGCTTTAACCATTTTCATTCTATATACCCCTATTTTTCACTTTTCATATTCAAAATGTAGTTACTATTTTATTTCCTTTCCTTGAATCATATTTGAAATGCAATGAAATAATTTGATAGATATTTTCATCTATAATGTCTAATCTATAATTTCACATTCTTGCAATGTTAATTTAAATGACATATTGCATATCGGTGTCCATGCACCAGTAAATTTTAAACAAATAGCATATATTCTGTATCAGTAGAGTGAAGTAGCATTCTAGCTTTATGGGTATCCATGTACCAGCAAAGTAAAGACTCATCTTTACATAGTGTTTCAAAATGTCAAGTATCAAAATAGAGCAGTCATATACATAAAAGTTTTCAGTTCTCAAAATTTAGCATAAGCCGGGGTAATCCTGGCAGAAAGTCTCAGCATCCTCCCAAGTCGCTGATCCAGGGCTATACTTGTCCCACTGGACTTTCACTTGGTCTATCCGGCGGTTCCTGAGCTGTCGAACCCTACGTCCCAGAATACGTAATGGTTCGACCGTTAGGGTTCCCTCGTCCGATACCTGCAGTTCCTTCCATTGAAGGTCATGAGATTTATCAGCAATATAGTGTTGTAAGGTAGATACATGAAATACATTATGAATTTTGTGCAGGTGGGGTGGCAGTGCAAGACGATAAGCGACTGGTCCAACTTTTTCCAGGACTTCAAACGGTCCAATAAACCGGGGGGATAATTTTGCCCCCCTCCCAAACCGAATGGTGCTTTTATTTGGTCTGATTCGGATGAAAACCTGATCTCCTACCACATAACTTCTATCTGTCCTGTGAGTGTCCACATAACTTTTCTGTCTATCCTGAGCCTCTTTTAACCGTTGTCTAATTAGTTTTACCTGATCCTCCATCTCTTGGATCAAGTCCGGTCCGACGATTATTCGATCTTCTAACCTGTCCCAACTCAACGGCATTCTACAGGGTCTTCCGTATAAAGCTTCAAATGGCGGCATCCCGATTGAACTGTGATAGCTATTGTTGTAAGCAAATTCTACCAAGGGTAAGTACTTTTTCCAGCGTAACTGTTGGTCCATAACATACATCCTTAGCATATCCTCGAGTACTTGATTTACCCTTTCTGTCTGTCCATCGGTCTCAGGATGATAGGCAGTACTCAAATTTAACTGAGTTCCCAAGGCCGACTGCATACAATTCCAGAACCTTGATGTGAATCGAGGATCTCTGTCGGATATAATTTTCTTAGGTACTCCATGAAATCTGATGATTTCATTTATGAATACCCGAGCTACATCAGCTACTTCATAAGTATCTCTCACTGGGATGAAATGGGCGCTTTTTGTTAATCTATCCACCACAACTAGAATACCATTATGCTTTTGTTGCGTAAGAGGCAGCCCAACGATAAAATCCATAGAAATTATCTCCCACTTGGTCATAGGGATGTCATGAGGTTGTAAGAGACCTGCTGGGTGACGATGATCAGCTTTCACTTGCTGACATTCAAGGCACCTAGCGACAAATTTGACAATGTCGTTTTTCATGCCTGACCAGAAGAAGAGTCTCTTAGTGTCAGCATACATCTTCTTTACCCCCGGATGTGCACAATATACTGCTCGGTGTGCTTCCTTCAAGATGGTGTTTCAGAGATCTCCACTATCTGGTATATACATCCTTCCGTGAAATCGTAGAATTCCATCCTCTTCCAAATCATACCCTTCGAACTTAGGTTCCTTCGAATGGTTGCTCTCGAGCCCCGACCTTATTTTTAAGTACCAACTATCTCTTACGAGATGTTCAAGCACTTGATTTCTCAAGTTCACCTTGATAGGTACGAGGGAGAATATTCAGGGTCTTCTACTTAAGGCATCCGCTACCACATTCTCCTTCCCTTTTATATATGAAATTGCAAAATCATATTCGCTTAGGAGTTCACTCCATCGTCTTTGTCTTGCATTCAAGTCTCTTTGGGTGAATAAATACTGCAAACTTTGGTGGTCACTTTTGAGCACAAAGTTTCTCCCCACCAAGTAATGTCTCCACATCTTTAAAGCTAAGACCACCGCGGCTAGCTCCAAATCATGCGTAGCATAAAGTTCTTCATGGGTTTTTAATTTTATTGAAGCGTATGCTATTACGCCTTCTTCCTGCATTAATACGGCGCCTAACCCTTTCTTAGATGCATCGGTACATACAGTAAAGTCTTTATCCATATCAGGTACTCGCAAAATCGGTGCACTAGTCAATAATCGTTTGAGTTCAGAAAAAGCTTTATCACACTCCTCAGTCCACTCATATTTAACACCTTGCGCTGGAGGTTTGTGATTGGCTTAGCAATTTTGGAAAATCCCTCCACAAATCTTCAATAGTAACCTGCTAAACCCATAAAACTACGCACTTCATGTGCATTTTTAGGTATCGGACACTCTCTGATTGTATTTACCTTTTCAGGATCTACGGAGATTCCTTCGCCTGATATGATATGACCTAAGTAATGGATTGCCTTCTGAAAGAAAGCGCATTTGGATAATTTTCTATATAACTTGTGCTCTCTGAGACAAGATAACACTATCCGAAGATGCTCTTCATGCTCCTTCTCATTCTTAGAGTAAATGAGAATATCGTCCAGGAAAACTTGTACAAATTTGTCAAGATATTTGCGGAGAACGCTATTCATAAGGTTCATGAAGACTGCAGGTGCATTGGTCAACCCAAATGGCACCACAATGAATTCATAATGCTCGAAACGAGTTCGGAATGCAGTCTTAGAAACATCACTTTCGCTAATCCTGAGTTGATGATAACCTGATCGCAGATCGATCTTTGAAAATACTGTAGCTCCTTTCATTTGATCAAAAAGGTCATCAATGCAAGGCATCGGATACCTATTCTTTACCGTGGCCCGGTTCAAATCTCGATAGTCCACACACAGTCGTAATGAACCATCTTTCTTCTTAACAAAGATTACTGGAGCACCCCATGGTGAAACACTGGGTCGAATGTGCCCTACATCTAACAGTTCTTTTAGCTGTAATTGCAACTCTTGAAGTTCCGGGGCAGTCATTCGGTAAGGAGTTTTGGATATAGGTTCCGTACCAGGTTTCAATTCAATGGTGAGGTCTAGCTCTCTCCGAGGAGGCAGTCCAAGTAGTTCCTTTGGAAAGACATCCGGAAATTCTGATAGAATCGGATACTGATCTAAGGAAGGCCCTTTTTCTTTGCTTACCATTTGAACGGCATACACTTGACAACCCTTCCTCAAGCACCGCTTCATCTGCATGGCTGAGATGAAACGCAAGGATACCTTTCTCTTAATACCTTGAATTTGGATTGTCTCACCCATATCATTTACGCAAAGTATTGTTTTCCCGGAACAATCTACCCATGCTCGATGAGATTCTAACCAATCCATTCCTGTTCGCCGCGAGTTCTCCGGACAATCCCGTCGAAGATGGGGTCCTCCACATCCCCAACAGTCCACTCGGGTTGGTCCTTTTTCGTTTGACTGAGAAATCCCCGACTAAGAACTCTGTCCCCTGGTGCTGCTTCCTCTCCCATTCCTTCCCCGATTACCAGTCCCTCGAGACCTCCATGTACTGATGTTTGAGGACCCGGAAGCTAATGCATTTATGGTCCTGGGAGCTCCTGCCCCCGCTCCTCTTGGGGTAAATCTGTTACCATAAGGAGGTGGTCTCGAGTTATTTCCTCGGAAGAAATTTCGGGGAGTCTTTCCTGTAAATGCCTGCGGTATCGATTCAGCTGGCCTGAAATCCCTTTTAATTCCCAAATGCTCTTCTGCATAACGAGCACATTCCACCGCTTCTGCCACCGTTGGTGGTTTCCACATTCTTACCATGGCTCGGATCCGAAGATTTAACCCAAATACGAAACACTCGGCCTGGCTTTCATCCGTGTCTAGATAAGGAACATATTTTACAAGTTCCATGAACTTTATCTCATATTCTTCCACGGTTTTACTCCCTTGGGTTAGAGTATGGAAGGCTCCAGCTTGCTGCTCTTGAAAGAAAGGCGGCAAGTATTTCGCACGGAATTGCTCCACAAACAACTCCCAAGGAACAGTATCTGAAGTGAGATGCAGCTGTTTTTCCATATTCCCCCACCAAATCAGAGAATTCCCCCTGAGTTGGAAAACAACGATCTTTGTTTTAGAATTTGAAGAATATTCTCTTAATGCAAAGCATCTGATCATCTCTTCCAACCATGCTTCGGCATGCTCTCCACCTCGTCCTCCAGAGAATTTTGGGAGTTTAATCTTTTGCAGTTCCCGTGAGATATCTTCTCTGTGAGGTTTGTCATCAAAATCCTTCGGCCTTTCTGAATGTCTTTCCTTTGACTGACGTCGCTCCTCCTTGTTCCTGGTCGACTGCGACCCTTTCAAGGTTTCCATAATGGCTTCTAATGAGCTCATCACAGTAGTGAGATCAGGCGGAGCAACAGGTGCTAACGGCGATCTTGATGGTGGTGAAGGCGATGGTGAAGGTGGAGGTGGCGGCGCTGCATTTCGCTGGCGCTGCCGCCTTTGGTATGTGTTAAACATGGTAATTTTTTCCTGAAATACATAATAATAAATTCATGAGAAGAGGGTAAATTTTCAGACTGACAAAATATAATTTTCGTAAGATTTGAGCTGGCATACGGGTATAGTTCTTTTGCTATCTTACCTGCAGGCAGGTCTTACTGGTACCGAGGTCAAGGAGGGTGGCAACGCGACCTCCTTGTCCTATGCAGGGTAATTTATGCATACTAACTTTAGAGTGAACAATGCAGGGTTTCTGAGAAAAAATGATGTATTTCTTATTATTTCCTAATTTATGCGTAATAAAGATTTATGCACAAAGAAATATATATATTTTTCCCACTCAAAGATATTTAAATAAATAAAACAATTAAATTTAATCAATTTTTGGAAAAGAGGTGAGATATCACATGTACTTTGTAACCTTTTTCTTAATGCCTACTCATACATAATGCAACATTTAATAATAGAATAAGAATAACACTTTAATAAGGTCACGATATTTTGATTTTACAACTATTATGTTCTATGTAATAATGTATATAAAATACAAAAGCATAAAACTGAAAGCCAAAAACGAATTATATATATATATATATATATATATCGAAATGCACGAGTTTGCATTGTTTGGGTTAAACGTTTTAAGCGTTTGGGTTAAGCGTTTGATATCATTTAATGAACTATGGTATATAAAACATATATGTAATGTTTGTACCAATCGGACCATATAATACGCATTCCATTATACTCTTTACCATAAAGGTCAATATACCACCGTTTAATATATGCGTGAGACCTCTAATAAGATTCAACTGTGGAATTTTGCAAATAGATTAAGGTTTGTAATACCAATGTTTAATAACTAATTTTGAAATGGGTTTAATAATATATGTGGATATTGGTAAATATATAAAACGCTGGTTTGTTTGGGTTAAGCGCGGGTTTGTGGGGCAGAGGTCTGGGGTTCAAACCCGACCATGCCCATTCTGTGCCTGCGCTCGTGTGAAGGCATTGGCACATGTGATTTTGGATGGGTCGAAACTCCCGCCCACCATTCCGCCGACGGTTATGTTATTTTGCAATGTTATTTTATATATAATATATATATATATATCAAATATAAATCGCATAACGTATATACCATATATAACATATATATTGCATAATTTAATGTCCCCGCGGCATGGTTTGAAAACTACACCATATGCAATGTATATGGTTGATGCGATAGGTTTTCTAATGCGATGATTTTAACCATATTATAATAATGCGGGTTTGAACAACACAACATATTCCAGCACATAATATTCCGCCTTGCCCTGGCTCTTGTTGCATTGGATATGTAGCTATGGTTAACGGACTTTGCATGTGTTACGCAGACTCTGGCATTTGTTATAATATCCATCAGACATTTGGTGATCGAAGGTCACCGAAGCACCTCTGCTGTCCCTGCTCTCACCGCTCTAGCCGCCGCCACGACTGCTACAGCCTCAAACGCCACGATACCGCTTTGCTGTAGCTGCCTATACTACCGTTGTAGCATCGGACGCCACGATCCCTTATGCATATATAAAAATTTCAATAGGGCATTTTACCGCCCGACGTCGAGGAGACTGACTAAAGGTTGTTTGTTATATAGTTCGTATATTCAAGCTTTGGTTCGTTAATCTCAGCTTTTGCACATCTGATCTCTCAGCCTTTATTCATCTGATTTCTGTGACTATGTATATATATATATATATATATATATTTTTTTTTTTCAAGGCGGAGGAAGAGGACGTGGTAGCTGCTACAGAGCAAGTAATATAAGATTGGACCGAAGCCTTCAACGAAGCCTCTCGGCGGGTTGAATCAATCAAGAACTGCATCATTTCATTAAGAATGAAAATATCTCTATTTCAACTGTTATGTACATCACTTTTATTTTTATATTTATGCTTCATATTTTCTATCCATGTTTGCCACAATTTTATGTGAATTGCAGGGACAGAATCAGAGACAAACACAGTCGATATTTGTTTTGCAGGATATACTAAAACTTTGAGCCTGTATCACCACAGAGATTCTTCACGTCTTTAGTACTCGAAAATCTAAATTTTGTAGTGATCTTTTGGTCATTGTAATTATCCTTTAAGTTTCAAAAATATATTTTAGGGCCTATAAGGTCCGTAAGGTTTTGAATTCAGCTCTGATCTGTATTTAATGTTTGTCCACTTTTTATTTGTATAAAACTCTGTACTGTCAAACAGTCTATCCTTCAAAATATGCTCTAATAGTGCTCCAATAAATAAGATAGCTCCATAGATTATTAAGGAATTGTTCCACACATTACCAAAGCATTGCTCAAAAATCTTTCTCAACAGCTACTCCAAAGTTTGCACATTTTTTTTTTTTTCCAAACTCACTCCATAGATGGGCTGAGGACAGAGGTTAAGATCACAGGTCCAAATAAGACAGAACTGAGATTTATCTTCACAGACAAGTGCAAGGCCTGAGGCTCTTGATAGGCCAAAGTTTGTTCCTAACAAAGGTTGAATTCTGCTCAGAAAAGTTTGAAGTTTAACCCCAGAAAAGGGCATAATATGACTGCTCCAAAATAGATCAAATGTTCATTCCAATCAAATAGAAAGTTTGCTCCTAGAGAAGGTATGTTTTTACCCTCCCACGGGTCCGAGCATTGAACTAAAGGCTACCTTAGTCCACGTCTTATGCTCAAGTCCGAACTTCAGAAGATATTACAGGTTTGAAAATATTGCTTGTTCAACAAGTCTGAGGTCTATACTCTACTTCTGTACTTGGTCCGTGACTTGATCTCCACGTCTGGGCTTGTTCTAAGGTCTGGTCTTCACTTTTATGCCTGGTCTGAGATCCTTCCTCACTTTCTGAGCTTGAGAAAACTATTTCCCTTGAGTTCATTACTTTTCTCTGCACCTTGTCCTCTCTACCCCGAGTTGTCCCCTCTGCGTCTTCAGCTATCTTGATGTTTTCATGCTCTGTCAATTTTCCTACTTTAGTAATACAATTGCTGATGTAAAGTGTAAACACTCAGGGATAGCTTCAGAATTTATGTTATTTGCCACAGTCATTTAAACTTAAAATCTGTCTATCTTCCATAACTAAGACTGAAGACTCAAGCAGGGTTTAAAATCTGTCCTCTTTAAATTTGGAACAACCAGAGACTGGTTTAAACACGCAACAACTTATAAATGAATTTTAATGGGCCTATAAGGTCGGAAAAAGGGTTTGAAACACCCCTCTGATACCAAATGTAATGACTCAATTCCCTGATTTCTAAATTGCACCTATCTGAACTTAACTTTAAGTAGAAACAGATCCAATGAAACATTATAACAGTTAAAATTGAAATTTCAGCTTGCATGATTAATCTATACGTAGAGGAATACCTGAAAATCAGCACCAATTTACAAATCCTGAAGCGGGCTGAAGATTAGTTGAGCACCTGGTGATGTCGTGAACAGATTACCGGGACAATCAAATCCTCCCAACCAATCCGGGAACAATCCCAGACCCAGAGGATGTCTCCTCTGCCCCCGTGCCCAGATTTCCAAGAACCCAGAGACTCCTTCCCAGACAATTCAATCTCACTTCTCAATCTAACTTCAGCAGAATTCGTTTCTTTTTTCTCAAAAACATCCCCCCCCTTCTCCTCCATATCACCTCCCTTAAATAAGCTCCCTCCACCGCCTCCTACTTCCCCGAGGTCTTCTCCTTATTAATGGTGATATTTTCTGTATTTATGGTGGTATACTTTTCATTATATTTGGATAGGAATATAATTTAAACAATCTTCCTCCACCGCCTCTAACCTCCCGAGGCCTTATCCATCCTTATGTTCATATTAAATGTTTTTATGGTGAGGTGATACACATTAATGTGAGTACGAATATACATTTATGAGGGTGGGATTATATAGTTGTTTTATTTATAGAGCTTGGGACTTTATTTAAGTACTTTTAATATTGCATACTCATTTTTAACTTAAGGAGTTAACTTTATTATTTCATTTCTTTTATTAGCTCTTTTCACAAAATTTATACTTAGTTGAACTTGATATAAATCTGAAATCTTAATATCAAGTTCCCAATTTATGTAATCTTGATATTAGTAGGTAGGTGTACTAGTGCGATGTGTGCGGTATAGGCAGGCGTAGTTATCAAATGCCTATATCATTCACACGCTAATATCATTTTGTATATAACTTGGGAATGGGTCGTTACATTTATATTTATCTTCAGAAATGGAAAGTACATTTACAGGAGTCTGATGAGCAGAGAAAAATTAACAAACACCTGGCTGAATTTTCTAGACCTTCCAAACACTTTTCGGACCTTCGGGGTGACCTCCTTCACCCTCTGCGTCATCCAACGTAAATGCCCAACACAGTCCCTCTCTGGACTGCGTGATTCTGCGTGGAGGGGTTCTTGCTGCTGATCAGCTCACCCTTCCCTTCACCCTCTTGAGTTCTGCTTCTCGATAACTGACTCCTCCCTCCTTCTGCTTCTGCAACCCAGCCTCTACTAACTCACCCACTGAAATCGAATTCTCGTGCTTCAGAATTGATTTCCTTCGGGTATCGAGAGTGTCCCCGGCTTGATTTCCAAATGGCCCTCAAGTCTCTTTTTATAGTCTTCTCGCTGATGAATCAACGACCAAGATTATATCTTTAATCAATGGCTCAGATTAAAAGATGACTTGATCTTCGTCTTCTAGAAGATTCACACTCTGCTCTATTAATACCCTTTAATTATTTAATTTCCCTAAGTTTATACTTATTGTCTGCATTAAAATAATTAGTTATTTTAATAAAGTCATATCCGAGTGGAATTTCCACAAACGATTTCTGGGTTCTGTGGATAACTGATGTCCAAGCCTCTCTACCAAAAATGAGACTTATAACACTTTCCGATGCTATAGAAATCAACAATGCCTAGCCCTCCTTATGAAGGAGATCTCTACATACATATCTCAACTCTCACACACGTTGACTCACCCATTGTTTTCTAAAACAATTACTGCTTACTTCCAGGTTGTTTCGTCAAATGGAAACAATAAGCGACAAACAGATTGTTAGTAAGCAACAGATGGGAGAAGGGTAAGACCTCGGTGTTCATTGCAACCCCCCCTTTACAAGACATACAAGTATGTTTGAGACCGACCCGTAGATGCAGTACCATGCCTTAGTCGACCTATCCTCAGAGAGTTAGAGGGAACAATTCGAGACAAAGACAACATAAGGCGCCTCCTGCCCACCAAACCTCCTCTCAACCACAACATAACGAAAAGAGAATTATCAACAAATTCTTCCTTTCGGTCTCGGATGTTAGGAGTAACCCTCGCTCCTGTACTCCCCCAAGATCATATAGTTGGATTTCCTGATAGTTCTAGAGTACCTAGATAGGGAGAAATTTCCTTGCTTGCCTCCCTCGCCATTGGTCATCATATTTGAGAGATCCTGACCTCATCTTCAACTCCCCTTTACTTCTTTGGAGCTACGCAGTTTAGTAGTAGACATAATCCATATTTGTCATATTTGGTCATTTCATGCGATTTTATACATTCTCTAATTGTGCCTTTATTTTATTCTAGTCTTATTTCCAGTCTTTTTATCTCTGGAGTTACAATGGTGTCACATTTGCACTCCCGCATGTCTTGTATTTACACCGGATGTATCTTTTAGTCCCATTGACCTACTCTTGTGGTCACCCGAGGACATTAATAAATTTATCTTATCTTATCTTATCTCGCTAGACCTGATTTAAAGAAGTTATGCATAGCCCGTCCACAAGTTCTTGGACAACCTTCCCACGTATATCAAAGTCCACGTAACACAACCTATGCAACCGACCATCCTGCTTCCCCAAACACCAACACTCGTAGGAAAATCAAAACATGTAGACATACCTGCAGGTTCACGTACTTTCGTCATACTGTTGTACCTTTTTGCAGTTTCAAAGCTATCATTCGAGTAACAAGCTCTGATAGCATATGTGATGTGCTTGGGGTGTCCACTCAAATCAAGATGCGTTGAGTCCCCTGGCTATGCGGCACCGACAAGGTTCATCGCAATGGCTCGGCCAACTTATGACTCATTGCTTCCGCATTACGCCTCTAGCACATATAGTTCTATTACGTGTGTGAATATAACATTCATTCAACATCACAAGTATATTGTCGCTTCACTTCAACATAAACATCAACTAGAAACCATACAAGTGCAAGAATAAGCCATACAACAATCTCCATAAATGGGAGGGAGACTACATGGTAATCCCTTGCTTTTATTATACAAAATGGAATGTCACAATGTTACAATAACGTGGTTTCAACATTCGTTTACTACCACCAAACAAACTCATATAGTCGTGCCATAGTCCGTCTCATGCATGACTTCCACTTCGGTTCATATTGTTGGGTCTGTTGACCACACTTTGTCAACGACCCCATAGCAGTACACTCCCATTTTTTCAAATGGGATTCATCATGTTTGACGTGTTCGCGCCATTCATATTTCATCGACAGCCGACAATTTTATGAATGATGTAAACCCATTCTGCATGTTTATGATGTAAATGATCTAAGTAAGACCGTCATGTATGTAACAACCTAGGTAAGCCTAGTATGTTGGTGATGATTTCTATCCTAGGAGGTTTTTTGTCTCACTGATTTGCTTGTGTTTTTCGACACAAGTGATCGGCAGAGTTTTCCCCTCCAGCCTCATCCCAAAGCTAGGGTGGATTTTGTCATCAAGATGCTAAGTGAGTCCTAGTGTTTTCTATCGAGTTTTTGTAAAAGTAGTTTGGGAATAATCCTAGCTAGTTGGCTAGATTATTTTATTACAAGCTACTTGGTCCACTAGATCATGTTTTGAGTCGCAGAATTGGGTACCTATTTGAGGGTCTATACGAATGGGTATTCCCCCTTCATGTGTCTAAATGTATTTATCTTATGTAAAGAGGGTTGGAAAAAATAATTAAATCTCCTCTCAGTTAATTAATTAAATTTTCTGGCCAAATTAATTAAAAATCCTAAGCCAGAAATTTAATTAATTTTAGGTCCTAGGTGAGTTAAAATTCTTCAAAGGCAAAATTCGTTGGTTCTTAAAAAATGAATTTTTAAAGGTCCTAGGCCAAGGGAATATTGAGAATTTCAAGGAATTTTGGACCCTTGGGCCTAGGTGGTTAAGTCAAAGTCAAAATTTTGAGGTAATTAACTCAAAAATAGTTTTTTTGAGTTAATTAAAATGAAATTAAATGATAAATTCGTTTTTCCTCAAAATTATAATTTCGACGGTCCAGATTAAAAGATGATCAAATCTTTTCGACGGTCGAGATTATTTTGACATGGATCAACCGAACTAGCCGTTGGAGATTTTATCTTATAAATTAGAGGTCTTTGTTAGTTTTTTTGGCATCCAATCTTTGGATCGTGCACTTGTTCTTGGAAGCTCTTGTGATTTCTTTTGATGAATAAAGCATAAAGACTTTTGGGGTTATAAACTTTGGTGTTCCTTTTCCAGATCTATGTGGTATTTTATCTCTAAACTCTGCTACTTTGTTTTGCATTTTTATGGTTGATGGCCTTCATGGATTAATCTGCATACAGGTATCTTGTGCAGTTTTCTGGGTTCATAAAATGACGTTTTTGATTTAATGGAAAAAACTAGTTATCTAGTTTTTTGAAAGTTCTCATGTTTATTTTCTTAAATCTCTATAAATCTAAATTTCAGATCTAAGTGTGCAGGGATTTTTTTTTTTTAAGGTTTGAGCGTCTGGGGAAGTCTTCAGTTGGACCAGCCGACTCTTAGATTTCGTAAATCTGAAAAAGCCCATTTGTTTCTAAGTTCCCAAAGCTATCTTACGAAATTTGTGTTTTTGCAGAGTCTTCTAGGACTTGTGTCTCTCTTTAAAATTTGAATTTCTAAAAAATTGTGCTGAAATGGGTTTAAATCTGGCCATGAGGGCCTCCAATCTGTAAATTAGCATTGTCAATTTATATTTCTTTTAGGATTTCAAGGTTTAAATTTTGTATAGCTTCGGATCTGATTTGGTTCCATGCAGATTTGCAGGGGAACTCTCGATTTTTTTTTAAAATCTGAGTTAGATCTAACCCTTAGAGGGCCAAATCTGATCTCAGAATCACTTTGCTAGCAGATCTGAGTGTAAGAAGAAGATTTCAAGTTCAGCATTCTAAGATCTGAGTTTGACGGAAATAATTTAAGTTTGCTGGAAGATTTTGATTGTACTGGGTTTTTCCTGAAGCATATTTGCATTTTGCGGTCATCGATTTCTTCCTAAAACCGTTCACCATTCCATTTCGCTGCCATCTTCATTGTCCTCTATGCTGGAGTCCGCTTGCTTTCTCTCTGCCATCGTCCAGGTTTCCTCTGCTGCGTTACCTTTGCCCTTTTGTCGTCGTTCCTTCCTCAAGCGTGTCGTCCCTATTTCCTTAACGCTGTCTCATTCTCCGCGTCCTTCCTCCTCCTGGTCTTCACGTCTCCTTTTTTTCCCGTCGACCCTCTTCCTTGCACGTCCTTCCTTTCCCTCACGCTTCATACACCCTTCTCATCCACATGCTGTCTCTTCCTGTCTGCTGTCATCCCTTCTCGCTGAACGTCAACATCTTCTCCTGTCGTCCTCCATTTTGTTGGCTTGCAAACAAAATAAAAACGCATAATAAAACTCAAAGAGCCCTTACGTATCTGCGTTTAAATTTTTTTTTTATTGGATTGGATTTAGTTTTAGTTTAGAATTCGATTTTTGTTATTTAATTTTTAGTTTTAATTTAGTTTAATTTAGATTAGTCGTAGATTTTAATTTTTTTAGATTTTAATTCTTTAATTTTTAGTCTTAGTTTAGTTTAGTGTTAGTTCTTTAGAGTTTTTAGATTTAATTGTAGATTTTAATTCGATTTGTTTTTTTAGCTTTTCAGTTTTATTTTTATTTTTTAATTTTTAGATTTTAATTCTTAGTTCTCGTTTCATTTGTATAGATATATTTTGTTTGAAAAATAATAAAAAATAAAAAATATAAAAATTCCCAAAATTCTAAAAAAATTCTTTTATAGTCAAATGAACTTTTAAAATTTTATCCTAAGTTTGACTATAGGACATTTTAATTTCTGGATTGGAATTAATTGGAACATCATAAATTTGGAAATATTGCAAATATTTGGCATTTAATTTCAATGGTACCCTCATGATAATATTTTTATCTCGAATTTAATCGTCGATTCAAAGTTTAATACTCAGCCATGGTTGATGATTTTTGAGTTATCTTTAATTATGGTTTTAAGTTGCTTGAAATTGGCATATAATTGTTTAAAGTTCACTTTGGAAATATTTCAAGTAATGATAAATCGCATATCTTTATTGAACATGGTTAATGCATAATTGTGAGTGTGTTTCATCGAATATCATTGTGATCATTTGTGTTTTTTTTATAGCAGCAATTATACATCAATTACTTGGCTTTAATTGCATAACGGGATCTTTTAACTCCATAAGGCACTGGTTTTAATATAATTGGATCTGTGAAATCTCGTTAATCTCATCAAGTACTTGGTTATTTGACTGTGTCTCCGGAGTTGGTTGACTTGCAACCAATTCTTTTTCTTCATTTCTGATTAGGGTCTACCTCCCTTAACTTGCAAGGAGACAACTTAGATAGAGAGATTGGGGATCAGGGTGACAGCCCCCGATCTGAGCCGTTGTCGCGGTGCCTAGACATTCTGTGCGACAATAGGGTCTACATTGGCAACTGAATCACTTGGTTGTGATGGGATGCCATCGTGCGGAGGTGGGCATGCTCAGGAAAGCCTAGGGGTGTTATGTCAGTAGACCCATCAATCCACAGGTGTATGTGATAATGTGGTCATGGAGTGGGAATGACTTCAAAGAAGATGCCACAACCATGAGACCGACTAATGGAGGTCCAAATATATGAGTGTAAAGATGTAAGGGGGGATCAATTGTGGAGGCATGAATTACGTGTTTCCTCAGCCTGCTTTTTACACCCTTTTGGTGCACCTTTTACTTTAATGATTTATCTTTCTTTGATGCATAGCTTAGGAGCCCAAGCTTGCTTTGTGTTTTTCCAATACCCCTTAGCGATGTGGCAATTTGTTGCTCATTGACTTTGGGATGTTCAAGAGATTGTTAATTGTAGATGAAGCATTAAATGCTTGAGGAATTGGGTGATGGCTAATGAGGGGGGTAAAGATGATGCTAGGCTTTTCCCACATGCTAAGTCCCAACCATCTTTTTCATTTTAAATTTTCCTTGTATTTTGGCTTTATATGCCTTTTTCATTCTTTCAGCTACATCAACCTTCGATGCCCTATTTCCTGGCCCTGACTCAAGGATGTGGATATAGGATGCCAATCTGAATGACCAATGATGATCAACCCAAAGAATGGAGATGAATAACGGGGAACTATTAAATGTGGTAAGTATGGATTAGCCTAGATGTTGAATTTTCTACAAGATGTGCAATAGAAATCATTTTCTGATCCGATAATTACTACCTAATGATCTTTAAACAATTTATCTCATGTCATTGATATCATTGAGCAATTATACACAAAAAATCTCAACAGTAAATGCAATGGAAGCAATAAAGATCAAAGGAAGATAGTTATGCACAATAGAGACAATATTTTTATGCTAGTAAACCCAACCAACAACTTTTCTTTTAGGAGAAATTATTCTTCCACAAGGTTTACAAATCCAATTTGTCTAGAAATCTGTGCTAATGTCCAATTCAAAATACCAGTCAAACTTGGTCAAAGTACCAATCAAACTTGGTCAAAATCAACAACAAGATAACACAGGTCAAAATTAGTCAAACCAGTCAACTCTGGTCAAATTCAGACTTGCGGTCAACTCTGCCCTGTAGTCAAACTGCAGTAAAATACTGTTGTCAATAGTCTGCACATGTGGCCTTCCTGCGGTCAACTGCTGCTCTGTCAACGCAAGTCAAATTCGGTCAAAACAATTGTCAGATTAGCTTTATCAATGCTCAATCAAGCTCGGTCAAAGACAGTCAACGATCTGGTCAAAAACTCGATCTTCTTTCTCCATACGTGCGGCAAAGAAAGAGAGGTAAAAATAGAAAAATAACCTCCGAAAAATAGATCTCATACTTGCTTTTTCATTAGTTAGAGAATGAGGCATCACATCATATATTTATAGTTGTTGAATGCAGGTGAAATAACCCAAGGGACGCGTCCTTTACCCTCCTGGGAAACTTGTCATTTAGAAATCAAATTTTTATTTAATTCTTCATAATTCTTCTAGGCCAACTTAGGCATGTGGGAATATCTTTCGATGCTACACAAAAAATCAATACTAGACACACTATATCATTCATTCCTCCCCTGCAGTGCCCTTGCTAATCCATAAGGCCTTAGAGGAGGTCCCATTGGACTAGAGTCAAAGGCTAACCTCCCAAGTGATGTGTGGGAACAAAGATGCAATCAGGAGTAGTCAATCATCCAGTTTGTTCCATTTTTCATATTATGATGCCCATAATGTTAAATGAAAGCACCTGATTGCTAAAATGGATAGAGTACCTATTGATAGATTACCCAACTTCTTTCAAGAAAAATGCTAGATGGTTGAGATTGTTGAGAAATCTAGGGGCATCAAGTGTAAGTGATTTCTCTTTTCATGATAACTGCTTATGAAGACTTTTTACTTTTCCTGATTATATTGTTCTTTAGCTTGATTATTATTGAGTTATTTTCATAAAATAGTTACCAAAACATAATGAACAATGAGACAAATGACACCAGATATAGGCTATTATCTAGGGCCAAAACCTCTCCAATCTTGAGAGGAAAACCCACCGAATTCTTCTTCTTATAGAATCTTCAATTGATGAATTCCAAGACCAAGACCCTTGACCTAAGAACCTCTCTAAGAGCAAGTCACAACGCTTCCTTGAACAACTCTTCTTTTGCAAGTCAATGCTAGTCAAACTGACTTATGGACCTCTGTTTTCGGCTTCTCTATAATTTCGACCTCTTGTTACAGGCCTGCAATTTTTCGACCTCTTCAGAAACCCTAGTTGTAGCACGTGTGAGAGATAGACAAAGGTTTATCCCTTTATTCCTCTTCGCTTGGATAGTGGCTCCTTTTGCAATTCGGCTTGAAAGGTGTCTTGACTTCCTCTTTGTTTCTGCCCTCTTAGATGACTATAATGACTCGGCTTCTGCAGCAACAGATAGTACCCAATCTTCCTCGCACGTGTGAGAGATTTTCATCCTAAAACAGACCCAAACAATTCAATTATTCCTTCACCCTCCTTCGCTAGGATATAAGGCTTCTTCTTTTGTCCCTTGATCAAACTTTCTTGTGCTTGTATGAGTGTCGTTCGAATGAGGTCGATGGCTCTATATATAGGCTTCTTGACACATCCTTTTAGGCCGACTTGAACTGTCCTTAGGCCACCTTGACGCTTGCACATTTGACATGGTCTTGGAGGCTGCTTTGACTCTAATTTAACTCAAATACATTCTTTTTACAATCTGTAACATGCCCAAGAAGGGTCTTTCATACATGACAATGACAATCTTGACTTTATGACAAACCTAGAAGCACTCAATGAGTGTTTTACCTAAAAATAAATTTCCTTGAGCATGAAACCCATGCCTCAAGATCAACAATAATAAATTTATTTTTCATTACATCAAATACATAAAATCATGAATACATGTCATTATGAAGACTGAACCTAGTTACATATTTCAACACTCCCTCTTAACTAGGGAGGTATTCATAATCCATGCAAGGTACTTGGAAATTCTCAATCTGAAGAATTCTCATAAGAAGAGTCAGATTGGTAACCCATCTGTATAGCATCATATCATCCAACATTGTCACACAGCAAGGCCTTGACTAACAACTCTATCTCTCCACAAGATCATAGCACAATCTTGGCGAGAACAATGATATGTTAGTTTCTCTAGCATCAGATGTGTTCTAGCCATGAAATTTTGTGGAGAGGCTAGAATACATGAGATCTCCAAAACCCAGAAATCATTTCTGGAAATTCCATCTAGAAGTGTCTCGACTCTCAAGTGAGGCCCAATATTCACAGAGGTAGCTAGCCTAGGGACTTTACCCCGTGACCTCCTACTTGTAATCCATAGCACTCAACCACTTGAGTTAACCTACTGCGCTATCATGCTTTTTACTATATATTGAACATTTTTATGTGATATATGGATTGGCTTCTTGCCTTTTCTGTCATCTCTTGTATCTCATTGAATAGCTTCTTCATTGCTTATATTCTCTCTTGATAGACCTCTGGAAAACAAAATAACAACTATTAAACCTGTAAATCAATGCCCCAACTAAGAAGACCATGAAAATATGCATATGTACAAGGGTACATCCATCATAATTGGCAGTTTGTGGGCCCTTCTGGGTCGATCTGGCATTTTAACCCACTGGAAAAATGCACAGAGAAAAAGTAAGTTGGGTCCCACAGGGCCGGGAATGCACAAAATTTCATGGAAACAACATTGGAAGTGGTGTAAGCATTACCCAAAAGCTCCTGCCAAACATCCAAAGCTTCAAGAGCTCACAATGCTTTTGGAAAGTTCCTGCAAGTAACAAGGCTTCTGGAACTTAGGAAATGACGAGAATGGGTTCCTCATTTCCTGGGAGCAATTCCCCTGCAACAAGGGAAATTATTGATATGAATACTAGGATGAGAAAAGAAAAGGCAGCCTGCACAAATTGTGTGCATTTAGTGAACTGGCAAGAGATATTTATGGCAATTTGGAGTAAGTGCTGAGAAGGAGAAGAATCAATCTAGTTGTTATTGAGTATTGCACCAATCAGCTTATGCTTTTCTAATATTATCGTGAGTTCATCATTAGCTGCTTTATTAGTATTATTCTTATTCTTATTATAGTAGGTTGTAAAAGACAAAATGGTTAGGGAAGCACTTACAGAGAGTAATTACCATCCATTTACTCGTTGGAAACAACCACTGGACCTAACATAATTGAACTGAACCATTTACCATGCTTTAGATCTAATTTTGTTCATTGACATCTGATATGACTTCTGAACAATTTCAGTGAATGCATCAAGAAAGTGTGAATTATGGATTGTGTTTGTATAAAAACCAGCTAGCTATACTGTTTGTCTTAGAAAAGTTCTTTGGTCATGACCACTATGAGGTACTTAAATTTCAGTACAGGCATTTGCGATCCAAATAAAATTAAACATCTATGTTTGTTTTATCTATAAGATAATTTGCAGAATGCTTGCAATGCACTCCCTGAGGTTAATTCTTTTGTCATCTACCAAAATGAAGCAAAATTGTCTATTTTGTGATGTGCTTCCAAGATTTAATGCTTGTTAGTTATAGATAGGAAAGTGATTCTTTCTGTATTACGTTATTTAGCTATTTCTTCCAGAAGTGGAGAATGTCCAAAACATTTGTATACTTGTTCTATAGGTGAGATGCTTTGTTATTGGTTAACTGTTTGTGGATTCAAGTTTTGGCATCTGAGTTAAAGTTATATCAACAGGCCAGGCATGGAACTCGTGCACCGACAAAGAAGGGCATAAAGGAGCTAGAGCAGTTATCTATACGTTTGGAGCATCTTTTGAAGTATGCAGATGATACCCTTACAGGGGAAACAAATGGTTCACAACAAATACCATCGTGGCTAAGGGGCTGGCAATCTCCCTGGGATATAAAGAAAACAAGTGGAGAATTAACACGTGAAGGTGAGGAAGAGTTGTATAATCTGGGAACGAGGTTAAGGGAAAGGTTTCCCCAGATATTTGATGAAGATTATCATCCTGATGTTTACTTGATAAGTGCAACACAGGTAAAATTTTTAACCCTTTTTTCAGTTGAAATTTGCTTCAATTTACTTGTTTTCTGTAGTATATATGAATTAATTGGGAAACCAGTCAATATGATACTTGTTGAAGGCAAATAGGCCTAAATTGGTATTTCATTGCATGTTGTTACTACAGTGTTGTCTTTTCAAGATGTCAACTTAATTTTCGAATAATTTTAGTTTGGGTTTGTCAGGCCGATTTCTAAGTAGAATACTTAGGCACATGAATCAATCTTTTACAAACCGCAATGAACTAATTAAATGAATATCAAATCAGAAAAGGAACATCAGTCAGCACAGAATGCAAGAGTAACACCATGCAACTTGTTATGAATGTAAATAATTAATAATTAATAGTTAGCAATGATTAGTATACTGAGGAAGCATTTTTTAAAAGACATCACTGTTCATGAAGGGGTACCCACCTAGGTATATATATGGGACCCTCAGTTCTAATCAAAGCATATTCTTATTCATACATTTTATATATATATACTTGTATCGTCAATGGGAATTTTCATATTCCAAGTGTTATGGAGTATTTAACTTGTGAGTATGAACTCTGAATGCAGGTTTCCGTAACTCATGATCTATACAATGTCTCTTCCGGATAAATCAAATAGATGTTTTAAGGTCGATGCGTTTCAAACCACTTACTGTTGTTCATCATTAGGATGCGTATCTTAGTCCTGATGATGAACGACAGTCTGTGGTTAGAAACACGTTGACCCTAAAACATCTATGTGATTTATCCGGAAGAGACTTTGTTATAGTATGAACTCTGTTTTTTATATCGTTATCAGAGCATAAATAAACTTTTCTCGTTAAATTGGTATCAGAGCTAGGTTCGTTAAATTGGTATCAGGGTGTAAATAAACTTTGCTCGTTAAATTGGTATCATAACTAGCTTCATTAAATTGGTATCAAAGCCAGGTTTGATACATTGGTATCAGAGCTACTCAGATCTGTGTTGAGAAATCTGGGGCAGAGAGTTACCGTATTTATTAACTCGATTTCTCTTTAATCCTTGACATTTTCTTGTGATTTATATTAGAACATTTTCGTCATTATTTAGTTCTGCTCATCATCAAGACAAATGGAAATAAGAAGATCACAACGCAAAAACAAGAACACCAGACGTAGGCTGCTAGCCAGGGCCAAAACCTCCCCTAGTGAGGAAAACTTACAAAAATCTCTTCTTATAGAATCAATTCAATGAAGACTTTCAAGACCTTGACCCAAGACCAAACCTTCCAAGAGATGAGCCAGCCAAACCCCAAACAATATCTCTGCAAATTCTGGACTGAGGAAACCCTAAGTTCTCCAACAAACTCGCACGTGTGGGCAGGAAGAGACAGAAATTTGCTTCCTTTAGTTCCTTGTTGGCTTCCTCAGAATTTCGCTCCTCTAATTCACTGAATCAGACTTGTTACTCACTACTTCGTGGGTGATATTCCTAGGAGGAATTTTTCTCCATAATGGACCTCAACCAATCGCCAACAACCCCTTGCAGCCTTCTAGTTCCTTGTGCCATTTCTCCGCCTCCTGAGCCAGCCATGTGGTCCTTCACCCATCTGTATTGATCGTATGTTTGAAGGCGGGCCTCCCGAATCTAAAGGTATGTCTTGTCATTTGGTAATTGAGTATTGTGTTTACTTATCATGGATACTTCTGGACATGGATTGATGGGAGGATTTGGCAGAAAGAGTGGGCTTAGTTTGTGCTCTTGTCCCCTTGATCTCTTTTGGATGTTACCTTTGGATCTTAGTCCCGTGGGATCTCCTTTATTGACCATTTGGTTCTAGGGTAGTACTAATTGGGAAACGCCGACCTTGGGTGCGTGGTACCGCTCCTTTATCCACATGTATTATTCCCTTTCCACTCACTATACTCCCAGTCATCATTTCTCCCACCTGGGTCCACATAGCCTCCATGGGTCCGCATAGGGTCAGCCTCCCTATCCCCTTGTCCCCACCTTGGGTTAGACGTGGAATGATGCCCCGAAGGTTGAAGTAGCTAAAAGAAAAAGAAAAAGCATAATTGGCCACACTTAACAAGAAATTGTACCACAAAATGCAAAAGATGGTTGGGACAAAAATAGTTAGCACGTGGGAAAAAGCCAATGCATGAGCTCTACCCCATACCCATGGCCATCACCCGAGTTCCATAGGCCCTAGATGAGCCTCTTTTGTCATTCAAGAACCCATGATTGTCCCAACCCCCAGAGGGCACTGAACCACCCTACTTTAAAGGGGTAATCCTTTCTATATCTGACACATCATGCTCTTATCCTTTGAGCCTGGAGCAGTTAATATGGGAAAATTCATAAAACGCAAAAAACATATAAAGGGTGGAAAAATCAAGGCCAGGGCACCTCATGTACCACGACTTCTCCCTCCTACACATTATATACCCGGTGTGGGCTTCCCCTATGCCCCAATATGTGGCCTAGGATTGCCCCTCTCATTCCTTACTCCATTTCACTTATTTATCACCTGCCACCCCCATTGGAGGAATATTCCTTGGACGTATAATCCCCTTTAAGGGCTGAAACCACTTAATAAGGTACTTGGCTAACCCCCTTTGGAGCATGGAGACACTATCACATGCCAAAGCCCACTATGGAAGGGCATGCCATTATGAAGTGTCCATTTTGTTATCTATGGTTTGTAAACTCTTTTACACGATTACTCTAATGACTGGTTGTACTAGAAGCCTAGGGGACGCATTGGATCTTATACAAGATTGTAGGTGGTTTCCATTTGGGTTTGGTCTCCCTATACGGGATACTAACCCCCATGTAATATTCCCAATTAGCGATAGCTAATTGGAAATATTAACTTTGATCAATTTTGCCTTCTATGGTTAGAAATATAAATAAAGTGAGTGAGAGGGGGACATAACTCACTAAAATAAAGTGCACTCCCTAGTAGACTCAACGTTGTGACTTAAGTGGGCGAAGGGGAGCCAAGAGACCACGTAGAGGGGGGACCCACTTAGACCATGTGGGCCATGACAACACAGTTTAGTTGGCAACGTGGGCCAAATGGAGGCTACGTTGGAGATGGTGGGGCCTAGGGTTGAGAGAGGCCCATTGTTATAAAAAGGAGGAGAGCCTCCTCATTTCCTCATTCGAGTTTATGCATATTGAGCTGGTCACTACGAATTTGAGCACGCTGGCTGTTTAGCTTGTCTGCAACACTGTTTAGTGCATTGAGTGTCTACGTTCGGAGATCTCACCCTCAGCCCCGGGAGACTTCGAGTGCTTGCTCGGGTGAGGTTGTCCCATCAGTATTTTGTGGGAGGATTGGAGTTTGGCACTTGTGGTGGAGCAGTGCATCCATAGACTTCGCAGTCTTGAGAGGGAGGACGCAGTCCATATTGAGGGAGCTCCGGTGTGGCATTCTTCAGGAGGATTTTGGTCAGGAGATTGAGCAAGGGGCCAGCCCTTGCCTATTGGAGACTTGTGGTTGAGCGGGAGGTCATATTTTGGGGTATTCCATTCAGTCTCAGCGCAGAGCCTTGGAGGATAGCGTAGATCCCCAAGGGGGGTATTTTCGGGGGTCGGCCATTCCAGAAACGCTCTCTGGGCTTTTTTGGGTATTGTGAGTAGAGGCGGATTTCAGAGTTTCAGCTCATTCCGAGTAGGGGAGCATCCCCAACTACTCCTTTGGTTCCAGCAGTAGCAGCTACATGACAGTTTTCCAGCAGCTTGGATGCAGATCAGAGAGCAGCCATTCCTTCGATATTCTGAGAGTATTCCTACACTTGCCTGGTGCAAGTCGAGGTGCCATCACTTTGATCACCTCTTGTACTCATTGCTATTTCTCAGTATAATAAAATGGCTCAGTATACTCTCTATTTTATGTGTATCTGTTGCATACATTGTTTCTAGCATTTCATGTACTGTTGTATGATCCGCATCACTGCTTTGAGACATTCCGCTGTTATACCATCTGTTGTGTTTTGCCCATACTCTATTGACGGAGTCTGGTGAGGGCCAGGTAGCCTCCAGATCTCACCCTCTTTTCAGAGGTGAAATATCTGGTAAACTCCCCTCCAGTCCATCTCTGGTTTAGAGTTGACTGTGTTGAGAGATATCCCTGAAAGGGGATATTACAGTGGTATCGAAGCTCTTAGATCTGGCTCAGCCTATGGAGCTAGTTGTCTATGACACCGGGGGAGAAGCCGTATATTTTCTACAGAGGTAGAAGGTACCGTGACAGAGAGCGTAGGTTGCAAATCACCTACGGAGACGGTGATTGTGTTCCAGTGGTGGACACGGAACATGAGGATCCAGTAGTAGACGCTGAACAGGAGGAGCCAATGGCAGATGATAGTGATGCAAAACAGTTTGGGGAAGCACTCCTCAAATTAGTGCAGGATCTGGCGAGGCAGATCAAGATGATGGGTCAAAGATTCACTGCTGTGGAGGCTAGACAGCGTGAAACGCCAAGGGGTTTCCAGGTGGGTGAGGGGTCGGGCACATCCCACCATTTGCTGGAGAGGGATGCCACTCCGCACCAGGCATCACATGCCCCCACTCGTTCCACTATGCCCACTTTTCTGGGTGCAGACACTGGGGCAGGAGGACAGCAGGAGCTAGAGCCTGGCCACATGGGTGATTATTTCGCTGAGTATCAGGCATATAGGCAGGAGTTCTTGGATGCCCTTTCATTCAGAGATTTTGTTCAGCTCCAGCGGGACAGCAGACCCCGTGACCATCATAGAGGACATCGGCATTATCACGAGGGAGATACCCAGCGTACGGTGAGCAGGTTCCATTTGCCCACGTTTGATGGCTCATCAAACAGTTCGGCAAAGTATTGGGTGGAGAAGCTGAACATATGCTTCCAGCTCAACCAGATGGCAGAGATAGAGGCCATCAAGGTGGCGATGCTGCATTTGGATGGTGAGGCCCAGGATTGGTGGTTCCATGGGATGGTTACACTCGGACATTCGGCAGTGACCACATATGCTGAGTTCACTCGGAGATTGATAGAGAGGTTTGAATGGAGGGATCCGTAGGAGCACTTTGTGGAGCTGACGAGGCTCAAACAGACCGGGAGCCCGGAGACATATATTGCAGATTTCCTAAGACTTTCAGTGATGGTGCCCGATCTATTCGCGGCACGGATGATATACATGTTCATTGAGGGGTTAGCAGAGCCGCTTCGAGGTTTGGTCAGATCCGCCAGACCAGCCACACTCCAGGATGCAGTTGGCAGGACTCAGGATTTGTAGGATGTCTTACCTCGAACTAGGACACCTTACCCCAGACACAGGCTTTTCAGCCAAAGGGGAAGGATGTGAGGATTCCACCTCCTAAGGGGAATCTGGGTAGGGGACAGTTAGATGATGATGCCAGGAGGGAGTTGAAGAAGAAGAGGTTGTGTTTTACTTGTCAGGAGCCGTGGGCACCGGGACACAGATGTGCTGCTGGCAAAGCACATTTTATTGAGGTCTTCTCCGAGAGCAGCGGGGAAGAGGATGAGTATGAGGATGGGGAGGTAGGAGACAGTCAGGCAGCGCAGGACCATTTTCCGCCTCCACCTCCAGGAGCAGGAGGTGCAGCTTTTGCGCCCACAGGGGGAACCCTTGCAGCATTGCTGGGAGTACCCAAGTATTTGACGCTGCGTGTCCGAGGGACAGTACGTGGGCAGCGAGTTTCAGTCCTGGTAGACAGTGGGGCAACCCACAACTTCATCGATGCACAGATGGTTGAGCGGAGAGGCATATCGACAGAGAGCTTCGATGGATTTTCAGTGTTGGTCCCAAGAGATCAGACGATGCAGTGTGCCAGATATGTTCCAGAGCTGGCTGTGACGATGGGCACCTACACAGTGACTGACCACTTTTTTGTGGTTAACATACCAGATACCAATGTGTTATTGGGTGTACAGTGGCTGATTATTCTAGGGAACGTCACCACAGATTGGGAGGCCTTGGAGATGGAGTGGGATGATAAGAAGACCGGGAAGCATGAGAAGATACGTGGGATGCACACTTACCCACCCCAGACTGTTTTAGTTCATCGGATGGAGGAAGACTTCCAGAAGGGAGACATAGAGTGGGCAGTAGAGCTGCGTGCATCAGAGGCAGGGACTACCGGGCAGTCAGTTCATCCTGAGATACAGGCCATCCTTGACAGGTATGCCGTGGTGTTTGGGGAGATATCGCCGGGACAGCCACCAGATCGGGGGTTTGAGCATACTATTGAGTTAGAGCAGGGCATTCAGGCCGTTATCACCACACCCTATAGGCACCCCAAGGCCTATCGGGACGAGATTGAGCGGGCCCTCCAAGAGTTGCTGGCTCTTGGACACATTCGGCCTAGCACCAGTCCTTTTGCTTCTTCGATAGTGTTGGTAAAGAAGAAGGACGACACATTGAAAATGTGCATTGATTACAGGGCTCTGAATAAAAAGACCATGAAGAATAGGTACCCTATACCACGGATTGATGAGTTGATGGATGAGTTGAGAGGAGCATAGTTCTTCTCAAAGATCGATTTGAGATTTGGGTACCACCAGATTCGCGTGAGGGAACAGGACATTCCCAAGACTGCTTTCAGGTGCCATTATGGCCACTTTGAGTTCTTGGTTATGCCTTTCGGGCTAACCAACGCACCAGCGACTTTCCAGTCATGCATGAACCACATCTTCCGCAGTCACATGAGGAAGTTTGTGTTGGTATTTTTTGATGATATACTGATATATAGCAGGACTTGGGAGGAGCATCTCCAGCACATAGAGGCAGTGCTGCATATCTTGGAGGAGCAGCAGTTCTATGCTAAGCTCTCCAAGTGCGAGTTTGGGTTGACGGAGATGCTATATTTGGGACGCATCATAGGAGTGGACGGAGTGAGGGTCCACGAGGAGAAGATCAGGGCCATCAGAGATTGGCTAGAGCCGAGAAACGTGACGGAACTTCGAAGATTTGTTGGTATTTGCATTTATTACAGGAAGTTCGTCAAGAGTTTCTCTCAGCTTGCTACACCCCTTACAGATTTGACGAAGAAGGGGTCATTCAGTTGGTCAGATACATCGTAGCGGCCTTTGACAGGCTCAAGGAGGTGATGAGCAGTTGCCCAGTACTTGCATTGCCGGATTTCACGCAGCCGTTTCTCCTAGAGTGTGATGCATCAGGAGAGGGGATCGGTGCAGTATTGATGCAGGGAGGTCACCCGATAGCTTTTGAGAGCCAAAAGCTCCTTCCACATGAGCGGTTATATGCCATATATGACAAGGAGATGTTGGCCATCATGCATGCCTTGGCCAAATTCCGGCAGTACCTGGTGGGTAACAGGTTCAGGGTGAGGACTGACCACAATAGCCTCAGGTTCTTTTTAGAGCAGAAGCGGCTACAGGAGAGGCAGCAGAAGTGGGTCAGCAAGATCCAGGCCTACGACTTTGACATAGAGTATGTCAAAGGGAAGAACAATGTGGTGGCTAATGCACTTTCACGGAGGCCAGCCGCGTTGTCCTTGATGAGTCTGGACGCAGATTGGAGGGCTCGAATTTTGGTGGAGTGCTCCAAGGACAGGTTTGCTTGCGAGGTTCTCGATGGAAAGGTGACAGATGATCGATACAGGGTGATGGATGAGATCATCTACTACAGGGATAGGATCTTCTTGACTGAGGGCTCTCAGCTCAAGAAGAAGATACTACAGGCTTCTCATGATTCACCATTGGCTGGTCACCAGGGGTTTACCAAAACCTACAGGGCCATCAGAGAGAGGTTCTCATGGAAGGGCCTCAAGGAGGACGTACTCCAGCATGTCAGGGAGTGCGAAGTTTGCCAGTGCAACAAGGGGGAGATGAACCATCTAGCAGGGTTGTTGTAGCCTCTTCCCATTCCAGAGGGGAAATGGGAGAGTATTTTGATGGATTTCATCACAGGGTTGCCCGTGGTGCAGGGCAAGGACTGTATATTTGTCATCATTGATCGACTGACAAAATATGCACACTTTTTCGCCATATCCGCGCACTATACAGCAGCACAGGTGGCAGAGCTGTTCTTCCAGGATATCTTCAGGTTACATGGTCTTCCCAAGACCATTGTCAGTGACAAGGACAGCCACTTCATGGGCGGATTTTGGCAGGAGCTTTTTTGGTTGGTGGGGATAGAGTTGACACCGACTACCAGCTACCACCCACAGACAGATGGGCAGACGGAGATAGTTAACAAGTGGCTGGAGGGCTACTTGCGTAACTATGTCAGTGGGTAGCAGAGAGCATGGTTGAAGTGGCTGCACCTAGGAGAGTACTGCTACAACACCACACATCACATGTTTATCGGTATGTCTCCGTTTTATGCATTGTATGGTTATCATGCTTTATCTTTTGTTGATGTGATGTTTGGTGCCAGCAAGGATCCGAGAGCCAAGATTTGGATCCAAGAGAGTTAGGACATCCTCCAAGCTCTGAAGGATAACTTGGCTACAACACAGAATCAACAGAAGCTGTATGCCGACAAGGGTCGGGTGGAGAGACAGTTTGAGGTAGGGGACTTGGTCTACCTACGCTTGCAGCCATAACGACAGTCGACTCTGAAGCAGAAGGGGGTTGAAAAGCTCAAGCCTCGCTTTTATGGAACATACAGGGTGATACGCAGGGTTGGACAGGTTGCCTATGAGTTGGAGCTGCCCCAAGGCAGCAAGATTCATAACATTTTTCATGTATCATGCCTGAAGAAGGCATTGGGACAGCAGGTGACAGTGACGGAGGAGCTTCTGCCTACAGATGATGAGGGGCATTTGGTGCTACAGCCGGAGGCCATCATTGATGTCAGAGAGAGGTAGTTGCGGAGCAGGACAGTCTGGGAATTCTTGGTGAGGTGGAAGAATTTGCCGGATGAGGATGCCACTTGGGAGAGTGATAAGATCTTGCAGCATCCATCACTACAGTTGCTTGGGGTCAAGCAACATTTTGCCGGGGGCGACTGTATTATTCCCAATTAGCGATAGCTAATTGGAAATATTAACTTTGATCAATTTTGCCTTCTATAGTTAGAAATATAAATAAAGTGAGTGAGAGGGGGACATAACTCACTAAAATAAAGTGCACTCCCTAGTAGACTCAACGTTGTGACTTAAGTGGGCCAAGGGGGGCCAAGAGACCACGTAGAGAGGGGACCCACTTATACCACGTGGGCCATGACAACGCAGTTTAGTTGGCAACGTGGGCCAAATGGAGGCTACGTTGGAGATGGTGGGGCCTAGGGTTGAGAGAGGCCCATTGTTATAAAAAGAAGGAGAGCCTCCTCATTTCCTCATTCGAGTTTATGCATATTGAGTTGGTCACTACGACTTTGAGCACGCTGGCTGTTTAGCTTGTTTGTAGCACTGTTTAGTGCATTGAGTGTCTCCGTTCGGAGATCTCACCCTTAGCCTCGGGAGACTTCGATTGCTTGCTCGGGTGAGGTTGTCCCATCAGTATTTTGTGGGAGGATTGGAGTTTGGAACTCGTGGTGGAGCAGTGCATCCATAGACTGCACAGTCTTGAGAGGGAGGACGCAGTCCATATTGAGGGAGCTCCGGTGTGGCATTCTTCAGGAGGATTTTGGTCAGGAGATTGAGCAAGGGGCCAGCCCTTGCCTATTGGAGACTTGTGGTTGAGCGGGAGGTCATATTTTGGGGTATTCCATTCAGTCTCAGTGCAGAGCCTTGGAGGATAGCGTAGATCCCCAAGGGGGGTATTTTCGGGGGTTGGCCATTCCAGAAACGCTCTCTGGGCTTTTTTGGGTATTGTGAGTAGAGGCGGATTCCAGAGTTTCAGCTCATTCCGAGTAGGGGAGCAGCCCCAACTACTCCTTTGGTTCCAGCAGTAGCAACTACACGGCAGTTTTCCAGCAGCTTGGATGCAGATCAGAGAGCAGCCATTCCTTCGATATTCTGAGAGTATTCCTACACTTGCCTGGTGCAAGTCGAGGTGCCATCACTCTGATCACCTCTTGTACTCATTGCTATTTCTCAGTATAATAAAATGGCTCAGTATACTCTCTATTTTATGTGTATCTGTTGCGTACATTGTTTCTAGCATTTCATGTACTGTTGTATGATCCGCATCACTGTTTTGAGACATTCTGCTGTTATACCATCTGTTGTGTTTTGCCCATACTCTATTGACGAAGTCTGGTGAGGGCCAGGTAGCCTCCAGATCTTACCCTCTTTTCAGAGGTGAAATATCTGGTAAATGCCCCTCCAGTCCATCTCTGGTTCAGAGTTGACTGTGTTGAGAGATATCCCTGAAAGGGGATATTACACCCCCAGAGTGCTACATTGGCACATATAGAGTGTGCGTGGAGAACCATGGGCGTCCACAACAACATACAACACTCCACGATCCCCATCGATGTTCAAAGACTACTAGCGATCCACTTTTGGGATGATGATGATGTGCTTGGTACACTATGCCCAATAGGCCCCACAGGAGCCCCACACTCTTGATAGGTGTCCTAAGACTTGTACGATGTCATGGCAACGTTCATTCCATCACTCGAGCCCTTGTAGAGGATCTACAAGCATCTTCGACTCATATGGAGACCCATGTGGTCATTTGTGTAGCCCCACACCCACTAGGAGCACCATAGATCTACTACTTGGAGAACAAGGGACCACCCCCTTTTCCATCATATTTTGAGGAGTTTATTCATCATAATGGCACTTCTAGAGATTATTAGGCCTTTGGAGGGCCCCACGACATGCACATATTATTATTTGACCTCCAGAGATGTTGACTATTCCATTTTGTGAGCTAGTTTGGTGGGCTTGTCACTAAAAGTTGTTTTATTTGCACATTATTTTATTATTAGGGGCTAATGTAGGCTCATAGGCTAATTTGAACTCCTAAAAGGGGTATAAATTGATGTTAGCTACATTCATTTGTATCATCACTTCACTTGGGATCTCTCTATATTTAGAGAACTTCACATTTCTTCTTGGAGGATTATTTTGGATGATGGATGAATTTTGATGTATGTATTTGGGCCATTTTTTATCTTGGAGCTTCGTTTTTGCAAATGTGATGTTGGTTGGATATACTGTCTAACATTGTAAGTAAATTTAATGATATATTCTTGTTGCTTCATATTGTTGAACTTCGCTATAATTAGGGGTAATTGCTGCATGATTGGAATGTGGAATTAAGTGTCTATTTAGCTCGTTTAATGTATGGGCCATTGTTAGATGAATGAAATGTCCTAGAGATTGTTTTGTCTCGATAAGCTTGCACATTTTGTATGAAGTATAAATGCGTGAAGGTCACTTTTCTTCTCTTTCCCTTAACATTGGACGAAGTTGACTTTCCAGGTCTCCTTGATCAAGAAACCAAATTCTCAATCATTATCATCTTTGACTCCATATCCCCAAGGGAATCAGGCACTGGTGCCTCAAAAGGGTGGTCATTTCCCCTTCTTTCTTACCTTTTTCCCCTCTTTCCTAGGTCTAGCCCTAATAAGTCACCTAGGGCATCAATTTCCCGTGAATTCAACCACAGGAAAACTTTGATCTCGTAGAGGCTACTGTGCTGGTGGCTCCCTTCACTCTCCAAATTTGAGGCTCCGACAGTGGAATCTCCAGGAACCTCAAGCCCTAGCTTTAGGACCAAGTTTTTCCTAGGTATCCCCAAGGCTGGAACCTAGTAGGATCAATTTGACATTTGAAGCAAAATTTCTTGTTTGATCCATTCCCCTCACATTGTCTGAGATATGAGCATCATTGGTTGCTATATTCCATCCCTGAACCTGGGCTGGGTCCACTTGGTCCCATTTCCTATCAAAGATTAATCATCAAGGGATATTTGGGAAGCCAAGTTCTTATAGGATTTTAGGGATCGGGAAGTACCTCTACAAGTTGTACCCTTCATCCTTACCCTCCAATCCTCACCCCTTTTCCTAGAAGATCAAGCCCCTTGCTTGAAAAGAAAGCAAGCTCCACTCTTTGCATCTTCCTTGGGAAAGGGTTTCTGGGTTCACTTAAAACCTATTCATTAATATATCCTTTATAAGTGGCTTCCCAAAACATCGAGACTTCTATCGGTGAAAGTCCATAAAGAGCAGGGAGTCTTAGCCATGGTGACAGTGGGCAAAGCCTCCACCGTTGCCTTTAGCCTAGCAGTTGCCCTCTTAGGAACCCCTTTTAGGTCCCTTCCTAGTTTGAGTGGTAACAAGACCTGCACTTCTTCGCTAAGATTAAAAGTAATTCATGGATGTGTGTCTATTCAAATGAGAGCGAGATTTTCTTTTATAGGCATCATTTGGGGTGAATTAGGTAATTCATTGGATGTGTGCCTACTCAAATGAGAGCGAGTTTTTCTTTTATAGGCATCATGTGGGGCGAATTAGGCCTCTCTAGGCCAACTTGAGAAAGGTTGGCTGACTCATCTCTTGGAGGCTTCTGGACTTGACATAATAAAATAATAATTTTTCTTTCTTAATACATGAGCCCTCCAAGGGCTAGTACATCATGAATTTGACTCTTTGACCTTTCACCAAGATCTCTAGAGCATCCAATGGGTGCTTTGACCTAGGACAAAATAACTATGGGCAAAAAACCCATTTCACAATAAATAATCTTCTTTTACAAATAATTTTCTTTTCTTTTTCTTTTTGACAACTACATCAATTACATCAAGTCATGACATATACAATTACGAAGACCGACACTAGTTACATTTCAACAATTTGGCCCTTGGTTATCAACTATTTGTCATGTTCATTGTCGTTGCAGTTGAGACTTTTAGCCGTAGGGAGTTGTTTGGAGGTTCTCCATTTTTCTGTCAAGCCTTTGGGAATTAAAAAATAAGGGGGAAATAATATATATATATATATATATATATATATATATATATAAGGAAATAAAATGTTATATATAATAATAATAATAAAATAAAATAAAGAAAAAAATAATGAAAATAGGAATGAAAAATAAAAAAATAAAATTAAGACAAAGGATTAAAAAAAAGAGATTATTTAAAAAAATAAAAAAATGTGTTCAAATAAATAAATAAAACCGCAGCCACCACCACTCAGTGCAAGTAGCTGTCTTACGACCCTGGCCCCATTCACAATTGTGTGATCAACAACCTTCCATACAACGTGCAATCCGTTCAGTCTTTGTGCCACAATCTAGATGCTCCTGTCCAACCTTTGCTAGGTCCATAACACTGCGTCCGCATAGCTGTAATAATCAACTTGTGCCCATTAATTACCTTCGTATAGGATTAAATCGACGACACAGTGCATTGAATTGCACAATTTGTATGGATGCGTCCGTACGGTGTTATCTGTACATCGGCCATTTTGGAGGAAGATCGTGACCATAAAAGTAAAAATAGGAAAATAATTTTGTTTTTAGTCACGGGTTTGGTAATAAAGCAATATATATTAAATTGAAAGATCAAAAAACATTTAAATTATGAGAGTGAAGATTTGATATTACATGGAGAGAAATCGATATTTAAGGAAAAGACCAAGGATTAGTGAATTTTTAAATAAAATAAAGGCAATTATAAAAGTAATTATTAAAAAGGTAAAAAATATTTTTTTATACAAAAATGCTACTTTAAAGGTTAAGTTAGTTAAAAGTTCCATAAGCTATTAGAAAAAGGGAAAAGTGTTGAATTTGTAACTAGTGTCGGTCTTCATATTGTAATGTAATGTCATCATCAAAATATTTGTTATATTCTTTATTATATTATTTTATTTTTGGTCAAAGCATGCTCTCATGCTTATAGAATCAAAAGAGTCAAAAAATAATTTATTATGAGTCAAAAAGAAAGGTATTTGAAAAGGGGAAAAGTGTTGAATTTGTAACTAGTGTCGGTCTTCATATTGTAATGTAATGTCATCATCAAAATATTTGTTATATTCTTTATTATATTATTTTATTTTTGGTCAAAGCATGCTCTCATGCTTATAGAATCAAAAGAGTCAAAAAATAATTTATTATGAGTCAAAAAGAAAGGTATTTGAGTCAAGTCCCATTCGGAATTTTGTAAGAAAAGAAGAAGAATTTTTATTTTGAGTCAAAGAGTCAACACAAGACCAAGTTGGCCCTCCTTGGACAGGTCGGCCTATGTGGCAGCCATTCCACCCTCTTGGACAACTATAAATACAAGTCAACTTGACCTCTTGGAAGATCATTCATTCACTCATCACATCACGCCAATTTCTGTGCAAAAACAACAACACAAGACAACTGAAGTCAAAGGAGAGAGAGAAGACAAGTTTTTTGCCCTAATTCTGCTCACAAGTGCTAAGTTTACTGTGGTTTTCTAAGGCTATTACAGGGCTGAAATTCAACCTATATTGCAAGACTGAAATTTCTTTGGTTTGACCAGATTTTAGAGAGTTTGACAGCGTTGAATTTTTGTTGACTTTGACTTGATTGGAGGAGACTTGGAGGAGTGTTGACTTGGATCTTTGTGGGAGTGTTTGGTCTTGGTCTTGGGTCTTGGATATCTCTTTTTGATCTGATTCTATAAGAGAAGGATTGTTGGGTTTTTCCCCTTGTGGGGTTTTGCCTTGGCCTGGAGCCTAATTTTTGGTGTTCTTTGTTTCTTTGTGATCTTTATGGTTTGAAGTTTGTATAAATTTTTTGATGAAGAGAACATAAAATTAATAAGATGACAGCTAACATTCACAAGTAATTATCAAGACAGAGGAATCAAGCATTAAACTATATAGCACTTGGTTTCTCAACATGGTATCAGAGCTAAGGTAAAGGAAGGAAGCTTGAAGATCACAATTTGTTGGCACTCTTGATTGAAGACACCTTTGCAACAAATATCTCCTCTCTCTTTTCAATGGCAAGGTACACAAAGGAAGGGGTCAAGGCTCTAAGGAGTCTCTTTGAATCCATCAAAAGATACAACTTCATCTCTAATCCATCTAAAGAATCAAGGATGGAAGCCTCTACTCTACACTTACAGGTTCATATGAAGATGAAAGCACATGGGTAATCGATAGTGGAGCTTCAAGGCATATGCCAAGTGAACATCGACATCTCAATACACTATCTAAAGGAAGCTCTTCTTACAAAGTCAAACCTGGAGAAAACAATAGATATTCGGTCAAAGGGATTGGATCTACCTACATAGAGCTGGAATCCAGTGGGCACATTCATCTTAACAACATCCTCTATGTTCCAGCGTTGGGTGGAAGAGAAAAGCGCACACTCAGAGGGAGATTTCTCTTAGAGGGTTTCTAGTCAAGAAATTTGATTTTCCCAGTTGCAGATTGGTAGTAGCAGCTAACAGAACAATGCATTTCAGGAGGGAGTGCGAGTAGCAGAGCAACATCCAAGCAGAGGAAGAGGGAGTTTCTAGACCAGATCAGAGATGTCCACAGCTAGGCTTAGGGACCAAGACATATTGGAGGGTGCCTCCAACTATGTCATCTGGAAGGCAAGGATGTTATTCCTTCTAGATGAATATGGTCTGAAGCCCTATGCAAAGAGTGTGGTAGCGATACCCCAGGATGTTGGTCAACATAAGGAGTACAACAAGGAGATGGCTAAGGCCAAGAGGATGATTTTGGATGGAGTCTGGGATCATCTCGTTTCACATGTATTAGGACAAGCAATAACCAAGGAGATGTGGGACGCCTTGGCAGAGCTGTTTCGGAGTTCTTCCGAGCAGCGAAAGATGTACCTCCAAGAGAACTTGAGGAGGACGAGGATGCAGAAGGGTGAGAGCACATATGCCTTTTTCACTCAGATTCAGGAAGTCCGAGATCACTTGGCAGCTGTTGGGTCAACACCCCAACCTAGGGAGCTTGTACGATTGGTACTGAATAGTGTCTCAGAGGACAGGTAGGTATTTGTCCACAGTATCTTTGGCAAAGATACCTTGCCTAGGTGGGACAAGATGTGGTTTGATCTCTAGCAGGAAGAGTTGAGGAGGGATGAAGAGCACCATCAGTGGCAACAACAGTGAGGGCATGAAGAGTGAGGAGGAGAATGTGGCTCTTGCATCCAAGGGACCTAGTCAGGCACAGGGGGAGCAGAAGAAGAAGAAGAAGGACCTATCTAAGGTCAAGTGCTTCAAGTGTGGCGAGTTTGGCCACTACAGTACCAAGTGTCCTCTCAGAAAGAAGGACAAGTAGGAGAAGCAAGACCAGGCAGCATCTCATGCTGAGATAGATAGGCTGTCCTCGAGGTTGGAGGAAGACTTTGCGATGATTGCCCACATACCTCCAAGAGTGAGGTGGGGTGACATGGAGTTGTAGCCTCAGAGAGCTATAGAGATTGGACAGGGCCCTTGAGGAGTCCACCTCATGGATCATTACCTGGCTACGGGGCCCACAGTATTCAATAACAAGATGGATTAGTGGTAGTAGATGGAGTTAGATGCTAGAGTGACAGTTGCAAAGACTAGTTGCAGTCAGATGCTAGAGTGATAGTTGCAGAGAGTAGTTGCATTAAGATGCTAGGGAGCGCAGTGCAGAGTTGCCAACAGTGCTGATGGGACAATGCAGAGTCAGCAACAACGCAGGTTCTTTAGAGATAGTGCAGAGGCTAGTAGTAGTCAGAGACTCGGGTGACAGATGCATCATACTACACACAATTGATTCAGTGTTTTGGATGTTTTTCAGTTGCAGATGTTGCAGTTGCAACAACAATTGAGTTGCAGTGTTGGGAGCATAACAACAAGATCAGTAGCAACACAGATGCAACATCAAAGGTGCACAGTGGTTGGTGGCTAGTGGCAGGCAGTCACAGTGGCCAAATATCAGCAGCGTGACAGAGAGATGATATAGAGAAAAAGTGTTGTGGCAGGGTGTGTAGCACTAGAATGCATTTGTCGCTAAGAGGGTGTGTTAGTTTTTGTAGCATTGGATGCTTCTAGCCACGAAATTTAGAGAGGCTAGAATACAGGAGATCTCCAAGACCCAAAAATCGTTTCTAGAAATTCCACCTAGAGATGACTTAATTAGAATATTAAATATTTCCTAAATCTAAACTTAGGGAATATGGTTAATTAATCAAAATTTGATTTTCCAAAGTAGCAGCAGTTAATTGCTAGAGAGTTCGAGCTTTAGTGAGGCAACAGAGTTAGTGAGGGGCAGGGATAGTGATCCGGAGGAATTTTTCTAGATCCAGAGAGGCAACAACAATTAACAGAAGTGATCCATGCAGAAGCCGCACAGAGACTACGCAGAAGCTGATGCAGACCAGTTCGATTTAGTTGAGGAGGAGGTCGATTCAATTTCCAGAGGCTGGAAAAACCCTCTAGAGGGCTGCAGAGTAACTTCCAACAACAGAGGCAGGCTAGACAGCTTGCTCAGATGCAAAATCGAGCCACACGTGTGAGAGTGCGCAGAGGCAATGCATAAGGGCTCATGCTAGGGTTCAAATGACCAGTTTTCGGTAGAAGCCAATGCCGAGATTGCTTGTAGGGTGAGAGAATTTTTCTCTTGAATTATTTCTGTCAGATACTTGTTGAATGGATTTCCAGTTGGGCATCTAGAGATTGTACTCAGATTTTCATTGCTACATAGTAATAAAAACCTGTACTACTGCACTGGTTTTCCCAAGTAGGGTTTTTCCAGGGACATTTGCCCAAAAATAATGGTGTCATTTTATGTGTGTTTGTGCTAGTATTTTCTCAATTTCCAGTGCTATTATTTCCGCAGTTTTATTGTGAATGTTGCAGTGTGATTTATTTGATATTTTCCATAGGAGCTAAATTGTTAAAATAATTAACTATTAGACAAAGAAATTACAATTGCTGCAATAAGATTTCAGATTTGAAATTTTCATATGTTATCAGAGCATGAGTGATTAGCTGGGAAGCTCATAAATGAAGAGGAAAATTTCGCTGCTTAGAGGGAGCAGCAAGCCGAAATTTTCAGAGGCAGCACAAATCCTTGACATGCAGGCCGAATTGCTGGGGTAGTAGTTCAATTTTCAGTTGCAGGTTGGCAGAAAAATCGAGTTGCCTAGATTTGTGATTCTAGAAGTCAGAGGGAGTGGTTGCAACTTAGATTTTCGCTGAGCATATTTTTGTTTGGACGCAAAGGGTTTTACAGCAGCAAAACCAGTGTTGGGTGGAAGAGAAACGCTGACACACAAAGGGAGATTTCTCTCAGAGAGTTTCTAGTCAAGAAATTCGATTTTCCCAGTTGGAGATTGGCAGTAGCAGTTGGTAGAACAATGCATTCTAGGAGGGAGTGCGAGTAGTAGACCAACAACCAAGCAGAGGAAGAGGGAGTTTCTAGATCAGATTAGAGATGGCCACAACTGGGCTCAGGAACCAAGACAGATTGGAGGGTGCCTCCAACTATGTCATCTAGAAGGCAAGGATGTTATTCCTTCTAGATGAATATGGTCTGAAGCCCTATGCAGAGAGTGTGGTAGCAGTACCCCAGGACGTCGGTCAACAGAAGCAGTACAAGAAGGATATTGCTAAGGCTAAGAGGATAATTTTGGATGGAGTTTGGGATCATCTCGTTTCACATGTGGTAGGAAAAGCAACAACCAAGGAGATGTGGGACGCCTTGGCAGAGCTGTTTAAGAGTTCTTGCGATCAGCGAAAGATGTACGTCCAAGAGAACTTGAGGAGCACGAGGATGCAGAAGGGTGAGAGCATAGATGCCTTTTTCACTAAGATTCAGGAAGTCCGAGATCAACTGGCAGCTGTTGGGTTAGCAACTCAACCTAGGGAGCTTGTACGATTGGCACTGAATAGTGTCTCAGTGGACAGGCACGTATTTTTCCACAGTATATTTGGCAAAGATACCTTGCCTAGGTGGGACAGGATGTTGTCCGATCTGCAACAGGAAGAGTTGAGGAGGGATCTTTTGAAGAGCACCATCAGTGGCAACAACAATAAGGGCATGAAGAGTGAGGAGGTGAATCTGGATCTTGCATCCAAGGGTCCTAGTTAGGCACAAGGAGAGCAAAAGAAGAAGAAGAAGGACCTATCTAAGGTCAAGTGCTTCAAGTGTGGTGAGTTTGGCCACTACAGTACCAAGTGTCCTCTCAGAAAGAAGGACAAGCAGGAGAAGCAAGACCAGGCAACAACTCACGCTGAGATAGATAGGCTATCCTCCAGGTTGGAGGAAGACTTTGTGATGATTTCCCACATACCTCCAAGAGTGAGGTGGGGTGACTTGGAGTTGTAGCTCCAAAGAGCCACATAGATTGGACAAGGTCCTTGAGGAGTCCAATTTGTTGATTTTTTATAGCATCAGAAAGTGTTCTAAGTCCAAACTTTGGGAGGAGACCTGGACATCAGTATTCCAAAGAACCCATAAACCGTTTGTGGAAATTCCACTCGGTTCATGTCTTATTAAAATAATTAATTATTTTAATGGAGACCCTAAGTCTAAACTTCGGGAAATTAAATAATTAAAGGGTATTAGTAAGACAGAGTGTGAATCTTCTTGAAAATGAAGATCAAGTCAAGTTTTAATCTTAGCCATTGATTAGACTTCTAATCTGGGTCGTTGATTCACCAACGAGAAGATTATAAAAGAAGGCTTGAGGGTTATTTGGAAAGTAAGCCGGGCATACACTTAGTACCCAAAGGAGATCAATTCTGAAGGAATAGAATTCGATCTCAATGGGAGAGTTGCAGGGTGGAGAGTTGCAGAAGAAGAAGGAGGAGGGAGTCAACAATGACTGAGGTTGAGGATAGAGGGACGCAGTGGGCCACAGGAGGCAGCGCAGAGTTGCAACATAGTGAACCCATGCAGAGCCTACGCAGACTTACGCTGTCCAACACAGGGACTGCGCAAAGAAACACGTAAACATGCACAAAGGGAAGCAAAGGCTGATACAGGTGTCCGGAAATTGTCGGGAGGAGCCGAAAATTTTGTGTCAGTTTCCAGATTATATCTGCCAGTTTATTCCTTGTAAATATTCATTTGCTGAAGAATATTAATAAAACCCTCATCTGCTGCACCGGTTTTCCCGCATTGGGTTTTTCTGGGGACATTTGTCCAAAAATAACCATGTACATGTGATTGGTTCTTATGCTTATGTTCTTAACTTTTTACTTCTTTGCATATATAATTGTGAATGTTGCAGTAGTATTTATTTCGAAGTTTACTGATAGATTTCTATAAATAACTTATTGGAGTAATAAGTAGGAGAAATAAATCTATCACTGCAACTATAGATTTTCAGATTGAAAATTTCACAGAATCTATGTTGGAGTGCAACTGAGTTGCAGTGTAGATGTAGTGTTGGCAGCTTAACAACATGATCAACAACAACACAAATGCAACATCAAAGTTGCATAGTGGTTGGTGGGCAGTGGCAGGCAGTCACAGTGGCCAAATATTAACAGCGTGATAGAGGGATGATACAGAGACAAAGTGTTGTGGTAGGGTGTGTAGCACTAGAATGCATTCCTCGCTAAGAGGGAGTGTTATTTTTTGTAGCATCGGATGTGTTGTAGCCACGAAATTTGGTTGGGAGGCTAGAAAAGTGTTGCAGGAAGCGTCCCCACCCCCCCCCCCCCCCCAACTCCAACCCCTGATCTGCGTCCTGTACGGAAACGTGGGCAAACTGCCGTACGAACTGCGTTTCTGAAAAACGGAAATGCGGATCAGGCTTGACGATACAGTTCCTGCCATTTCGGAAACGTCTAGTCCGATCCACGTTTACGTACGTCGGAACCACATTTCGTACGACGGATCGTGCTATGAAAATGTGGCGTTTCCGGGTCGGATCCGTATGAATCCCAACCGGATCCGAAGGGAGATGGGCAGGTTCTATATATATATACATATATTATTTTTTGTTTTTTTCTTTGACTTAAGTTGGGTTGGGGCTTCTTGGACACTCCAAAGGTGCTCCCTTGATGCTCCGTAGATGCTTCCTAGATGCTCCCTCATGGTATTGTTCAATTTTTAAAGTAAAAGTGACATTCTCCTTAATATTTCATTTTCATCCTTTTACTTAAATTTTTAACATTACCATGAAATGACTTGGGATGTTTGAGAGCGGTTCCAACCTCATTGGACTTCATATGGAGAAAATAGAATGTCATCCCCTATTCAAAATTTAGCAGACTTTACAGTTTTCAGGAATTCAGGATCAATGGGATTGTGGCATTTCATTAGATTATATCATGTGTGAGGGTATGTGATTGGCATTTAATCAAGAGCACCAAGCCCTATATGTACCCCAGTGTTGGTGATGTTAATTGTTGAACTCCTTTGTCATGCCGTTAGCAAAAAATTAGCTTTCAATCAAATCAAAATCATCAATTAGGCATGTTAAGTTTTTTCTACCATATTTTAAGGCTTGGATTAATAATTAGGTAGTTTGATTAAAATTGGGCAATGTTGACTAATATCCTAGACAATGGAGGCAGAGGCAAAGGCTAGATAAGAGGAGAAGAATCTAGATTCTAGATGGTTGATGCTCGAATAATTAATCATTAATGTACAATGGATGCCATGTCTATCTTGATTTATGTACAAATATGCATGTTTCCATATTTTCTACAACTAATTTGGTGTTTTGGATGTTTTTTTTAATATAAATGCAAATATATATATATATATATATATATATATATATATATATATATAGTAGACACTTCCGAGACGGTTCGTTTCCTATATTTTTGGGAAATGACGCTTCCGTGTCCCTTCTTCCAAAAAACGTCCCCGCTTCGTGCAATGTTGGGCTAGAATACAAGAGATCTCCAAGACCCAAAACTCATTTCTGGAAATTCCACATAGAGATGACTTAATTAGATTATTAACCAATTTTTAAATATTTCCTAAGTCTAAACTTAGGGAATATGGTTAATTAACCAAAATTAATTAAGTCAAGGTGTGAATCATCTAGAAACTCATACAAATCAACTCCAAGATGATCCTAGCCACTGATTAAGTTGTGATCTTGGTCGTTGGTGCTCCAATAGTGGATTATAAGAGGAAGTCAATGGGCACTTGGAGAGGACACACCAAGCACCATAGTCACTTGGAGAATTCGATTTTCCAGAGTAGTAGTAGTCATTTGCCATAGAGTTTGAGCTTTAGTGAGGCAACAAAGTTAGTGAGGGGCAGGGACAGGGATCTGTAGGAAGTTTTCTAGATCCAGAGAGCTAGTAGCAAGTGACAAAAGTGATCCACGCAAAAGTAGCGCAGAAACTGCTCAGAAGCTGACTAGACCAGCTCGATTTAGCTGAGGAGGAGGTCGATTCAGTTTCCAGAGGCCAACATATTCTTCCAGAGGGCCGGAGAGTCACTTCCAACAGCAGAGGTAGGCTAGACGACTTGCTCAGAGGCAAAATCGAGCCACACGTGTGATAGAGCGCAATATTCCCAAATTTTCACATGATATTTGGAATATTAGAGTTCTTAAGAAACTTAATTAATTAAGTAAATAAAAGGGTGGAGGGACCCACAAACCTCAAAGATGAATAAAATCCCCTTTTAATGTGTGTATGTGGATATTCTAGATCTAGATCTAAAATCATGGAGTAGTGGAGCAGCTCCATTAATGAAGATCATGTCTCATTTATGAGATAGATTATGGAGGATGAAACAATCAAATAAGATCATGAATCTTAAATGAAAAATCATGAGGATGTTTGATAAGGTCAACTGAGATCATAGTGCATTCAAAGAAGATCATAAAGCACTTATGATAAGAAAGTGGAGGAAGTGATGCATTTAATGCACACATGATGGAGAGGGTGATCACCCCATGTGAACATGATGGAGGACATGGAGAAACAACGCAATTAACCATGGAGACTTATGTCCACATGTACAACGCAGTTTTGGAGTGGGCCTAGGCTATCGAAGGCTCATATCTATATAATGAAGGTGAAGGCACATTGGAGGGCATGATTTGGATTATTCATTTCTTGATCTGTTTAGATCTAGATTTGTCGTAGGACATTTCTATTCATTCTTGAACTGTTTATCTAAGATTGCAGTGCTATTTAGCACAGGGTGTTTCCGAGTGGGAATCTCTCCTCTTTCCTTGAGTAGCTCTTGAAAGAGGGTTGGACTACATTCCTTATCAAACATTGGTGCCATCTTTAGGAGGTTGTTTCTAGCATTCAGCTAGGAAACTGGTGGAGGATTCATCCTACCACTTTGTTCTTCATATTCAGTCTTCCAGGAGTAGCAGACCTATATCCGACATTTAGGCCACTAGGTTTTACCTCCATGCAGCAGCAGTCCCTTCAAGGATTGTGCAGTCCAGTCTTGTAGATCTATTGGAGGAAGGAAGTTTCCAGTATTTCAGCTGGAAATCCTGTGAGGGATCATCTCCTCACATTGGATCTATTGTTCCCATCATTCAGGTGCTGATTTGACATATCTACCAGCAACCTATTGAGATTCCCTCTCTGACAGCGCAGTTTTCTGAAGTTGTTGTTCATCTAGCTGCTATTTTCAGTGGAGGAGATTGGAGGAGCTAGATCTTGAGCTTTTAGCCCAAGGATCTAGAGAAGGGATCAACCCTTCTTGCATAGATCTGATTTTGCATCATTGCAGCCATCATATCATCAGATCTAGTTCAGATTTGCATACCCAGCAGTATATATGTGAAGACATAAGAGGGAGGTTTCCTTAGATTGATAGATCTGAGAAACCCTTTCTGGGTTATCTTGGGTATCCATCATAGAGCCCAGATCTCTGTTTTCAGCATCACCAGAGCTCCCATTCTGCCTAGATCTGACTTTCTATCTTTCAGGCAATTGCAGTCCCAATAGTTGCAGCAGGGACAACGCAGTTTACCTTCCAGCAGTTTAGCAGTTACATAGTCCCTCTTGTGGGATCATTGCAGGGTCATTCCAGGCCATCCCTTTGGCTTGAGTGTCTCATATTTTGAGCACTGTTGTACTTGCTTTTTCACCTCCTATATAATAAAATGGCTCAACTATTTCTGTGCATTCTGATGTGTATTTAGATTTATTGTTTACTTTGCTACAGTTCTTATATTGTGTTTCAGTGTTACTGCATTCTCCCTTTTGGGATATTACAGTGGAATCAGAGCATGATCTTTGGCTCAGCTTGTGGAAACTTCATCTTTTGTATCAAAAGAAGAAGCAGATAGATGAGATTTATCATGAAGGAGGATTATAGTTTTGCCACTCCTCTCTTTATATCCATGCAAGATCTCTCCAAGGAGGTCAATCAAATGAAGAGAGAAAGGCAAAAGGAGGATCCAAGTAGAAGATTTGATGAGGAATGTCCAAGCACTTCCTATCAGCAAAAAAAGAAACTGGAGAATCATAGATCTCCTCATAGATCTACTATGCCTACTTTCTTTGAAGAAGGTGAATGGTATAGAAATGAAGAAAGAAAAGAACCTGAGACTCATGAGACTCTCAGTCTGTATCTTGAAGAGTACAAAGCACAGTCTAGAGCATTCAAAGAGAGTCTAACTCTCCAAGAATTCTTCGAACTCAAAGAAGAAAGAAGATCCTATAGCAGCAATAGAAGAAAGAGGTACCATAGATTTTATTTGCTTACGTTTGATGGATCTTCCTCAAGCATTGGTTAAGGCTTGGAGGAAAGAGTTAGATACATTTTTCATGCTACATCGTGTGGTTGAAAAAGAGGCTGTCCAAATTGCAACACTTCATCTTTTAGGTGAAGCCAATGATTGGTGGTTTGCTCACATGAGGCATGCAAAGGTGACTAAATATTCAGATTTCTTTCACAAATTGAAGAAGAAGTTTGATGTGAGAAAAACATAAATGTGCCACAAAGAGACATTTCCTAAGGAAACAAAGGAGAATGTCAATCTTGTCACTCTAGACAAGGAGTCACTACATTCACCACCAGTTGCAGAAGTACTTACATCTAGAGAAGAGACACTTGCGACTTTGCAAGATAGCCTTGAGCTCTTGACATATAGAGTCCCATGCATGATTCAGGAGATGCATGAGGAAGAAAAGGAAGATTCCAGCACTGGTACATTGATAGAAGAGCAGCCATCACTCTTACCAGCAGTTGGAGACATTATTGTACCAGTTGGAGGAACTCTTGTGTTCTTGCAAGAGGTCCCTACACATCAGTTGATCCAAGGTATGCATGCACTTTCATCACATATTGTTTCAGTAGATCTTATTAAAACTTATGGGGACATGCCATCAGGGCCAATGCATAACCAAGGGTTAGAACAAAATGCTGATTTGAAGCAGCAACATATCACAACGTAGAGGACGCTTGATCTTATCAAGGAGGAGATTAAGAACTATCCCAGTTCATCATTGTTGAGCTACATTCAACCCTTTAAGTTGAAGTGTAGAGTTTCAGAAAATGGGAAGAGCATGATCCTATGGACAATAACTGGTTATCAGATCAGTATTGTGCCTTTCTTTGAGACAACACATGTATTACCATGCAGATCTACAACGCTGTCACTTAGTAGCAGTGATAAAGAAGGAGCCCCATCATTCTTGGAGCATTCTGAAGGTAGCTTCACTCATGAAGCAATGGAGTTAAAGATGATAAATGGTAGACATCTTGAGATGAGGAATCTTTTCTCCTTTCTAGATGACACTTTCTCAATAAGCATCTCACAACTTAGAGAAACTTCTACCTGCAGCAGATCCAGAACCTCATTGGTTTTGGAGGGCCATTGATGAGAAGAAGGTCCCATTAAGATATCTCATTAGAGGTGCACTTCAACATTTCATGGAGTGCAAAGCTCTTCATCAATTTGGGGAGGATGGTATTCTACAAAGGGAGGATACCATGTTTATGCAGAACATCATTCATCATCCACATTGGGATGAGTGGGTGAGGATGATAAGCGAGGGGTTGCATGACCACTTGCACTTATATGATATGGGCCAGCAAGAAGCTTGGTTATGCTGGTTGCTCTTGGGTGAGTTTGGTTACTACCCAAAGGCTCCTAATTCTTTGATCCATGCCTTGAAAAACACTCATGTAATGAAGAAGGCATGGCTGCACTGGCTGCTCTTGGGTGAGTATGGTTACCACCCAATAGCTCATATTTTTCTGATTCATGCCTTGTGTATCAATGATTTAATGCAGCAAAAGAAGGCATGTTCATTTTGGTTGCCCTTGAGAGAGTTTGGCCATCACATGACATCTCCTATGTTTGTGTGTTTTATATTGTTTGTAATATGGCATAATACTCTCATGATGTGTGATAATGGAGTTTGTTTGTATTGGGCTGATATGACATTCCATATGTCCTTCAGTATGTTGTTGTTGCTCCATGATTCACATAATGATGTGAAGAGGCAGCAAGAGATCTTGTTGTTGTGGCTTTTATTGGGGGACTTTGGTCCTAAATACTCCCCTGTTTTTCATGATAGTGTTGGAGGATGGCAGCAAGAGGCACTCCTTCGATGGCTCTTACTTGGAGAGTATGGACACCATACTTGGTATCTCGATGGTGTGGTGTGGCAGCAGGGAGCATTGCTGCATTGGTTACTATTGAGAGAATATGGTTTGACTCTTTTGTCTACCCATATATCTCTACTTCTGCTTTGGTACAATGTTGGGATGATGCTTAGATCCAACAAGGCCAACAAGGCTAAGGATGGAGACATGAAAAACCTCTTCTTATTTCATGTAGCATGGGATGGATTATTACTTTGTGAGTTGGAGGTTTCCTCTTGTGGAAAGAACCATCTATCTTTATGTATCTCATGTATTGTGGAGGATGTTGGACAAGTTATGGTTGTCACGTGGAGCTTCATGATTGATGAGGGACATCTAACTACACAGTTAGAGATCATTCTAGACATTCTAGAGAGGCAACCTTGGTGCTGGGCATACATAACTCATTGCAGCAAATGGGGAGACCTTCCTTGTGTGGATGCCATTTGGAGGGGAAGAGATTGCTCTAGCATCTATTTTTGCAGTTGCTTGAGGACAAGCAACATTTTTCCGGGGAGGACTGTAATATTCCCAAATTTTCACATGATATTTGGAATATTAGAGTTTTTAATAAACTTAATTAATTAAGTACATAAAAAGGTGGAGGGACCCGCAAACCTCAAAGATGAATAAAATCCACTTTTAATGTGTGTATGTGGATATTCTAGATCTAGATCTAAAATCATGGAGTAGTGGAGCAGCTCCATTAATGAAGATCATGTCTCATTTATGAGATAGATTATGGAGGATGAAACAGTCAAATAAGATCATGGATCTTAAATGCAAAATCATGAGGATTTTTGATAAGGTCAACTGAGATCATAGTGCATTCAAAGAAGATCATAAAGCACTTATGATAAGAAAGTGGAGGAAGTGATGCATTTAATGCACACATGATGGAGAGGGTGATCACCCCATGTGAACACGATGGAGGACATGGAGAAACAACGCAGTCAACCATGGAGACTTATGTCCACATGTACAACGCAGTTTTGGAGTGGGCCTAGGCTATGGAAGGCTCATATCTATATAATGAAGGTGAAGGCACATTGGAGGGCATGATTTGGATTATTCATTTCTTGATCTGTTTAGATCTAGATTTGTCTTAGGATATTTCTATGCATTCTTGAGCTGTTTAGCTAAGATTGCAGTGCTATTTAGCACAAGGTGTTTCCGAGCGGGAATCGCTCCTCTTTCATTGGGTACGTCTTGAAAGAGGGTTGTACTAGATTCCTTATCAGGCATTGGTGCCATCTTTAGGAGGTTGTTTCTAGCATTTAGCTAGGAAACCAGTGGAGGATTCGTCCTACCACTTTGTTCTTCATATTCAGTCTTCCAGGAGCAGTAGATCTATATCCGGCATTCAGGCCACTAGGTTTTACCTCCATGCAGCAGCAGTCCCTTCAAGGATTGTGCAGTCTAGTCTTGTAGATCTATTGGAGGAAGGAAGTTTCTAGTATTTCAGCTGGAAATCATGTGAGGGATCATCTCCTCACATTGGATCTATTGTTCCCATCATTTAGGAGTTGATTTGACATATCTAGTAGCAAGCTATTGAGCCTCCCTCTCTAACAGTGCAGTTTTTTGAAGCTGTTGTTCATCCAGCAGCTATTTTCGGTGGAGGAGATTGGAGGAGCTAGATCTTGAGCTTTTAGCCCAAGGATCTAGAGAAGGGATCAACCCTTCTTGCATTGATCTGATTGTGCATCATTGCAGCCATCATATCATCAGATCTAGTTCAGATCTGCATACTCAACAGTATATATGTGAAGACATAAGAGGGTGGTTTCCTTAGATTGACAGAACTGAGAAACCCTTTCTGGGTTATCTTGGGTATCCATCATAGAGCCCAGATCTCTGTTTCAGCATCATCGGAGCTCCCATTCTGCCTAGATCTGACTTTCTATCTTTCAGGCAATTGCAATCCCAATAGTTGTAGCAGGGACAACGCAATTTACCTTTCAACAGTATAGCAGTTACGTAGCCTCTCTTGTGGGATCGTTGTAGGGTCATTCCAGGCCATCCCTTTGGCTTGAGTGTGTCATATTTTGAACATTGTTGTACTTTATTTTTCACCTCCTATATAATAAAATGGCTCAACTATTTCTATGCATTCTGATGTGTATTTAGATTTATTGTTTACTTTGCTGCAGTTCTTATATTGTGTTTCAGTATTACTGCATTCTCCCTTTTGGGATATTACAGTGGAATCAGTGCATGATCTTTGGCTCAGCTTGTGGACACTTCATCTTTTGCATCAAAAGAAGAAGCAGATAGATGAGATCTATCATGAAGGAGGATTATAGTTTTGCCAGTCCTCTCTTTATATCCATGCAAGATCTCTCCAAGGAGGTCAATCAATTGAAGAGAGAAAGGAAAAAGGAGGATCCAAGAAGAACATTTGACGAGGAAGGTCCAAACACTTCCTATCAGCAAAAAAAGAAATTGGAGAATCATAGATCTCCTCATAGATCTACTATGCCTACTTTCTTTGAAGAAGGTGAATGGTATAGAAATGAAGAAAGAAAAGAACCTGAGACTCATGAGACTCTTAGTTTGTATCTTGAAGAGTACAAAGCATAGTCTAGAGCATTCAAAGAGAGTCTAACTCTCCAAGAATTCTTCGAACTCAAAGAAGAAAGAAGATCCTATAGCAGCAATAGAAGAAAGAGGCACAGTAGATTTTATTTGCCTACGTTTGATGGATCTTCCTCAAGCACTGTTAAGGCTTGGAGGAAAGAGTTAGATACATTTTTCATGCTACATCCTGTGGCTGAAAAAGAGGCTGTCCAAATTGCAGCACTTCATATTTTAGGTGAAGCCAATGATTGGTGGTTTGTTTGGTGGATTGTAGCACTTCATCTTTTCACAAATTGAGGAAGAAGTTTGATGTGAGAAAAACAGAAATGTGCCACAAAGAGACATTTCCTAAGGAAACAAAGGAGGATGTCAATCTTGCCACTCTAGACAAGGAGTCACTACATTCACCACCAGCTGCAGAAGTACTTACATCTAGAGAAGAGACACTTGCGACTTTGCAAGATAGTCTTGAGCTCTTGACATATCGAGTCCCATGCATGATTCAAGAGATGCATGAGGAAGAGAAGGAAGATTCCAACGCTGGTACATTGATAGAAGAGCAGCCATCACTCTTACTAGCAGTTGGAGACATTATTGTACCGGTTGGAGGAACTCTTGTGTTCTTGCAAGAGGTCCTACACATCAGTTGATCCAAGGTATGCATGTACTTTGTGTACTTTCGGAGGAATATCAGATCTAAGTGACTCAGAGTTGTAGTGAGGGGCAGATGCAGTGATTGGCTAGGAGGGTCATGAGTAGAGTGCAGAGCAAGGGCAACAGAGACGCAGTGAAGGAAACACAACCATCAGTGAGTGTGATGCAGTCCCTCAAGAGGGTAATGCAGGCCCACGCAGGGCTCATGTAGGGGCAGCGCAGTGTTTCCAAGCATAAGTCCGAAATTCTGCTGGAAGCAAGGTTTTCTAAGCCACCTGGGCTGAAACCAAGATCCGGGAGAAGCAGATCCACACAGAGCTAGGGTGGCGTAGTCCCTTAGCCTAGGCTACGCATGCCTACACAGTAGCTACGCAGAGGCTGTGCAGAGACAGCTGGGGTTTCACCAGTTGCTCATCCAGATTAGCCGGGACTTGCGAGAGAGGTATATCTTACATTTTCTCTGATTGCCGATGTTTTCTTTGTTGGGTTATCTGAGTTTATGGCACCCTAGATGTACTTAGAAACTTTGCTTAATAATAATAAACGCTCATATCTGTTGCACCGGTTTTCCCGCATTGGGTCTTTCCGGGGACATTTATCCGAAAAATCTGTCACGTTGTCATATGAGCATGCTATTCAGTAAATGATCTGTATGTGTAGGCTGTTAATTGTAGTTACCTCGCTGTTAATTCTGAATATTCAGATTAATAACTTGTATGTTTAATCAATTAGGAGAAGTAAATGGAGATTTAACAGTAGGGTTTCTTATTTAAGAAATTTTCACATGGTATTAGAGCATTGCAGATCAAGCCGAATCTCCAGCAAAATCAGATGAAGAAATTCTTACTGCAGAGAGTAGTTGAAGCAACAGAGATCCAGAGAAGGCAGCGCAACATCAGGAGGACGCAATCCCAACAGAGGATACACAGGGGTTGACGCAGTCCCAACTGAGTGATGCAGAGAGAGTGCAGTGCCTTCTAGAGTGACGCAGGAGTAGCCTGTGCTGCGAAGAGGCTGCGCTGAGCCAGTCTGCTCATGCAAAGGCGATCTCGAGGGACACAATGCAGTTTTGAGTTGTTGTGCTATATTTCCGTGGGCCCGAAGTGGGCTTTAGATATTCAACAGTTGTTAGTGTGGTGGAGATTCTTCTAGTGCAGAATTGTGCCTAGCTAAGTTGACAAAGAGCAAGAGCAAGACAGTTGCTCAACATATCTGCACCAAACAGATCTGAGATTCGATCAGGAGGGTGATCGTAGAGAATTGTTCAGTTGTTTTTTGGCTGAAGATTTCTAGGAGGGAAATGAGTTGTCGGAGGGAGCAACTACTATAGAGGGTTTCTATTCGCCAAGAAACCAAGATCCAATATTTCTGTTGAGTGTTGCAGCAGAAAGAGGGAGAGGAGTATCTGTTGTGAGCAAAGATGGCTTCTCATGGATTGAAAGATTAGGACAGGTTGGACGGCATGTCCAACTTCGTTATCTGGAGGGTCGAGATCTTGACAGTCCTGGATGAGTACGACATCAAGGACCATGCTGAGAATGACCTAGCTATGCCTGTTGATCCGAATCCTCTGAATAAATTCAAGGAGAATCGACTGCGGGCTAAGCGCTTGATCATGGACGGAGTCAAAGATCACATCGTGCCACATACTGCTGAGAAGAACACGAAAAATGAGATATGGAAAACTTTGGAGACAATGTATCAGGGATGCTTTGTCCAAAGGAAGATGCTTCTGGAGAATCAGATGCGGTTGTTCCAGATGCAGAAGGGTGAGGAGATAGATCCCTTCCTCTTTAGACTTTAGACTATTCGAGATCAACTGATTTCCATGGGTGCGACTCCGGATGAAGGGCTCTTGGTAAGGACTGCCCTGAATGCAGTCACCGAGGAATGGGAAACGTTTGTCCAAAGCATCTTGGGCAGGGCAGCGTTACTATCCTGGGCAGACATGTGGGCAATCCTCCGTTAGAAGGAAATCAGGAGATTCACCAAGAGGCAAAGCAACAATAACGGAACGATCAAGGTAAAGAAAGAAGAGGAGGAGGATGCAGCCCTTGCATCAAAGGAACAGAGGCAGCAAGGGAAGAAGAAGAGGGACCTATCCAAGGTCCGTTGCTTTAATTGTGGCGAACTTGGACACTTCGCCAACACTTATCCTAAGAAGAAGGACAAAAGATCTTCTAAATCCAAGGCGACAACAACAAAGGACGATGGGAGTGATGATGACGTAGCCATGAGTGCTCATGAGCCACATAAGTGGGGCGACATTGATCTGTAGAGCAACTACAAATAGGAGAGGCAGGATCCTTGAGTAGCCCAACTCTTGGATCACATATGAGCTACGGGAGACTTAAGATGGTAGCGGGACAAGTGGAGCAATGGGTGCGAAGATCACAGTGAAGGAGAGGGCAGTGCTGAGACGCTATAGAGGGAGCAACGCAGTGCAGAGGCAATAATAGCATAGAGGCAACAACACAGAGGCTGATGGGACTTCAGTAGTGCAGAGAGACAGTGCTTACGCAGTGCAAAGCTGTAGCAGCGCAGTAGCTTCAGGAGGACAACACAGAGTAGCAACTAAGGAAGCTTCAGTGATGAGATGCAACTCGACTTGTCTGTCAATGATTGGGCACGGGTCCTTTAGTTGCTTACTTCTCAGCAATTGAGTTTCAGTGCAGCAGTTAGCAGTGGCAGTGCTATGGGCAGCATGATGCAACAAATTGAGAGGGAGTTGCAGTATAGATGCAATAGTGTCAGTGGCAGTGACATGGGCAATAGTACAGAAAGCAGCAGCGCAGTGGATGGAGGGCAGCAGGCCAAGCATCAGCAGTGCAGAGACCGATGTCGAGATCATGCGATACATGGTGTTGATGTATTGCTAGAGCACACTCCGCGTTAAGAGGGAGTGTTGAGATTTTGAGATAGCTTCGGGTGTGCTCTAGCCCTGAAATTTTGTGGAGGGGCTAAGACACACAAGACCTCCAAAACCCAGAAAGCGTTTGGAGAAATTTCATTTGGTGTGTGAGATATTAAAATAATTAATTTTTTTAATGAGGACCCTAAGTCTAACTTAGGGAATTAGAAAAATTAAAGTGAATTAATTAAACACGTGATGAAATGTTCTAAGTGACGTAGATCAAGCAGTCTTTAATCTAAGCCGTCCATAAGAGATTAAATCACGACCATTGATGTGTCAACGAGAAAAGTATAAAGGAAAGACTTGGGGTCAGTTGAGGAGACACACAGAGAGTCTAAGAGATCGAAATATTCTGACAGAGCAGTGCTCGGACGAAGATCAGATTTGAGTGACTCAGAGTTGCAGTGAGGGGCAGATGCAGTGATTAGCCAGGAGGGTCAAGAGTACAGTGCAGAGTAAGGGCAGCAGAGACGTAGTGGAGGCAGCGGAACCATCAGAGGGTGTGACGCAGTCCCTTAGGAGGGTGACCCAGGCCCACGCAGGGCTCATGTAGGGGCAGCGCAGTGTCTCCAAGCAGAAGTCCGAAATTCTGCCAGAAGCAAGGGCTTCTGAGCCGGCTGGGCTAAAACCGAGATCCGGGAGAAGCAGATCCACACAGAGCTAGGGTGACGCAGTCCCTCAGCCTAGGCTAAGCAGGCGTAGGCAGTAGCTGTTCAAAGACAGCTGGGGTTTCACCAGTTGCTCATCCAGATTAGCCGGGACTTGCGAGAGTGAGGTATATTTCACATTTTCTCTGATTGCCGAGGTTTTCTCGGTTGGGTTAGCCGAGTTTATGGCACCCTAGATGTACTCAGAAACTGCTGCTTAATAATAATAAACCCTAATATCTGCTGCATCGGTTTTCCCGCATTGGGTTTTTCTGGGGACATTTATCCGAAAAATCTGTGTCACTTTGTCATATGAGCGTGCTATTCAGTAAATGATCTGTATGTGTATTCTGTTAATTGTATTTACTTCACTGTTAATTCTAAATATTCAGATTAATAACTTGTATGTTTAATCAAGTAGGAGAAGTAAATCGAGATTTAACAGTAGGGTTTCTTAGTTAAGAAATTTTCACAATTGGCAGGTATTTGTCTAGAGTATCTTGGGCAGAGATACCTTGCCTAGATGGTACAAGATGTGGTCCGATCTGTAGCAGGAATAGTTGAGGAGGGCTCTGTTGAAGAGCACCATCAGTGGTAGCAGCAGTAAGGGCGTGAAGAGTGAGGAGGAGAATGTGGTTCTTGCGTCCAAGGGTCTTAGTCAAGAACACGAGGGGCAGAAGAAGAAGTACCTATCTAAGTTCAAGTGCTTCAGGTGTGGCGAGTTTGGCCACTACAGTGCCCAGTGTCCTCTCAGAAAGAAGGAAAAGCAGGAGAAGCAGGACCAGGCAACAATTCATGCTGAGATAGATAGGTCGTCCTGCAGGTTGGAGGAAGACTTCACAATGATTTCCCACAAACTTCCAGGAGTGAGGTGGGGTGACTTGGAGTTGTAGCCCCGGAGAGCTACAAAGATTGGACTTGGTCGTTGAGGAGTCCACCTCATGGGTCATTACTTGGCTACGGGGGCCCACAATATTCTATAATAGGATGGATCAGTGGCAGTTGATGTAGTCAGATGCTAGAATGACAATTGCAGAAACTAGTTGTAGTCAGATGCAGGGGAGCGCAGTGCAGAGTTGGCAGCAGTGCAGGTGGCACAGTGTAGAGTCAGCAACAACGTAGATTCTTAAGAGACAGTGCAGAGGCTAGTAGAAGTCAAAGACTCGGGTGACAGATGCATCATACTGAACACAATCGATTTAGTATTTTGGATGTTTTTCAGTTGCAATGTTGGAAGCAGTACAACAAGATCAGTAGTAGCACAAATGCAACATTAGAGTTGCGTAGTGGTTGGTGGGAAGTGGCAGGCAGTCACAGTGGCCAGACATTAGTAGTGTGACAGAGGGATGATACAGAGACAGTGTTGTGGCAGGATATGCAACACTAGAACACATTCCTCGCTAAGAGGGAGCGCTCATTTTTGTAGCATCGGATGTGTTCTAGCCACGAAATTTGGTGGAGAGGCTAGAATATAGGAGATCTCCAAGACCCATAATCGTTTTTGGAAATTCCACCTAGAGTTGACTTAATTAGATTGATAACCAAGTTTTAAATATTTTCTAAGTCTAAACTTAGGGAATATGGTTAATTAATCAAAATTAATTAAGTCAAGGTTTGAATCATCTAGAAACTCACACGGATGGAATCCAAGATGATCCTAGCCACTGATTAAGTTTTAATCTTGGTCGTTGGTGCTCCAACAATGGATTATAAGAGGAAGTCGATGGGCACTTGGAGAGGACACACCAAGCACCAAAGTCACTTGGAGAATTCGATTTTCCAGAGTAGCAACAGTTAGTTGCAGGAGAGTTCGAGCTTCAGTGAGGCAAAAAAGTTAATGAGGGCCAGGGGTAATGATCCAGAGGAAGTTTTTCAGATCCGGAGAGGCAACAATAAGTGACATAAGTGATCCATACAGAAGTAGCGCAGAAGCTAACTTATAGCAGTTTGATTTAGTTGAGGAGGAGGTCGATTTAGTTTCCAGAGGCCAGGAAAGTGTTCCAGAGGGTCAAAGAGTCACTTCCAGCAGCAGAGACAGGCTAGACAACTTGCTCAGATGAAGAGTCGAGCCACACGTGTGAGAGATAGTGCAAAGGAAGCGCATAAGGGCTCACGCTGGGCTGTGGACGACTAATTTTCTGTAGAAGCCAGTGTCAGGATTGCTTGTCGTGTGAGAGAATTTTTCTCTCTAATTATTTCTGTCAGATACTTGCTAATTGGATTGCCAGTTGGGCATCCAAAGATTGTACTCAGATTTTCACTACTGCATAATAATAAAAACCGTCATTGCTGAACCAGTTTTCCGAAGTTGGGTATTTTTGGTAAAATTTGTCCAAAAATAACGTTGTCATTTTATGTGTGTTTGTGCTAGTATTTTCTCAGTTTCCAACGCTATTATTTCCGTATTTTTATTTGTGAAGGTTGCATTGTGATTTATTTGATATTTGTCGTAGCAGATAAATTGTTAAAATAATTAACAATTAGAAAAATAAATTCCATTTACTGCAATAGGATTTCAGATTTGAAATTTTCACATGGTATCAAAGGGTGAGTGATCAACCGGGAAGCTCAAAAGCAAAGAGGAAAATTTCGTCGCTTAGAGGGAGCAGCAAGCCAAAATTTTCAGAGGCAGCGCAGATCCTTGATAGGCAGGTCGAGTTGCTGGGGCAACAGTTTGATTTTCAGTTGCAGGTTGGCAGAAAAATCAAGTTGCCCAGATTTGTGATTCCAGCAGTCAGAGGGAGCAACTGTAGCTCAGATTTTCGCTGAACAGATTTTTGGTTGGACGTAGAGGGTTTTGCAGTAGCAAAAACATCGTCGGGTGGAAGAGAAAAGTGCACACATAGAGGGAGATTTCTCTCAGAGGGTTTCTACTCAAGAAATATGATTTTCCGAGTTGCAGATTGGCAGTAGCAGCAAGAAGAACAACGCATTCCAGGAGGGAGTGCGAGTAGCAGAGCAACAACCGAGCAGAGGAATAGGGAGTTTCCAAACCAGAGTAGAGATGGCCACAACTGAGCTCGGGGACCAAGAAAGATTGGAGGGTGCCTCCAACTATGTCATCTGGAAGGCAAGGATGCTATTCATTCTGGATGAATATGTTCTGAAGCCCTATGCAGTGAGTGTGGTAGCAATACTCGAGGATGTTGATGAGCAGAAGGAGTATAGGAAGGAGATGGCTAAGGGCAAGAGGATGATTTTGGATGGAGCTCGTGATCATCTCGTCTCACATGTGGTAGGACAAGAAACAACCAAGGAGATGTGGGATGCCTTGGTAGAGTTGTTTCAGAGTTCTTCCGGGTAATGAAAGATGTACCTCCAAGAGAAGCTGAGGAGCACGAGGATGCAAAATGTGAGAGCATAAATGCCTTTATCACTTAGATTCAGTAAGTCCGAGATCAGTTGGCAGTTGTTGGGTCAACACCTCAACCTACCAAGCTTGTACGATTGACACTGAATAGTGTCTCAGAGGACTGGCAGGTATTTGTCCAGAATATCTTGCTTAGAGATAACTGTCCTAGGTGGGACAAGATGTGGTCTGATTTGCAGCACGAAGAGTCGAGGAGGGCTCTGATGAAGAGCACCATCAGTGACAACAACAGTAAGGGCGTGAAGAGTGAGGAGGAGAATGTAGCTCTTGCATCCAAGGGTCCTAGTCAAGCACAGGGGGAGCATAAGAAGAAGAAGAAGAAGAAGAAGAAGAAGGACCTATCTAAGGTCAAGTGCTTCAGGTGGGGTGAGTTTGTCCCCTACAGTACCAAGTGTCCTCTCAGAAAGAAGGACAAGCAGGAGAAGCAGGACCAGGTAGCAGCTCATGCTGAGATAGATAGTTTGTCCTCTAGGTTGAAGGAAGACTTCACGATGATTGCCCACATATCTCCAGGAGTGAGGTAGGGTGACTTGGATTTGTAGCCCCAGAGAGCTATGGAGATTGGATAGGGTCCTTGAGGAGTCCACCTCATGGATCATTACCTTGCTATGGGGGCCCACAGTATTCAATAGCAGGATGGATTAGTGGTAGTAGATGCAATCAGATGCCAGAGTGACATTTGCAGAGACTAGTTGTAGTCAGATGTTGGGGAGTGCAGTGCAGAGTTGACAGCAGTGTAGAGTCAACAACAATGCAAATTCTTTAGAGACAATGCAGAGGCTAGAAGCAGTTAGAGACTTGGGTGACAGATGCATCACACTAAACACAATTGATTCAATATTTTGGATGTTTTTTAGTTGCAGATGTTGCAGTTGCAACAACAACTGAGTGGCAATGCAGATGCAATGTTGGAAGCAGGACATCAGGATCAAGAACAACATAGATGCATAATCAGAGTTGTGCATTGGTTGGTGGGCAGTGGCAGGAAGACATAGTGGCCAGACATCAACAACGTGGCAGAGGGATGATATAGAGACAAAGTGTTGCGACAGGGTGTGCAACACTAGAACACATTTCTCGCTAAGAGGGAGTGTTAGTTTTTGTAGCATCGGATGTGTTCTAGCCACGAAATTTGGTGGAGAGGCTAGAATACAGGAGATCTCCAAGACCCAAAAATAATTTCTGGAAATTCTACCTAGAGATGACTTAATTAGATTATTAACCAATATTTAAATATTTCCTAAGTCTAAACTTAGGGAATATGTTTAATTAATCAGAATTAATTAAGTCAAGGTGCAAATCATCTAGAAACTCACACGGATCGACTCCAAGATGATCCTAGCCATTGATTAAGTTTTAATCTTGGTTGATGGTGCTCCAACAATTGATTATAAGAGGAAGTCGATGGATACTTGGAGAGGACACACCAAGCACTAGAGTCACTTGTAGAATTCAATTTTCTAGAGTAGCAACAGTGAGTTGCTGGAGAGTTCGAGCTTCAGTGAGGAAGCAGAGTTAGTGAGGGGCAGGGACAATTATCCGAAGGAAGTTTTCCAGATGCGGAGTTGCAACAACAAGTGAACAAAGTGATCCATGTAGAAGCAACGTAGAGACTGCGTAGAAGCTGACACAAGTCAATTCGATTTAGCTGCAAAGGAGGTCGATTTTGTTTCCAGAGGCTGGGAAAGTCTTCGACAGGGTCAATGACTCACTTCCAGCAGCAAAGGTAGGCTAGATGACTTGCTCAAAGGCAGAATTGTTGGACATTGGATAAACCAACTCTCCCCGTGTGTTTCGTGACATGGACTAACCGCCTTTCGTCGATCCTTATCTCTGGCGATGCGATCGTTGACTAACACCTGCGGGTTTTGGTCTAACGGCAATCGTGATTCCCAACAAGTGGTATCAGAGCGTAGGTCACGAGTTCGATACACACCCGACTCGCGTTGGGGGGGAGATTTTTGGACATTGGATAAACCAACGCTCCCCATGTGTTTCGTGACATGGACTAACCGCCTTTCGTCGATCCTTATCTCTGGCGATGCGATCGTTGACTAACACGTACGGGTTTTGGTCTAACGGAAATCGTGATTCCCAACAAGAATCGAGCGACACGTGTGAGAGACAGCACAAAGGCAACACAAAAGGGCTTACACTTGGGTTTGGACGGCCAGTTTTCTGGATACGCTAGTCTCAGGATTGCTTGTGGGGTGAAAGAATTTTTCTCTCTAATTATTTCTGTGAGATACTTGCTGTTTGGATTGCTAGTTGGGCATCTAGAGATTGTACTTAGATTTTCACTGTTGCATAATAATAAAAAACCTCACTGCTGCACTGGTTTTCCCAAGTTGGATTTTTTCGGGGACATTTGTCCATAAATAACGGTGTCATTTTGTGTGTTTGTCCTAGTATTTTCTCAGTTTCCAATGTTATTATTTCCTTAGTTTTATTTGTGAAGGTTGCAGTGTGATTTATTTGATATTTGTCGTAGCAGATAAATTGTTAAAATAATTAACAATTAGAAAAATAAACTCCAGTTGCTGCAATAGGATTTCAGATTTGAAATTTTCACAATACCAAGGCCTGCCACATGGAATACATCTATAACATTGTAGTTTCCCCAGACTCCCTCTGAATCTTGATGTTGCTCACTCCAATTGGACTGCGTTTACTTTTATTACCCATCTGATTTTGGAAGTCCATTTATTCCTCCTTATAGCTGGAGAAGTATTCTCTAACTCCTGTCATATGAGCTAATGCTCCATTTGTTGGAATCACGATTGCCGTTAGACCAAAACCCGCAGGCATTAGTCTTCGCTACAATTGCCAGAGTTAGGATCCAAGAGAGGCGGTTAGTCCATGTCGCGAAACACACGGGGAGCGTTGAACCCAATGTCCAACAATCTCCCCCCCAACGCGAGCCGGGTGAGTTTCGAACTCGAGACCTTTCGCTCTGATACCACTTGTTGGAATCACGATTGCCGTTAGACCAAAACCCGCAGGCATTAGTCTTCGCTACAATCGCCAGAGTTAGGATCCAAGAGAGGCGGTTAGTCCATGTCGCGAAACACACGGGGAGCGTTGAACCCAATGTCCAACACCATTGTCTATATACCAAATACCTTGTGAAGTTGAGCTAGAGAGACAAGCTATCTGAGCGAATTCATTCTCTAGTCTCGATGATAAATCAAAGGCATCAAATTCGTGCTGCGAATTATCTTCTATGCTCTCTAGAGTCTTTCCCTATCAATCGTATTGATTGTTGCTACAAGTCTGAGGCAATTCACATTTTTCCATGAAAATCAAATTCCTTGGCTCTATACGATTCACACCCGAGGTTGCCTTGCACAAATTTGGAAGCTGGTGGTTCAGATCTACCTGTGAATCCGCACAATTTGCTTCCTTTCACTTACAACCTCGAATTTGATCTTTAATGCTCTGATACCATGTAAAAAATCCACAATTGCAATTGCAATTTATTTTTTATTACGACAAATATCGATAAACTCGTAATTGCAATCTTCACCAAAATAAAACATGCTGTTGAAAATAATAGAAACTAAGAAATAAATACACACGAACAATAAAATTATGACATAACCATTTTGGACTAAATTATCCCTAGAAAAACCCCGAAGGGAAATCTAGTGTAGCAGATGAGGGTTTATTTTATTACTATGCAAAAAATTTCGGGATTACAATAATCTGGTTGCCCAACCGACAATCCTCCAACAAATATTTGGCAAAAGTAATTTGGATATCAAGAATCTCCTATGCAAATCAATATGGTCCCTTTTGCCCTGTTCGGGCTCCTCTTTGGCTACTCACAGTCCTAGCTAGAATGCTGTAATTTTTTGTAGATGTTCTATGCTTGATGCAGCTTTACTTTTTATCCCCAATATCCGTCAGCAATCACACAAACAAGAAATTAAAATGCAGATAGAACATACCAGTAGATCGACAGAAGACAAGCCAAAAATATATGTGTGTTGGTGCGTTACGGCAGTCAGCAGGATGCTTCAACCAGCGAAGTCTTAATATAGTCAGCCAACCAGAAGTGTCACTCAACCCTCACGGACAGCCAGATCAATCAACCCATCAATCAACCCAAAGTCAACGAAATTCAACTTTGTCCCAGTCAATGGTCAATGCAAAACAACAGCAAAAAGTCAATGCATCTCGGTCAAAGTCAACGGTCAACCTCGATTTTAGCGCCAAAAAATGCAGACTAGGGAAATCAAAATTTTGACCAAGTTTCGAGTCAGTTTGACCAAGCGTTGACCAAAGTCAACACTGGTCAAATCTGTGCTGAAAAACCCTAGGTCAAAAAACAGAAATCTTCTTGCTGCGTTTCCCACGTGTGGATGAAGAAGATCCTCTAAGGTGATCGAACCAGTCAGATGAGGAGAGAGAATGTGATGTGATGGATGAGTGAAAATGACCTCCAATGTTGACCTATTTATATCCATCAATGAGGGTGTGTGACACAACTGCTGGGGCTTCAAGCCTACATTTCATTTTGGGCCGACCTGCACATATTTTGAATAAATTCAAAATAAATGTTCTGCTCATCGAATCAAGATGACCTTTAGATCAATCTTACACCTCTCCGAAAGAGGAATCCAATAAAAATATTGGCATCTTCATCTGAGCATCACAACATGGAGTTTGGACCTAGTTGTCCAAAATTAACACTCCCTCTCAACTGGGGAGAACTGCATCCACCTGTGCCATCCAAACATCGTGCATCATCCCGCCGTAACTGGCTTTGCTGGCTTCTTTATTTTAAAACAAAAGTGGGTCAGTCACAAAGACATCATACCCGGCTGACAGATTCAGCCCAGAGGTCCGAAACCTCTATAGAAATCAAAAAGAGTCTCATACCAACCCGAAGTTGGTTTATCTGACCCGAAGTCAGTAGGAGGTCCGAAACCTCACTAGACTTGATCCCAGTTCAAGTGGTTGGACCGTGCCATCCTAGACATAGAGAGTACGACAATCTCTGATGCAGTCATCAGTCTTTGCTACTGGTCTCTAGCTTTTCCCACCTCACTGGCCAAATGAGAGGTACTTCCCATGAGTCCAGGACTCAATGGGTAGGATGCATACAGGGCACAGATCATGAGAGGTGAACCAACTCAACATCATAACGGTGGGGCAGAAGCACCACAAGGTTCGGCAAGCCTAGCCCCATGTGTGCTTATAGCTCTGAGAAGCTATCCCCAAAGCCACCCAGAGCTCATCGTCCAATAGGACCCTCAACATAGGGTTGTTCCACGATTCCAAGATTCTCACGGAAGGTTAGGAACTTGACCTTCCCCAAGGGCTTTGTGAGAATATCCGCGACCTGCTCATCAGTTCCTATATGATCGAGCGTTACGGCGCCTCACTGTACCATATCCTGGATAAAGTGGTGCCTGATATCAATATGCTTGGATCGATTGTGGAAACAACCGAATCCCACTCTGGTTATAACAGGGTATCACGGTGGTATCTAGCACATGCCCGAACAACTCACTGAAGAGATTTCGCAACCAAACTGCTTCACAACAAGCCATACTCGCTGCAATGTATTCGGCCTCCACGGTGCTCAAAGCCACCGACTTTTGCTTCCTGCTCATCCATGATATCGAAGCAAAACCAAGTGTGAAGCAACATCCCGATGTGCTCTTACAATCCACCACACTGCCAGCCTAATCATCATCAGTATATCCATGGAGTGTCACGCTCTCGACAGTGTATCTCAGCCCATGGTTTATCGTGCCTCGAAGATATCTCAACAGATTCTTGGCACCAACCCAGTGAATGTGATGAGGTTCAACCATATGTTGACTCAAAGTGTTCACTGCAAAACATACATCCGTACAGGTGTTCACTAAGAACATCAGGGCCCCTACGAGTTGACGATACTCAATAGGATTTGCTAGCACAGGCCCAACAACGCTGCCACTCAACTTAAAGTTGAGCTCCATCGGTGTCGACACGGACTCATAGTCCACCATTCCAAATTTTTCGAGAAGCTTCACAATATATTTTCCTTGAGAAAGGAAAATTTCGCCAGGTCTTTGCCAGACCTCCAGGCCTAGGAAGTAATGCATCAATCCTAGGTCCTTCATCTCGAACTCAGCAGCGAGCTCCCTCTTACACTGATGAATGAGAGGGTTAGGGCCTGTTAGGAAGAGGTCGTCCACATACAGCACGAGAATGAGAGGATTTTCTCTATCAACCTTGAAGTAAAGGTTCAAATCAGCATTACTACGAGTGAAGCCCAACTTCATCAGGTATCTATCTATCCTCTCGTACCAAGCTCTGGGTGCTTGCTTCAACTCATGGAGGGCTTTCTTCAACCTGCAAACATGGGTGTTCGATCCTGGACTTCGAACCCTAGAGGTTGCTCCACATACACCTCCTCCTTTATCGCACCATGCAGAAATGCGGTCTTCACATCCATCTGATGAAGTTTCCATCCTTGCGTAGCAGCAAGGGCTATGATAGATCGAATGGTGGTATATCGGGCTACAGGTGCAAATATATCATCATTGTCTATGCCTTCCTTTTGAGAGAAGCCACGGGCAACGAATCTTGCCTTGAATTTTTCAGCACTTCAATTAGGTCCATGCTTGATCTTATAGAGCCATTTCGAGGTGACAACTGCTTTGTCCTCCGGTCTTGGAACCACATCCCAGACATCATTCTTCATTATGGATTCATATTCTTCGTGCATAGCATCCTTCTAGACTTGATGCTTTACGGCTTCCTCAAAAGATCCAGGCTCAGATTGTACGATAGTACTCATGGCTGCTAGATACCCTTAGTATCTATTCGGCTTCTTGCTTTCACGGAATGTCCCCCTTGGGGCCATATGTCCCCCTTGGGGCCATATGTCCCTCGACATCCTTGAGAGTGTCCCTGAGCCATGATGGTCTCTTCCTCATTGAAGGAGGTGGATGAATAGGGTCCATCGGTCCTTCAACATCAGGCATCGTCTCATCCTTTGGCTCTTCTTGATTTCCAAGCCTTGCTTCATGATCTTCCTCAGATCTCGGAAGATGGATTACTTTCCTCAGGGAAGCATCTTCGTCAAAGGTAACATCGTGGCATATCTCCACTTCCCTTTGACCAGGCACATAGACTTTATAGGCCTTCGAAGTTTTGCTATAGCCCACAAACATTCCCTTCTTCCCAAAAGCATCCAACTTGCTCCTCTTCTCCTTCGGTACATGAAAATAAACAGGACATCCAAAAAATCTAAAATGTGAGACGTTAGGTTTCTTACCAGAGAAAACCTCTTCGGGAGTTTTGGAGTCCAGAGCGGAATGTAGGCATCGGTTTTGTATGTACACAGTAGTGTTCGCAGCTTCTCCCACAGAAACTTCGGAAGACCTTGGTCACATAGCATGGCACGTGCAGCTTCCACAATGATCCTGTTCTTTCTTTCAGCAACGCCATTATGCTCAGGAGTATAGACAGTTGTGGTCTCCCTCTTGATCCCAACTTCTCTGCAAAAATTCTTGAACTCCTTCATCTCATATTTAGTGCCATTATCGGTCCTCAATATCTTGATCTCCTTCCCTGTTGAATTTTCCACCAAGGCTTTGAAGTTACGAAACCACATGAAAGCCTCATCCTTCTTCTTCAAGAAGTATATCCAGGTTTTGTGAGAGAAGTCATCTATGAATGTCATATAATAAGAACAAGCTCCCAAGGATGTCACGAGCTGTTGGAAATGTTGTCATTGATGGCAAAGGAGGCAACAAAGACAGAGACAGGCGAAAGAAGCAGCATTAGACAGGAAACAGAGGCAGCAAAGGCAGCAAGGCAGCTAGCAAACAAAGGCAACAGATAAATCAGAAGCAGCAGATGAAGCAGAGGCAGTGGAGTCCAATGCGATGCGATGCGATGCGATGTAATGAAGATGCGATGCGATGCGATAAATTTGCGATGCGATGCGATGCGGTGCGATCGCATATCGCAATCGGTGAAACACAAAAGGAATAGGCAGAGTAGATGCGATGCGATGCGATGTAATGAAGATGCGATGCGATGCGATGCGATGCGGTGCGATCGCATATCGCAATCGGTGAAACACAAAAGGAATAGGCAGAGCAGAGCAGATGCGATGCGATGCAAGTGCTTTATTATAATGTTCCACTTCCAAAGGTGTAATTCAGTACTTTATAGTGTAATTCGATGTATTGCCGAAACTTTTACAAAGGTATTAACGCTATGGACCAGTTAAACAATCAAAGGAAATTAGAGTGGGACCCAATATTAAAGGTGGATCATGCAATGGTTTATGTTGTAAACCAAGGTCGGAGTTTCGTATAAAATTCAATGGAAAATGAACATAACTCAATGTGTTAATAAAAGACCGGAACCCTGCGTAGAAGAGCGGAACCGTGACCAGATGAACAGTGACGGCAGTTTATGGTTTTCATCGCACCACCTTTACACGGTGGGCGGTATTTGAGGAGTTGGGAGCGATTCCATAGATCATTCGACATGTGGCAAGGTGGACCCACGAAAAACCGCCTCCCATTGCGCGCCATCGCGCATTATTCATCGACCAAAGACGCGGAGCGATATTGACACAAGCCGTCGATCTAGAGGGAAGCGATCTGACGATGGTCACTTGCTATAGATGCGCGAAGGTTACCCAAGGTACGGCGCGCTATCGCGCGTTATTGTCCGTGCAAGTTGCCCGAGCGATATCCGTTGGATCATCAGAAGCCGTGCGATGTGATGTCTGCCGTTGGATGTGGTAGATTGTTAGCGCTGGGCTCCAGTTTAATTTATATTGCGCGCTGTTAAGGTCTGTGGGTTTAACAAAGGTATGTTATAAGCGGCTCGATTGATTTAAAGCTGGAGATATATATTCAAAATTCCCAAGGTGCGAACATTCGAGTAAGCATTATATATTTAAGCGGGGAATGTAATATAATTTGATGTTTTAAAGGTTATATAACAATGACCATATTTATGATGGGCGCAAAACAAAAGCTACATTTAATTAATAGTTTGAATCGGGAGTATGCATACGTGACGATATATATATTGTGCTAAAGTTGAAACATATATGTAATAAGATTGGGTTTACTACAAAAGCCGGAAAATTGGGTTTATTACAAGAGCCTGCAAGAACAAAAGAACTAGAGACAGCGACAGAAATATGGTACAAAAGAAAAATGAATTGAAATTGTAATGTGAGCTTCAAGCAATTATGCTTAAACTCATGTATGAACATAGAATGTAGACAGGTAGCCCGAGAACAGAGATGGTAATGCACTCAAGTACAGTGAACAGATAAATAAACACAGAGGTGAACCAAGATATATAGAACAACCACTCAACAGTAGCAGAAGAGACAAATCCAATAAAGCCAAGGTTCAGAAAAGGAGTTGAGTGGTATTGAAATGCATAACTGAAAATGTAAATATTTTTTTTATATTGTTTGTGATGCAAAGGCAAGTATCCTAAGGAAAAGACAAAATTCCACTGTAGCATGGAAATTTGTACATATTGTTATAATTTTAAAAATGAGTTGGATAAAGGAATGAGAAGACAGAAGCCAAAGAGTCATGACTGTTCACTCCAAATTCTTTATGAAATAAAAAAAGTCATGTGAGGAACTCTATATATAATATCACATTGATATGCACATTAGAGATTAGAGAGAGTAAATCTAGAGAAGGCAGAATATAGAAGTGTGAGGCAGAGAAGATTAAGAGAAGAAGAGCAGAAAGAGAAGCTACAGAACAGAGCTGATATCTGAGGTAAATCATCAAACATTAATTTTGATAAATTGAGGAAGTTGGAGCTTCCCTATCAAGTTACAGCTTGATAGCTGTCAGTTGTAGTTGACTGAGGTTGGAGCCTCCTGTAGGTTGGTGCCTGCAGAAAATTGAAGGGAGTTGGTGCTTCCTTGCAAGTTGTAGCTTGCGGAATTGAGGTAGGAGCCTCCTGTAGGTTGGTGCCTGCAGAAAAACAGTGGTGAGAGGGAGTTGGAGCTTGCCTTTGCATCACAACAATAATAAGATGTGGTTTTCTCCCTTTATGGGTTTCCACTTATATCTGGTGTCTCTGTGCATGATATTTATGTGTTGATCTGATTTATATCATCTGCTTAATACCTGCTGCTCTCATATTAAGTCTGCTGTTATATTATATTAATACTTGTTGCTCACATTCTAAGATTACTCACATATTAAGTTGGATATGAAATGAAGGTGTAAATAAGGTTTAATAGAAAGTTTAAAAGATCATGAATGTGTTAAACTGATCCACCCCCCCCCTCTCAGTTTAACTAAGGGTTCAACAATTGGTATCAGAGCAAGTTCCTTTGTACAAGTCTAACAACTGAAAGGAGATCCTAGGTTCCCAAGATGGCTAGTAAAGAAGGATGCTCAACCAATAAAGCCCCTTTCTTCACTGGTGAAAATTATGCTTTTTGGAAAATCAGAATGAGGACATACATAATGTCTCTAGGAATAGAAGTTTGGGCTGCTGTGGAATTAGGATATGCCCCAAAGGCAACTGACACAGAGAAAGAAACAAAACAAGATTTTGTGGCTAACGCAAAAGCCATGAATGCCATTCTGAATGGATTGTGTGAAGCAGAGTTTATTAAAGTAATGCACAAAGACTCTGCCAAAGAAATATGGGATACTCTTGAGAACATACATGAGGGAGACAAGAAAGTAAAGACTGCCAAAATTCAAGTCTATAGAGCCCAGTTTGAGAACTTAAAAATGAATGATGATGAAGACATTGCCAGTTTCTTCCTAAAAGCTGCAGAAATTATTAACAATATGAAAGCTCTTGGAGAAAAAATGCCAGAAAGTATAATTGTGCAAAAGATTTTAAGATCTCTTCCATCCATGTTTAATCCAAAGGTGTCTGCAATAGAAGAAACAACTGATTGGGAGACCTTGACCATGAACCAGCTACTTGGAAATCTAACAGCCTATGAAATGAGGCTCCCACAGAAGAAGCCAAGTACGAGGGAAGCATCCTTTAAAACAGAAAAGAAGAAAGAAGAAGAGGGAGACATATGCTCTTGCTCGGATGAAGAAGAGGCAAAGTTTGTCAAGAAATTGGATAGAGGCTCAGGTAAATACAAAGGTAAACTCCCCTTTAAATGCTTTAACTGTGGAAGAGTGGGACACTATGCTGCTAAGTGTCCTCACAAGAATGTAAGGAATCAGGCTCAAGAGTCAGAGAAAAATAAATCAAAGAATTGGCAGAAAGGAAAGAAGTTCAGTAGAAAATCCTTCTATGCTCAACAAGACAGCAGTACATCTGAAGATTCAAATGAATCCTCAAGTGAAGAAGGAACCTCTGAATTCTTATTGATGGCCATAGAAGAACTTGAAGGTTTCCTGCTAGAAGATGAAGAAGAAGAAGGTGAAGTTGACCTTGAGGGGGAGCTAAGAAGTGCTCTAGAAGAGATTGATAGACTCAAACTGAAATGCAGAAAACAAAAGGACATTCTCCTCAAGTATGTATGAGAAGAACAGAATTCAGAAGTCCTTAAGCAGCTAAAGATAGAGCTTGAAGAAGCCAAGAAGATAGAGGACATGTTACTTAAGCAAATCAAAGAAAAAACTCAAGAACAAGAAAAGTTGGAAGAAGAAGTAGTATGTCTCAAGAAGAAATTAGAAAATGCTCAAAGGAAAGTGGTTACAAACTCTTCTCAAACAACAAGCTCTAGTAAGTTGAATGAAATTCTGGTTGCTCAAAGATCCCCTATGATAAAGACTGGAATAGGCTATGAAGGAGAATCAAGTAAAGGAAAAGAAAAGGTTGACAGAGAAATTATTTTTGTAAAAGCAAAGAAGAATGATGAAGCAGCTCAAACAATTCCTACAAAAGAAGAAATCTGCAATAAGGAAGACACAGATCAGAAGAAACCACTAGTAGCAAAGAATGTAATAAATACTAAGACCCCTGAATATGTAAAATTTGGAAACCATCAAAGGAGATTATTCCCTCCTATGAAGAATGCCACATGTTATGCTTGCCACAAGGTGGGACACATTACTGCATATTGTCATGCAAGGAGGAGTAATTCAAACCAGCAAAAGATGCAAACATTGAAGAGACTGCCTCAAGCAAACAAATGGAAGAGACAACCTTACATCAGGTATGCAAATAGCTTCTATGGTTACTGCTTTTATTGTAAGGAATTTGGTCATAAAATCATTGAGTGTAGAAAGTATGGGCAAAGATTGATGTTTAACACCTCAAGAAGGTTTATGAAGCAAAGAAATTCTGTTCATACTCATAATTCTACAAAAATTATGATCAAATGTTGTGTATGCAATCAAGTTGGACATATACCTTCCAAATGTCCTCTAAGAAGATGTAGTTCATCACCTCACAAAAGATACAAAACAAAAGGGTGCCTCTAGTGGATAAAGAAGGTGAATAAGTGTGACCTGGCTCTAACTGCTCAAGATCTGAAAATTCAATGGTATTTGGACAATGGCTGCTCTAAACACATGACAGGAGACAAAATTAAGTTTATAACTCTTGATGAAAAGAAATCTGGCAATGTTACTTTTGGCAATGATAAGTCAGGAAAGATCAAAGGAAAAGGCTCAGTCAGCATAGACAATGGCAGAGGAAAGGCCCAAGATGTACTATTTGTAGATGGGCTGAAAGCAAATTTACTAAGTGTTAGTCAGATGTGTGACAAAGGCTGTGAAGTTCTTTTTAGAGCACAAGAAATTGAAGTCAGATCAAGCACCACTGGTAAGACTCTGCTAAAAGGTGTTCGAACAGAGAGAAATGTTTACATCGTGAGAGAGAAAGATGAAGCATGCCATCTTAGCAAACTTGAGGAGTCATGGTTATGGCATAGGAGATTGGGACATCTCAGTTTCGATCATATCATCAGACTGAGCAAAAAGAAAGCAGTCAGAGACATGCCAGAAATAAAAAGGCCTTCTAATACCATATGCAAATCTTGTCAATTGGGTAAACAGACCCGTACATCATTTAAGGCCAAAGATGAGTTATGAACGAGAAAACCTCTACAATTTGTGCACATGGACCTGCGCGGACCTGCAAGAACTAAAACGCCAAGTGGAGAATCATTCTTCATGCTGATAATAGATGATTGCTCCAGAATGACATGGGTTGCATTTCTCAAGAATAAATCGGAAGCTCTGGAAAAATTCAAAATATTCAAAGCTTTAGCAGAAAACCAGACAGGATGCAAACTGAAATGCATCAGATCAGACATAGGAGGTGAATTCACAGATTATGACTTTGCTGACCTATGCAATGAACATGGCATAAAACAACAATTTACTATTGCAGGGACACCTCAGCAGAATGGAGTAGCAGAAAGACAAAACAGATCTGTTCAACAAATTGCCAGAGCCATGATGCAAGAGAATAATATTGCTCCAACCTTCTAGGCAGAAGCAGTGCACACAACAGTACATATCCTTAATAAAGCTCACTTAAGGCCAAGCAGTGACAAGACTCCCTACGAACTGTGGCATGGAAAGCCAGCTTCAATCAAACATTTCAGAATCTTTGGTAGCAAGTGCTACATAAAGACTAATGATGAAAATCTTGGAAAATTTGATGCAAGAGCAGATGAAGGAATATTTCTAGGATATGCATCCAAAAGCAAAGGGTACAGGTGCTACAACAAGACTCTTCGAAAAATAGTAGAAAGCATTGATGTGAGATTTGATGAAGAACTTCCAAACAATACAAGGGATACAGACTGCTGCAGTCCATCAGATAACCATGAAGAAGAAAACCAAGATGATGAGGAAACAAGCAAGACAACAGAAGATACAGAGTTGAGTTCTAAAGCTCCCTCAAGATATACTCAGAAGAACCATCCTAAAGATCAGATCATTGGAGACAAGAGAGTAGGGGTCCAAACAAGAAGGCAGCTAACAGAACAAACTGAAGAGGTATACATAGCCATGTTGTCACAAATAGAGCCAAAGAAATTCGAAGAAGCCAACAAGGACAAGTCTTGGGTAAAGGCAATGAATGAAGAATTGGACCAAATTGAGAAGAACAATACCTAGGAACTAGTTCCTAGACCAATCGAGAAAAATATCATTGGTTCAAAATGGGTATTCAAAAACAAAATGAATGAGCAAGGACAAGTAGTCAGGAATAAAGCCAGACTGGTCTGCAAAGGATATTCACAAATCGAAGGACTTGATTACGATGAAACATTTGCCCCTGTAGCCAGAATGGAAGCCATCAAAATGTTTCTGGCCTTTGCATGCTACCAAAACTTCAAAGTATATCAAATGGATGTAAAATCTGCATTTCTGAATGGAGACTTAGAAGAAGAAGTCTAAATGGAACAACCAGAAGGCTTCTCATTAACAGACAAAGAAGACTTTGTATGCAGACTGAAAAAGGCTCTTTATGGACTGAAACAGGCTCCTCGAGCTTGGTACTCGAGACTGGATAAATATTTGCAAAAACAAGGCTTTAAGAGAGGTGGAGTAGACAACAATCTGTACATAAAAGCCCATGAAAATGAACTCCTGATTGTTGTAGTATATGTTGATGACATTATGTTTGGAAGCAACAGAGAAGAACTAGCAAAAGGGTTTGCTGATAAGATGAAAACAGAGTTTGAGATGTCTATGATTGGAGACCTCAGTTTCTACTTAGGACTTCAAATTCAGCAAAAGAACACAGGTACATTCATCTCACAGGAAAAATACTTAAAAGAAATGTTGAAAAAATTCAAAATGGAGGACTGTAAACCTATGTCAACTCCCATGATCATGGGATGCAAACTGTGTGCTGATGACGGGTCTGTAGATATAGATCAAAAACTCTACAAAGCCATGATAGGAAACCTGCTGTACTTGACATCATCAAGACCAGACATCATGCTAGCAGTAGGACTAGTGGCTAGATATCAAGCAGCACCTAAACAAAACCATCTTCTGGCAGTCAAAAGAATATTTAGATATCTACAAGGAACAGTACAGTATGGACTTTGGTATCCTAAAGGCAAAAGCTTCACCTTGACAACCTACACAGATGCAGATTGGGCCAGCTGTATGGATGACAGGAAAAGCACAAGTGGAGGTGCATTCTATCTAGGAGAAAGTCTGGTGGCATGGTTAAGCAAGAAACAAACATCTATCTCTCTATCTACAGCAGAAGCAGAATATATAGCAGCAGCAGCATGTTGTACACAAGTCATGCGGATGAAGCAGACTCTTCAAGACATGAAGGTAAGCATTAATGAACCTATCTCAATTAAATGTGATAATACAAGTGCTATAAGTATATCTAAAAATCATGTGCTTCACTCAAAAACTAAACATATCCCAATCAAGTATCATTTCCTCCGAGAACAAGTGGCTCAGAAGATAGTAAAACTGGAGTATGTACCAACAAAAGAACAGACAACAGATATATTTACCAAACCACTTGCTAGAGAGCCATTTGAATATTTGAGAGGCAGACTAGGGGTAGTATCTGTAGATGCTACTCTCTAATATGAAGAGAAAGCACAGTTTCAGGGGGAGAACAGAAACGAAAATATCATTCTCAGGGAAAGATCAACTAGCAAGGGAAGCATGAAAACAGGTCCTCAGGATCAAAGGGATTATAGCAATAATACAGTCAGCATAAAATAATCAATAAAAAGGCAAAAGGGTCAGTGGTGCACAAGAAGAATGGTGAAACCGACATGAACTGAACACGGAAAAATAGTGAACCCAACGTGTATCAAATCCAAAGTTTGGAGCAGCAACGTACGAAGTCAGGAAATTTAACCTGGAAATGCATGAAATGTTGAAAAAGGATAAAAACACAACATCAGAGAATAGAAGCTTCACTAAAAATTCGAACCCCTTGCCATTGATGTCAAAGGGGGAGGAAGAGCAGACAACAGTAAGAAGAGCAAGCAACAGGAGAAAGGATCCTTTCAGGCAAACAGAGGAAGTGTATTGCCATCAATGCCAAAGGGGGAGACTGTTGGAAATGTTGTCATTGATGGCAAAGGAGGCAGCAAAGACAGAGACAGGCGAAAGAAGCAGCATTAGACAGGAAACAGAAGCAGCAAAGGCAGCAAGGCAGATAGCAAACAAAGGCAGCAGATAAATCAGAAGCAGCAGATGAAGCAGAGGCAGCAGAGTCCAATGCGATGTGATGCGATGTAATGAAAATGCGATGCGATGCGATGTAATGAAGATGCGATGCGGTGCGATCGCATATCGCAATCGGTGAAACACAAAAGGAATAGGCAGATGCGATGCGATGCGGTGCGATCGCATATCGCAATCGGTGAAACACAAAAGGAATAGGCAGAGCAGAGCAGATGCGATGCGATGCAAGTGCTTTATTATAATGTTCCACTTCCAAAGGTGTAATTCAGTACTTTATAGTGTAATTCGATGTATTGCCGAAACTTTTACAAAGGTATTAACGCTATGGACCAGTTAAACAATCAAAGGAAATTAGAGTGGGACCCAATATTAAAGGTGGATCATGCAATGGTTTATGTTGTAAACCAAGGTCGGAGTTTCGTATAAAATTCAATGGAAAATGAACATAACTCAATGTGTTAATAAAAGACCGGAACCCTGCGTAGAAGAGCGGAACCGTGACCAGATGAACAGTGACAACAGTTTATGGTTTTCATCGCACCACCTTTACACGGTGGGCGGTATTTGAGGAGTTGGGAGCGATTCCATAGATCATTTGACACGTGGCGAGGTGGACCCACGAAAAACCGCCTCCCGCTGTGCGCCATCGCGCATTAATCATCGACCAAAGATGCAGAGCGATATTGACACAAGCCGTCGATCTAGAGGGAAGCGATTTGACGGTGGTCACTTGCTATAGATGCGCGAAGGTTACCCAAGGTATGGCGCGCTATCGCACGTTATTGTCCGTGCAAGTTGCCCGAGCGATATCCGTCGGATCATCAGAAGTCGTGCGATGTGATGTCCGCCGTTGGATGTGGTAGATTGTTAGCGCTGGGCCCCAGTTTAATTTATATTGCGCGTTGTTAAGGTCTGTGGGTTTAACAAAGGTACGTTATAAGCGGCTCAATTGATTTAAAGCTCGAGATATATATTCAAAATTCCCACATTCGAGTAAGCATTATATATTTAAGCGGGGAATGTAATATAATTTGATGTTTTAAAGGTTATATAACAGTGACCATATTTATGATGGGCGCAAAACAAAAGCTACAGTTTATTAATAGTTTGAATCGGGAGTATGCATACGTGACGATATATATATTGTGCTAAAGTCGAAACATATATGTAATAAGATTGGGTTTACTACAAAAGCCTGAAAATTGGGTTTATTACAAGAGCCTGCAAGAACGAAAGAAGTAGAGACAACGACAGAAATATGGTACAAAAGAAAAATGAATTGAAATTGTAATGTGAGCTTCAAGCAATTATGCTTAAACTCATGTATGAACAGAGAATGTAGACAGGTAGCCCGAGAACAGAGATGGTAATGTACTCAAGTACAGTGAACAGATAAATAAACACAGAGGTGAACCAAGATATATAGAACAACCACTCAATAGTAGTAGAAGAGACAAATCCAGTAAAGCCAAGGTTTAGAAAAGGAGTTGAGTGGTATTGAAATGCATAACTGAAAATGTAAATATTTTTGTTTATATTTTTTGTGATGCAAAGGCAAGTATCCTAAGGAAAAGACAAAATTCCACTGTAGCATGGAAATTTGTACATATTGTTATAATTTTAAAAATGAGTTGGATGAAGGAATGAGAAGATAGAAGCCAAAGAGTCATGACTGTTCACTCCAATTTCTTTATGAAATACAAACAGTCATGTGAGGAACTCTACACATTAGAGATTAGAGAGAGTAAATCTAGAGAAGGTAGAATATAAAAGTGTGAGGCAGAGAAGATTAAGAGAATAAGAACAGAAAAATAAGCTATAGAACAGAGCTAATATCTGAGGTAAATCAACAAACATTCAGTTTGATAAATTGAGGAAGTTGGAGCTTCCCTATCAAGTTGCAGCTTGATAGCTATCAGTTGTAGTTGACTGAGGTTGGAGCCTCCTGTAGGTTGGTGCCTGCAGAAAATTGAAGGGATTTGGTGCTTCCTTGCAATTTGTAGCTTGCAGAATTGAGGTTGGAGCCTCTTGTAGGTTGGTTCCTGCAAAAAAACAGTGGTGAGAGGGAGTTGGAGCTTGCCTTTGCATCACAACAATAATAAGATGTGGTTTTCTCCCTTTATGGTTTTCCACTTATATCTGGTGTCTCTGTACATGATGTTTATGTGTTGATCTGATTTATATCATCTGCTTAATACCTGCTGCTCTCATATTAAGTCTGCTGTTATATTATATTAATACTTGTTGCTCACATTCTAAGATTACTCACATATTAAGTTGGATATGAAATGAAGGTGTAAATAAGGTTTAATAGAAAGTTTAAAAGATCATGAATGTGTTAAACTAATTCACCCCCCCCCCTCTCAGTTTAACTAAGGGTTCAACACAATTGTGACTAGCTTGACTGTTCCATTATCAAATGCAACATCCACCTCATAAGGTCCCATCCAACGAGTGCAAAGCTTTCCCTTAAAATCCTTAAAACGAGAGTCATAAAGTAGTGCCCAATCTCCACTTTGAAACACCTTATTTTTACTAAACTTATCACGCCATTTCATTCTCTGCTACTGGATAGCAGTAGTTTGCTGGACATCCATTGAATGTATTTCATCAAGTTCATTAAGCTGAGCCAATCGATTTTTTTGGGCATCTGATAGATCTAAACCAACTTCGAGAGCTGTTATGAGCATGCTTATTTCAAATTCTATTGGAAACAACGGGGATTTCCCATAAACCAACTCGAATGGTGAAAACCCGATTGTATTCCGCCATGTTGTTCTGTACACCCAGAGAGCCTTTGGAAGCTTCTGAGCCCAATCCCGATGATGGTATGCCACATTTTTTGTCAAAATGTTTTCTAATGTCTTGTTTGCGCTTTCTACTTGTCCATTCACCTGGGGATGGTATGGAGATGTCACTATGTGCTTGAAACCATATTTTTGCATGATATTTTCTATATTGTGTGATGTGAATTGTGCTCCTCCATCTGAAACAACCTCTCTTAGAGTACCGTAACGAGCAAAAAAAATTTCAAATAGAAAATGTGAGACTACCTGCACTGTTGCTTTTGCAATAGCTTTAGCTTCCACCCACTTAGCCATGTAATCAGTACAGACCAAGATGTGGACTTTCTGCTAGGAGGGTGGGTTAAAGGGTCCAACGAAGTCAATAGTCCATTTCTCAAAAGGCTCGAGGACTACCTGTGCCTGTAAAGGAATTTCATCAGCTTTACCGAGCTACCCCATACGTTGGCAACTATCACACCTAACATAATAATGAGCATCACGAAAAATGGAAGGCCATTAATATCCCATTTGTAGCACCTTATGGCCTGTTATTTTTTCTGTAAAATGCCCTCCACAAGGGCCATCATGGGCAGCTTTCAATACTTTATAAATATCATCTTCAGGCACATAGCACCGGATCTGCTTATCTGCTCCTGTATGAAAAAGGTACCCTACCATCAAAGAATATCGGGCACTATGATGAATAATCTTTCGTTGTTCCCTATATGAAAAATGATGAGGCACTTTCCCTATAGCAAGATAGTTAGCAATATCTGCATACCATGGAGGTTTAGTATAAACTGAAAAAATATGTTCATCGAGAAAATTGTCTTCTATTGGTGTGCATTCATCATTGTTATCCATTCTAGATAGGAAATTAGTTACTACATTATCTTTTCCTGGAGTAATAGGTTTATTCATCAAATACATGATTACTGCATGATCAGTATGGACAATAGTAGAGTACCCGGTGATGTTGTTCCAGAACTTATTGATAGCGTAAATGACAACTAAGAATTATTTTTCTATCACTGATAGTTTAGTTCAGTAGGAATTAAATTCTTGCTGATGTAATAAATTGCATACGGTGTTTTGTCTACCTGTTGTCCTAAAACAGCCCCTACTATTGTTTGAGAAGCATCAGTATGCATGTGAAACGGTAATTCCCAAATAGGTCCTCGGAGGATTGGGGCCATGCACACCAGCCCCTTAATTTTCGTGAAGGCTATCTCACAATCTTCAGTCCACAAAAATTCTGCATCTTTTGTTAGCAATTGAAATAGTGAGTGTGCTATTTTAGCAAAATTTTCTATAAAGCGTCTGTAATAAACAACACAACCAATAAAGATACGTACCTGTGTGGGTGTTTTGGGTACCGGGAAATGTAATATTACCTCTACTTTAGCCGGATCAACTGGAATTCTAGCAGTTGAGAGAAAATTTCCCAATACTACTCCTTCTTCCCTCATCATATGGCATTTGACTGTACTCAATGATACATGGGTTTGTTTACATATTTTGAGTACCTTCTCCAAATTTTCCAATCCTTCCTCAAATGAGTTCCCATATGGAGTAAAATCATCCATATAAATTTCGATGCTATCATTGACCCAATCAGAAAAAATTCCCAAGATTTCCCTCTGGAAGGTAGCAGGAGCATTACACAGGTCAAATGGAAGGACCCTATATGTAAAGGTTCCCCACAACATGTGAAAGTTGTCTTGTCCTGGTATTCTGGGGATATCTGGATCTGGTTATATCCATTGAATCTGTCTAGGAAGGAAAATAACTTCTTTCCAGCCAAGGTGTCCAGGACTTGGTCAATGAATGGCAAAGGAAAATGGTATTTTTGTGTTGCCTTATTTAGTTCCTTGTAATCTACACAGATCCGCCA